>CM056054.1:48394051-48804051 GCA_029574335.1 Rana kukunoris | reverse complement strand
GTCCCATTGCCGACAGAACAGCGAGCGGCGCTCTATTCCCTTTTTATTTTGTAAAAGCATCCAGAGGGATACCATATGAGGCGGGCTTGACAAAGAGGGAACACCCTCTTAATGTGTTGCTGCCCTACTTTTGAAGATCAGCTCAGCTATGAGGACTAATACTTAGAGCGCGCAAAATCTGGTGCAGCCGTGTATGGTAGCCAATCAGCTTTTAACTTCAGCTTGTTCAATTAACCACTTGCCCCCCAGGCCAATTTTGACATTTCTCTCATTGCTAGAAAATTACATAGAACTCCCAAACATTATATACGTGTTTTTTTTTTAAGCAGAGAGCAGGGGCTTCAAACTCAATTTCTTTGTGGGCCACATCAGCATTATAGTTGCCCTCAAAAGGGCCGGTTCTGACTGTAAGATTAGATGTCCAGTGCATCCCCTGCCCTTATATTAGATGTCAAGAGCCACCCCCATCATCAGAGTTGAGTCCCCCACTCTCCCTTACATCACAGTATACCCCTCTTTCATTATGCTGCTGCTGGAAAGAACCTGATGCATTGCTTGAAAGCAGAAAGTAAGGGTCTGGAGTAGGACCAGAGGAGAGCTGGAGCTCTCTTGCAGCTGCAGGAAAGGTGTGAGAGCCACAGGAAATGGCCTGGAGGGCCGGATTCGGCCCACAGGCCTTGTGTTTGACCTGTGTCCTAGAGAATACAATGGCAGCCATTGCAATATTTTATCTTGCACGGTATTTGCACTGCAATTTTTCAAATGCTTTTATTTTTGCAAAAAAAAAAGTAAAGTTAGCTTAATTTTTTGGCAAAATGTGAAAGATTAAAGCGGAGCTCCAGACGCGATTTTTTTTTTTTTTAAAGTCAGCAGCTACTAACAGTGTAGCTGCTGACTTTAAATAAGGACACTTACCTTGTCCTACTTGCCCGCGCTGATGGGCCCCCCGATGCCGGTCCCACGATCGCGCCGGGTCCCGCGCCGCCATCCACACTATGGGAAACAGGCAGTGAAGCCGTACGGCTTCACTGCCCATTTCCTACTGCGCCTGCGTGAGTCCCACGCTGGCTTGTGAATGGGCGCGCTGCTCTCTGAGAACACACAGTTCCCAGAAAGCAGCGCGCCCCATTCACAAGGAGAAGGAGAAGAAGAAATCGGACCGCGGTGCAGGTGAGGCAGATTACGGACTTCCGCATAGCAACAGGTATTTCGGGTGAGTATTTTTTTTTTTTTCAGGTTTTTTTTATTTTATTTTTTTAAACATGGGAAAATGTTGGTTACTTTCACTGTCCCACAGTAAAAAAAAAATTAACCCCTTAAAGTAGCGATTTGCTCTTTTTGTACTTATTTTTGTTTTTTTAACCCCCCGTAATGTTACTAAACATCTCAGGCCAGGGTCACACTTCTGTTTTTTGGTGCTTTTTGCAGAAACACGCTACAGTTCAGTTACATGTTTTCCTATGGGACACGTTCACATCCATCATTTTTTTTTTCAGCTGCTGCATATTTGGAAAGGGAAAATACTTTTTAACGCAAAACAGTGCTATTTTTTTTTTTTTGGTTCAGTATACTTCAATGGAGAAGCTGCAGAAAAGCATGTAATGTGCGTTTGCGGCAATTTGTGTTTTGTAATCTGCCCAACAACAAATTGGCCCAAAAAAAGCTGATGTGTGAATGGCAAAAATCACTTGCCTTGCATTTATTTGAATGACACCTAAAATCGCGACTCGAGTCTGCAGCAATTGTCGCTTGATACATTGCGCTGAAATCGCGACAACACACATCGCGGGAAGCAGGTCACCCAAAAAAGTTCAGGCGCTACTTTTGGGCGTCACGCTTCCCACGATGAGTGGTGCCACGATTGTGACAATCCCGGTATATCCGGCCCACGATTTGAGGTCTCATGCAAATAAAAATCAATTCAAATACCAATTTTCCATTCACACATCAGCGCTTTCAAATTGCGGGCAGATTCATGGCAAATCTGCTCACGATTTAAAATGCTGACATGTGAGTGCAGCCTTAGTGCAAAGCCCAGAGAAGTGGAATTTAGAATGCAAAACAAACTGTTAACACATGAATACCGATGTATTCATTATGCAGACTGGTGATAGAGACAAGATTATACAAATGACTGCTCTTCTTTTAGGCCCACGGAAAAGCCAATGTGAAACCTTACAATAATTATAGACATTTGCAGAATACTGACAATTTCAATTATTTTAACTGGAGCTGGAAATGAGTAAACATTAATAAAGCAGTTAGAAGTCATTGCTTTATGTGATTATGATCAGACAATCACACCTCAAATATCTCCTAAGCAAACAGGTAATTCAGCTTTGCAAGTCTGGGTCAGCCATCACTACTGAGGCTTAAACATCAGATTAGGAAATACATGGCTATATCATGACGTGTGTGTGTGTGTGTGAGAAGAAATAACACTTTTCTACAATGTAAAGTAGTGAGTGTACAGTTTGTATAACAGTGTCAATTTTCTGTCCCTTCAAAATAACTTAACACACAGCCATTAATGTCTAAGCCGCTGGCAACAAAAGAGTACACCCCCAAGTGAAAATGTCCAAATTGGGCCCGAAGTGTCAATATTTTGTGTGGCCACCATTATTTTCCAGCACTGCCTTAACCTTCTTGACCAGAGCTTCACAGGTTGCCACTGAAGTCCTCTTCCACTCCTCCATGACGACATCACAGAGCTGGTGGATGTTAGAGACCTTGCGCTCCTCCACCTTCCGTTTGAGGATGCACCACAGATGCTCAGTAGGGTTTAGGTCTGGAGACATGCTTGGCCAGTCCATAACCTTTTACCCTCAGCTACTTTAGCAAGGCAGTGGTCATCTTGGATGTGTGTTTGGGGTCGTTATATTGGAATACTGCCCTATGACCCAGTCTCCAAAGGGAGGGGGATCATGCTCTGCTTTAGTATATCACAGTACAAGTTGGCATTCATGGTTCCCTCAATGTACTGTAGCTCCCCAGTGCCAGCAGCACTTATGCTGCCCCAGACCATGACATTCTCCACCACCATGCTTGACTGTAGGCAAGACACACTTGGCTATGTACTCCTCACCTGGTTGCGGCCACACATGCTTGACACCATCTGAACCAAATAAGTTTATCTTGGTCTCATCAGACCTCAGGACATGGTTCCAGTAATCCATGTCCTTAGTCTGTATGTCTTCAGCAAACTGTTTGCAGGCTTTCTTGTGCATCAGCTTTAGAAGAGGCTTCCTTCTGGGATGACAGCCATGCAGACCAATTTGATGCATCGTGCTTTGCATGGTCCGAGGACCGACAGGCTGACCCACCCACCCCTTCAACCTCTGCAGCAATGCTGGCAGCACTTTTACGTCTATTTCCCAAAGACAACCTCTGGATATGATGGTGAGCATGTGCACGCAACTTCTTTGGTCGGCTATGGCAAGGCCTGTTCTGAGTGGAACCTGTCCCGTTAAACCACTGTAAGATAGAGTGAGCGTGAGAGAGATAAAACCAACATTTAACACACCTGCTCCCCATCCATACCCGAGACCTTGTAACACCAACGAGTCACATGACACCGGGGAGGGAAAATAGAAAATTGGGTCCAATTTGGACATTTTCACTTAGGGGTGTACTCACTTTTGTTGCCAGCGGTTTAGACATTAAATGGCTGTATGTTACATTATATAAGAGGGAACAGCAAATTTACACTATACACTCACTACTTCACATTGTACCACATTTAATTTCTTCAGTGTTGTCACATGAAAAGATATAATAATGGGCAGCAGAGTGGTGCAAGCTGCTTGTTGTGGGGACACTTGGCAGAAGGGAGGAACCAGAGGCACCAGCACGGAACCCAAGAAGAGGATGACTGGGGCTGCTCTGTGCAAAACCAGTGCACACAATGGGCAAGTACAACATGTTTGTTAGTTAAAGAAAAAAAAAAAAACACACAACATGCCTTTAACACTGCTTTAAGAGCTGCTCCCTCCTTCCCAAGTCAAAGGACGGTAGAAACCAATCAACAACCAAATAAGTGAACACAAAACGCTTCCATTACATGGCTTACCACAAAGTCAGATCAACTGGCACAGAAAATAAGGAGGGAGCGACCCCCCCCCCCCCCCCCCCATTGTTAACACCCAGTGTCGCACTCAATTGTAAAGGAGAAGTAGTGGCTTAAAAAAAGTACAGAGCGCCCGAGCGGAAAAAAAATATTTTAACCTGATCAGAGATATGCAACTGTATAAAGATTGATGTAGACGATAGAGGTTATACTTATTTCTTAATTGACTTAAAACAGGGTACTTCTCCTTCAACTCTGCGACACCAAAAAAAAAAAAACACATTGCATCCAACTCTAAAGGGGTAAAAAACATTAGTAATATATAACAAAACAGAATTTATCTTCTACCTCCTGATACACATAACTACCTTTTAAGTCAAGAACAAAGTCAGGTCATGGTAACCTGATTTCAAGCGGAGTTTCACCCTAAATATAAGATCTCCCATGCGCTTCAGCATACTGGCGTCAGCGCCAGTATGCTGGGTTTTTTTTTTTTTTATAGCACACTTACTGTTTTATCGTAGAAATCCTTTTCTGTCCCCCGCGTTGGACGGCGCCAGTACAGCGCGTCACATCTTCCTAAGATACCCGATATGGACTCGGGTATTTCCGGCGCTATGCGGCGCCTGCGCACAGACCTAGGAGCTGACTGCGCAGGCGCCGTATTTCTCCGAGTCCTATTTCGGAGAAATACGGCGCCTGCGCAGTCAGCTCCTAGGTCTGTGCGCAGGCGCCGCATAGCGCCGGAAATACCCGAGTCCATATCGGGTATCTTAGGAAGATGTGACGCGCTGTACTGGCGCCGTCCAACGCGGGGGACAGAAAAGGATTTCTACGATAAAACAGTAAGTGTGCTATAAAAAAAAAAAAAACCCAGCATACTGGCGCTGACGCCAGTATGCTGAAGCGCATGGGAGATCTTATATTTAGGGTGAAATACCGCTTTCAGAACGAAATGCTTCATCTGCTTTGGACAAAATCTCCACTTTGCATTCATTTTAGTAAGACGCCAGGAACTTACAGTTAAACTTTAAGGAAATATTACAAAGTATTGCCGTTGTCAATGTTCTAAACTAATAAAAAAAATATTTAATGCAAGTACTGCATTTGACTTTGTATCAGCCTTTGCAATTCATTATACAGCAGCAATGACTGGCAGCAGATTGGAGAGTTAAGGGATAGCAATGAAAGCCAACCAGAGGAAATGCTGGCAAATATGTGCAGAAGGACCAAAGACAGGAGGAGAAAGCAAGAGAGATCAGAAATGCCCTCATTCTGCTGCTCCTTTACTGTCCAAGGGGCATGGGGGGTACAAATTGTACAAATTGAACCTCACTGTTTAAACCCACTAAAAACATCCCTGGGGTATCAAAACAAAAAAAGGTGTTCAAAGTTCTGCAGTTTATTTACTTTAACCACTTCAATACCAAGGGCGTTTCCGCCGATTGATCGTTCTTATAGGCGGCGGGAGGGGACGCCCCCCCCCCTCCCGCCGCCATCCGGTGCGTCTCCGGGCTCTCCTTTGCCATCGGAGACCCGGAGAAACGATCCGCCGTCGTCCGCTGTAAACCATAGAGTAGACTGGTGATCGTCGGAGGCCCGGGCGCGATGTTATGACGTCACGCCCGGGTCCTGGAATGTAAACACAGCCGCAATCGCGGCTGAAAGCATTAGATCGGTGAATTTTTTTTCACGATCTAATGCTTTCCAGCCTGGAGGAGAGATGTTAGGTCTTATTGACCATGCATCTCTCCATAAAGAGTACCTGTCACACACATTCCTATTACAAGTATTACAAGGGATGTTTACATTCCTTGTAATAGGAATAAAAGTGATCAAAAAAAAATGATCAAAAAAAAAAAAAAAGTTTAAAAATAAAAAATGTGTAAAATAAAAATAAAATTTTTTAAACGCCCCTACCCCCGGTAGCTCGCGCTCAGAAGCGAACGCACGCGCAAGTCCCGCCCACATATGTAAACGCCGTTCAAACCACACATGTGAGGTATCGCCGCGTGCGTTAGAGCACCAGCAACAATTCTAGCACTAGACCTCCTCTGGAACTCTAAATTAGTAACTTGTAAAAAAAAAATAAGCGTCGCCTATGGAGATTTTTAAGTACTGACGTTTGGCACCATTCCATGAGTGTGCGCAGTTTTAAAGCGTGACATGTTAGGTATCTATTTACTCTGCGTAACTTCATCTTTCACATTATACCAAAAAATTGGGCTAACTTTACTGTTTTGTTCTTATTTAATTCACAAAACCGTTGTTTTCCCCCCAAAAAAAGGCATTTGAAAAATGATTGCGCAAATAATGTGCGAGATAAAAAGTTGCAATGGCCGGCATTTTATTCCCTAGGGTGTCTGCTAAAAAAAACATATATAGTGTTTGGGGGTTCTGAGTAATTTTCTAACAAAAAAATTATGATTTATGCATGTAGGAGAAGTGCCAAAATAGCCCCAGTATTGAAGCAGTTAAAAAGCAGCCAGACTATAAGTCTAGGTTCACAGCTATGCGGCTGTGCTTGATGCGTTTTTCAGGCACGTTTTTCAGTGCATTTTGCATTTTTGCAGGCAGTTTTCATGCGTTTCAATTTTTTCCCTAAAACACATTGTATACAGCTGCCTAAGGAGGGGGCTGAGAAGCCAGGTGCTGCGTCTTTAGCAACTGATGAGTCATTAGCTGTCATAGGGGTTTCCCACTGAAAGTAAAAGAAAGCTCTGGAGCGCGATAAGGGACGGGCTCTTCGGGTGATGTCATCAGATGGCCACACACCATTGTTATATAAGAGTTGGTAGAGAGCGGGCAACAACAAAACAGATGAAGACAACAGAATAAGAGCGGCTTTTAAAAAAAAAAAAAAAACTTTAGTGGGTAACCAGCGGTGGTGAGGAAGAGGATGGCGACGGGAAGAGACAGCTTGAGAAGACAATAGTAAGGAGAAGACGGCAGAGCTATGAATAAAGGAATTATCTAACTGGCAATTACCAGTTCTTGTGTAAGGGGGGTTTCCAGATTCCGATAAGCCCCCGCCCACAGACCCCCTACAACCACCGGATAGGGATGTCAGGAAGAGGCCCTTGTCCTCATCAATGTGGGAGCAGGGTGCTGTGGGTGGTGCAGAGACCCCCACACCAAAGCACCCATCTCTCCTATGTTGAGGGCCTGTTTTATTTTTCCATTCAGCGGGGAACCACGCTGACAGCTGAAGACTCATTAACAGTAAAACTTTGCACACCTTTTGTGAAGATGTCTATCAATTGTTGATTTAAACTGAAAGTTCAGTTGGCCTTTAATAGTAACGTAGAAAGTTCTGCCATTCTTAGTAACGTAGAAAGTTCTGCCATTCTTGACTATGCAAATCTCAAGACCGAATGAACAGAAATACAAATCATTTGGCTTCCATCTGTGTATATATATTTTCATAAAAATAAAATACTCTGAACAGCTTACCTTCTTCTGCTAGGTCTTTGTTTATCACCAGTTTTCCGTGTCTCAAATAGTTCAACACTGGCCCAAAGTATGTGGGGTCCCGGTCTATTATATAGGCACCAATTTCATCCTACAAACATGAAATGTAGATGAATTAGACATATAGAAGGCTTATACTGCATCCTGTACAGTGCACTGTCAAAAGGATACAAATTCCAAACTTTCAAGATATGTGCAGTACCCCCCCACATCCAATTACTAGCTACCAAAGCAGGTTCAATGGTGTTTTTTTTTTGTTTTTTTTTACACGTCAGGCATATTTTGTAAAACCTCATCTAAAGAATAGGTTACGAAGGAATGGGGAAAATTATAAAATAACATATTTTTTTGTATACCATTTAACTTTAAAGGGTATTTCACTTTAATAAAGCATATCTCCATCCCATAACATAAATGCATTCATGTACAGTGACATATAGACCCGTTCAATACAATAGTACTCGCATTTCAGCAGCAACTTTTGCCAGTCGATAGTGAAATGCTTTTCATAACAATTTTATAACATTATAAGCTTGTTGACCACTTTTTTACCCCCTGGCGTAGTTTTAAAATGACATTGACATAGCAGATATTTATCCCAGTGCCATTTTAAACTGTGGCAGGGGTCAGCAGCTCCTGTGGGTCCCTGGCAGGAGTTAGCGCTGGAACCACCAGCTACCTGTGACAGCTCACATGCAGCACTATGTTTCAGCTCCTGGGCTTCCACAGAGCACTCCACTTCCCCGTTGTGTTTACATTGGGAGTGTGATGACGTCACTGCACATTCATTTAGTGACTTTAGAGGGTCAGGCAGAGCCATCATAGCTTTGCCCAGACTTTCATACAGCAACTAATATAGTGCTATATAATAGATAACTGCTATAATGATCTATTGTAGGCTGACCACACAAGGTAAGGCCAGAAGAGCTTCGGGCAGTATGTGCAGGAGCCTGGCATTGCACCCAGCGAACGTATGAAAAATTTTTAAATAGCAAATTCTTTTGCTACAAAAAATATGCACATTTATTTAGATTTTTTTACAAAGGTGAATTTAGCCTTTAAAACTTTCCGGAGCTCAAGTGGTTAAAAAAAACCATTTTGAAAGGGAAGTGCTCTTTTATGCAGCTGCACAACAGGATATCATTTGCACAGAACACATGAATAATGCAAAACAGCATTAATGAAAAAAAGGATATAGTTTTATCCTTGGAGGTAAGGATATTCAATAGAGCACAATAAGAAAGGGGCAACTGAACCACATCCAGAAAGTAAAAAGCAATTTGTGCTTTAAAATGTGCCTAGTTTGTGGTGGTAGTACCGTATATACTCGAGTATAAGCTGACCCAAATGTAAGCCGAGGCACCTAATTTTACCACAAAAAAATGGGAAAACGTATTGACTCGAGTATAAGCCTAGGGTGTCCATCTGCATGCCTCTCTGTGCCCATGCCTAGACTGATGTTTAACATGAGAGTCTATGGAAGGGGTGCCCTTTTTTTTATTTTGCAATCTGTGCTCCCCAGCCGTAGGTCCCTCAGACAACAAACTTTGCACACTTTTAGAGGAGAGATGGGGCTATATGTGTGCCAAGTTCCGGGTCCAGGGGACCTACAACTGGCCGGTACCGGGTCCCCAAAATCACCAGAGAAATTAACATATGACACACAGAATAAAGGTATACAAATGAGACTCTCAATCCCACGACCACACACATCTCAAATGTACTCAAAACCAGATAAATAGGCAGCAAATACACGCTCAAGCCATCGATAGTTGAGCATGTACAGTATGTACAGGGAAGTAACATCTGGGGAATAGATGTATTCATGTAATTATTATTTACTTGCTGCTAACATATTGCTGAAGAGCAGCTAAGTAAATCTAGAATTCCCAAGACACAAATCATTTCCCTTGTGGAACTTTAGACACTTGCAAGTGAGCAAGAATAATAAGTGTTATGGCATTAGTAGATTGACAAACAATCCGTGTCATGCAGAATCCAACAGCTGTGACCAATGCTTCTACATCTCAGGAAAAGGGCAACTCTGAATTACACATGCTACGTGTGCCACTAGATTAAAGAGAAGCCGTCATAAGCCTCATCAGGACAAAATTATCAAAGGAAACCCAAGTTAGGAGCAATACAATGGGCTGCCATTGATGGGTGGGGGGGGGGGGTCCATGAGAACCATATGGTTGGGTCAGTGCCTCAAACTATTGAAGCCAGAGCAACTGCAGTCATTAAATCTCACACATGCCATGTTTATAGTAAAGTGGTTATAAAAAGTCTAGCGTTTTATTTATTTATTGATTAAATAACATGTTATACTCGCCTGCTCTGTGCAATGCTATTACACAGAGTGCCCCCAAGCTTCCTCTTCTGCGGCTTCCTGCTGGTGCTCTTCACAAAGCTCTCTCACTGGATGCCGGCTTGCTTCCAAGCTGGACCGTGTGCATCCATTGACACACACGGTTAAGCCTACCCCCCCAACCTTCCCAGACCTTGACTGACTGCAGCAGGAGCCAAAGGCTCCCACTGCTGCCTCTCTGCCTGTGAAAAAAGGGAGCGGATTAATTCAGGGGGTCAGGTAAGTGAGTGTTTGGGGTGGGGTGGGGGAATGGTAAAACCTTTACATGCAGAGAATGTATTAAGGAAAAAAAAAAGATTTTAACTTTAGAACCACTTTAACAGTAGGTCTATATACATTTTGGATAGGGAATTGTTAAAAACCCATTTAGTATTTTCTAATTTTACTTTTTGCGATCTGTATTTATGTCCGTTTGGAATTCAGCTTTAATGATATACATAGAAGACAAAATTACATCATTTTACAAAATTGAAACAAATGTTTTTAACTAAGGTCCCTTTCACACTGGGGCGGCATCGGCGGTAAAGCGCCGATATTTTTAGCGCCAATTTACCGACTTTTTATTGCTGAGGTTTTTGGCCACTAGCGGGATGCTTTTAACCGCCGCTAGCGGCCAAAAAAAGGGTTAAAAACAGCTGCAGCAGCGCTTTACTGGCATGCTGCCTATTGATTTCGATGGGCAGGAGTGGTATACACACCGCTCCAAAGATGCAGCTAGCTGGAGTTTTTTAACGTCCTGCCAGCCCATCGCCTCAGTGTGAAAGCCCTCAGACTGCAAGGGGCCGTTTTTCAGGTGCGTCACAGCACAATTTTTAGCCCAAAAGCGCCTGTAAAATGCCCCAGTGTGAAAGGGGTCTTAGTCAAATAATTATTATTATTTTTTTCTAGAGAAAAATTTAAATATATATGTACACACACATTTTTTTGTAACACACATTTCATCTGTGCATTTTGCAGTTTGCCTGCAGTTTAGCCTTTGTTTTTATTTTTCAGACAATCAGAACGAGGGTTCTGTAGACCTCCCATTTGATGGGACCTTCAAAGTTCCACAGGGCCAACCAACAATACTTGGCAAAATAGAATCATTACACTAATAATCTTTTTAGTTGCCTGTAAGGGTGCCATTCTGACCATCTTAATGGAAGCACTGTTCATACTGACCACCAGTGTAAGGGGTATTTTCACTATGGAAATTGGAAACACAATGAATTGGATTTAAAAAAGGGTTTCGCCAAGACCTGAAAGTTTAGGGGTTTATCTGGGGTAAAATGCTGGAGAAAGGTGGCTATAGGTACTCTTTCAACAATGTATTAGTAGCAAGTAAAAGTTTTAGGCATTTATCCGGAAATTACGCCCTCTACTACTATGCAGATCAACCCAACAGTGGAGTTCTACCCTGCTCCGCTCACCAAAAGCTTTAATTTGGGCATAAATTACTACAATACTATAAAAGCACAGAGATAAGGAACGCAAGAACTGTATGTATATCACTAAATATAAGATTTTTTATTTTATTTAATTTTTTTAGAGCTGTGCAAAAAAAAAAAAATCAATGCCAAAAAAAATAAACATTTAACCTAGCTACGTTTTCATTGGATGGACAGCTTATACAAGTACATTAACCACTTCAGACCCGCGCTATAGCCCAATGACGGCTACAGCGCGGGTCTGAATATCCAACACGCCATCTTGGCGTTCCCAGCGCGCGCTCCAGAACGCGCTGCGGGGAAGACCTGTGTTGGCCGTGTCCCTTGGACACAGCCAATCGCAGATCGCGGCGAACGGCCAATCAGAGTGGCCGTTTGCGATGCGATCTGTGTGGTGAATGAGAGATGATCTCATAGATCATCTCTCATTGCCGTTTTACACAGAGATAGCGTCCTGTCTCTGGAGGGGAGGAGACCGATCTGTGTTCCTTGTACATAGGGACACAGATCGGTCACCCCCCCAGTCACCCCCGACAGTTAGAACACACCGAGGATACACATTTAACCCCTTCCTCACACCCTAGTGTTAACCCCTTCGCTGCCAGTCACATTTATACAGTAATTAGTGCACATTTATAGCACTGATCACAGTATAAATGTGAATGGCGCCAAAAATGTGTCAAATGTGTCCGCCATAACGCCGCAGTACCAATACAAATCGCAGATCGCCGCCATTTCTAGTAAAAAAAAAAAAAATTCTCTCCCCTATTTTGTAAGCGCTATAACTTTTGCGCAAACCAGTCGCTTATTGCGAATTTTAACCAAAAATATGTAGAAGAATACGTATCGCCCTAAACTGAGAAAAAAAAATTGTTTTTTTTTAAATTGGGATATTTATTATAGCAACAAGTAAAAAATATTGTATTTTTTTTTCAAAATTGCCGCTCTTTTTTGTTTATAGAGCAAAAAATAAAAACCGCACAGGCGATCAAATACCACCAAAAAAAGCTCTACTTGTGGGGAAAAAAGGGCGTCAATTTTGTTTGGGAGCCACGTAGCACGACCACGCAATTGTCAGTTAAAGCGATGCAGTGCGGGTGATGTAAAATTTCATCGGACCTATGAAAAAATCGGACCGCGTCACTTCCGGTGCTTGTACGTCAGAGCACAGCTGATCGCGGGTCCACAGGGCATGCGCCGCACATGCGCAGACGTATTTTTCGTCTATGAAAATCCTCGACTCGGGTGGGCGGGCGGAGGCGGAGCTGGATTCTCAATTACATCACCGCCAGCACCGCCTCCAGCCCCGTCCCTAAGCATAGGCTTATTGAGGTCGGAGAAAAATATAGACTCGGATGGGCGGGCGGAGGCGGAGCAACATTGTGAATGACATTATGTCCAGCACCGCCTCCAGCCCCGTCCCTAAGCACAGGCTTATTGAAATCCATGAAAAACATAGACACGGGTGGGCGGGCGGAGGCTTTTAAAGCATCAATAGCCATCCATGTATAATAACATGTTACATTGTTTTTCGACGTTGCGCGGGTGTGCGCAATATTAATGTAACATGTTATTATACATGGATGGCTATTGATGCTTTAAAAGCCTCCGCCCGCCCACCCGTGTCTATGTTTTTCATGGATTTCAATAAGCCTGTGCTTAGGGACGGGGCTGGAGGCGGTGCTGGCGGTGATGTAATTGAGAATCCAGCTCCGCCCGCCCACCCGAGTCGAGGATTTTCATAGACGAAAAAGACGTCTGCGCATGTGCGGCGCATGCCCTGTGGACCCGCGATCAGCTGTGCTCTGACGTACGAGCACCGGAAGTGACGCGGTCCGATTTTTTCATAGGTCCGATGAAATTTTACATCACCGGAACCTGAAATTTCACCTGGGCAGGAGGGGGGTATATGTGCCCAGTAAGCAAGTAATGTGCCCAGTAATCTGTCTTTATATTTGCCCCAGTAGTGAAGGGCTGGGCAGGGAAAATGCCAGAAGTATAAGCCAATTAGGCTCCACTTGTCATTCTAAAGCTACGTAGTAAAACTACGTTAAAAACTATTTTCAGATAGTTAGTGAGCACAAATAAATTAAGTTATATAATGCACATTTACGCAATACGGGGGGCCGGGCCCTATCTGCTGGGGAGAACTTTTTCTGAAAGGATGTCAATCATCTGGGCGACCTCCCAGATGACACGCCGCCTCAGCATAGAAATGCCTACTCCCGCGGGGAGAAGTACCCGGAAGCCGTATTGCAAATTTAGATTAGAAGGTATGTACAGCTTTAAAAAAATTAAAAAAATTGCGGACTGTACATGTTAGAAGCATAAAGAAGTTGATCTGATATAAATGTTATTTGGGTGAACCTCCGCTTTAAGCTTTAAGCAGCAGATGCCGTCTGACACATTCAAAGTTTCCTCATTTGATTAACCAATTGTTCAGTCGGCGAATCTTTTTTCCGTAAAACGCTTGCAAGGAGGTTTCCTGGGTTCTCTCCCAGAAGGCTGTAAATAGGCAAATCCTTTTCTATGTGAATGCAAATCAAGCAGGGAGACCCAAAATAGACCCAACAGAGAAGCTCATCTGAAAGATGCAAAAATCAAGAACGCTTTACATATGCAAGCAAATATTTACCAATACAACAAACACAGCAATTACATATGAAAAGGGTTCTAAACTGCTTCACTACTGTAAAGTTTATTGCATGCTACAGTATAAGTCTCTAGCTGTGATGGAACCGCATTTGTTGATCGGTGGACACATCACCACTTGATGCCCTGTAGTGATGTTGGGATAGGCGGATGGAACCGCAGCACACATGGGGTACATTCAGACACTTCCAGAAGAGTCGGACAAAGTCACTTTAATTAGCAAACTTCAGATGGGAACATTCAGACGCAGTGGCTGTATGGACACAGTTAAAATTTGACATGTGGGCAGGAGCACAAACCCGAATGCACAGAGTGTGCGTGCGTGTGTTCTGATCCGTGCACCCGCTCCTGCCCATGTGTCAAATTTTGACACACGACTGTGTCCATACAGCTGCTGAATCTGCATCCACTTCTATGGGCCGTCTGTGCACTGCTCCAAGATAAATGAGCACACACAGCAAAAAAGCAGTTTAGCACAAAGAATGGGTCTCTGGGTGTATCACAATGAGCCCTAAGTCACATAAATACAAACCGGAAGACTACTACTTAAAGTGGAACTTTAGTCAGAAAACTTAAAGTCCTGCTAGATCACTCCAGGCTGGTCCCGTTTGCACGTAAAACATAAAAAATAAGTGCCTATACTATACAATCCAGCAATACACTGTCTCACCCCACTCTGCACATGCTCAGTTTCTCTCCATTTTTAGGCATGGCTGAGTTTGTAGAGGCTAATCTGCTGACAGCCTTAAAGGGGAATTGAACCCTCCTAGCCAAGGAAGCTACTTCTGTTTGATCTGCAACTGCCATGTTGCTGCACGTGTGACCAGTTATGACACCAGTCATTTGATGGTTTGACAGTTTGGTCAAGAACACAATCAAATGTGATCGTTAGCAATCCTGGGAATTCCAAAAATGTTACTTTTTAATTGATGGGTTAATTTCCCCTTTATGGATTTACTGCTGTTCAGGGGATCAGGGCTTCAGCAAAATGGCAGCACACACTCACTTTCGTAGTATAATTATTAATAGGGAATGTATGCTCCTTATGAAAGAACATTTTTTTTTAAAGCGGAGTTCCACCCTAAAGTGGAACTTCCGCTCATCGGATTCCTCCCCCCTCCAGTGCCACAACTGGCACCTTTCGGGGGGGGGGGGGGGGGGATACCTGTCAAAGAGGTATCCTTTCCCACTTCTGTGAGTCCGGCCACAGCCGTGACGTCACCGCGGGGCTCCCTCCCTCCTCTTCCCCTGGCCACCGGGCTAATAAGAGAGAGGAGTGGGCCTCGCACATGCGCAGTATAGTTCCCGACATGAAGCCGAAAGGCTACACTGCCTGGTTTCCTTTATCGCAATGGCGGCGGCAGCACCCGACAGCTGATGGGAAACATCAGCTGCAGCGCCGACATCGAGGGACTGTAGGACATGGAAGTCTCCATTTATTAAAAGCCAGCAGCTGCAGTATGTGTAGCCGCTGGCTTTAAAAAAAAAAAAATAATTCCGGAAACACCCCTTTACTTTGTTATGGTAAAGTAGAGCTGGGCGATTTAGGCCCCAAAAGAATCTGATAAAAAAAAAAATCCTGATGGACACCATGCCAGTCCTATGTTTGTAGGCAAGGCCGTGGCTTTGGCCTAGTTTGCCGTGATCCTGGGAAAAGGCCGCACAATAGGCCGAAGCCTTTTACCAGGATCGTGGCGAGCTGCGGACAGGTTTTTTTATGGGGAAGCCGCGGCTTCGGCCTAGTCCGCGGAACGCCGGTCCTAAGGAAAAAAATAATCGATTAGGTCAAAATCCGAATCGATTTGCCCTCGCAACTTTATTCAAGATTCAAATCGATTTTTTCCCCAGCCCTATGGTAAAGTTCTGCTTCTAGTAGGAGAGCAGCACAAAGGACACATCAAACTGAAGGTAGGTAATGTCCCAAGGACCCACTAACAGGCCAGATTTTAAGTATTACCTTAGGGGAGATGCAGACTAGAATACTGCAATCACTGAGCAGCAAATGATATCACCTGTGATGTATTTCAGTTGTTTTATTTATTTTTAATATACCTGCAAAGGGCTCAGTTTGTAGTCATCTAGCAGGACTTAATTTTCTGACTCAAGTTTCACTTTAATAAGTTAAATGTACGGTATGTGGATTGATATCATGGTGCTGAAGAAGAAAATAGGATCAGCGTAGCGAGTAGACCTGTTCAAGGTCCTTTTTAAATTGGTTAACATACTCGGATGAGATTAAAGGGGTTGTAAAGCTTAATTTTTTTCCCTTCGATGGCACATGTGCAGCCTGGATCCCAAGTCAGACTATGTGTGTCTATAGAAACACAGCGTGGTTCAAACCCGCCCCCCCCCCCCCCACCTCCTCATAGGATCGGACTGACTGCCAAGACTCATGTATGAAGTGGAGACTTTATAGCCGGGCATAGCGCTGGCAGCGAATATATTAGGGCAAACACAGTGGCGGCTGGTGTTTTTTTTTTTTTTTTTAAGGGGGGGGGGGGCAATCCTGGATGGGCCGCCACTGGTAACAAAAAACTTGTTCATTCATATCAGTCCCTGGCCGCAAGGAGCTTACAATTGAAGGTCCCTCACAGTCATACATACACATACTAGGGCCAATTTAGAAAGGAGCCCATAAACCTACCAGCAGGTCTTTGGAGTGTGGAAGGAAACCGGAGAACCCAGAGGAAACCCACACATGCACAGGAAGAACATGCAAACTCCAAGCAGGTAGTGCCTTGGTTGGGATTTGAATTGACAACCCTGGTGCTGCCAGGCAGAAGTACTAATCACATAGCCACTGTGTTGCCTATTTCTGTATAATATATATATATATATAAAAAAAAGCGTTGACACGGAAATCCCTCCAAATCTAAAATAACATTGAGGGGGGGGGGGGGGGGCAAAGATCATTCTCACACAAGTTCACTTAAAAGCTTGAAGTAAATTGTCAGCCAGCTGCCTACTTCACAGCTACTGAGAGGGTGCGAGTGCCATAGCCCCCAGAAAAGCATTGCTCTGGCAGCAGAATCCCATGCAAAGTAGCTTTCTAAACCAAACTTTTACACTTAAAGGGTCATTTACGACCAGCACTTAAGCTTTCAACCAATTACAAAAGAGAAGCGTTATAGAGACACAGCTGAGACTGGCTTTCCAAAAAGGATAAAGCAATATTTCAACACTTATTGGTGACAAAACGCATTTGATATTTGGTGATGGGGGTCACCTTAAATGCTGCTGAGCCTGTAAAAGACCATATACGCTGATCAGCCATAACATTACAACCGACAAGTAAAGTGAACATTGATTATCTCCTTACAACGGCATCTGCGATATATTAGGCAGCAAGTGAACATGTTTTCCCTGAAGTTGATGTGTTGAAAGCAGGAGAAATGTACAAGTGTAAGGATCTGAGAGACTGACAAGGGCAAAGTGGTTAATAGCTAGACTGGTTCAGAGCAACTTCAAAATTGCAGCTCTGGTGGGATGTTACCAGTCTGAAGTGGCCAGGACTTCCCAAAACATAGTCCAAGGATGGAAAACTGGCGAACCAGCAACAGGGTCATGGGTGGCAAAAACTCACCGATGCACGTGGGGAGCGAAGGCTGGCTTGTGTAGTCCAACCCAACAGAAAGGCTACTGCAGCTCAATGGCTGAAAAAGACTGCTGAATCTGACAAGTTGTGTATGGGGCTGTGTAGCTGCAGACCGGTCAGGGTGCCCATGCCAACAGTTTCCACAGCCAAAAGTGCCTACATTAAAGTGAGCATCAAAACTGGACCACAGTGCAATGAAGAAGGTGGCCTGGTCTGATAAATTCAAGAATGGTTTGAAGAACTCAACAAGTTTGTGATGTGGACTTGGCCTCCAAATTCTCCAGATCTCAATCCAATCAAGCAACTGTGGGCTATGCTGGAAAAAGTCCATTCTACAGAGGCCCTACTGCGCAACTTACAGAACCTAAAGGATCTGCTATTGATAGATTGGTGGCAAATAACACAGAATACCTATGGAGGTCTAGTGGACCCCATGCCATAAGCTATGGTCATAATGTTATGGCTGATTGGTGCATATGTTACCTTTCTGCCTGAAGCCCAAGGCAGAGGTTCTGCAATACCATTTATGCAGAAAACTGAAACAAGGCTAATACTTTATTAAGTTTAAAACAAGGATAGGTAACCTGGGGTCCTCCAGCTGTTGTGGAACTACCTTTCCCATGAGGCATTGCAAGGCTGGAAGTTACAATTTCTCCCAGAGGCATGATGGGACTTGTAGTTCTGCAACAGTTGGAGGGCCCCAGGTTGCCTACCCCTGGTTTAAAAGATATGTTTACCTTTTGCAACATGTTACAACCATATTCAGGGTGTAACATGTTACAAATGTACCGGACCCCGCACCTCCCTCCGATTGTTCTGAAAATGAATGGACTACAATAAAGACACCCTTTGCGGCTGTCAGCTTATAGTTCTCAATCAACTACCAAGGCACTTTTGAGCACGGTGTTCGTTCGTTCATTCATCCTTCCTGTCAGTGTGAAACTGCCTGTCCATACAATCTATGGGGCAGAAAGATTACACTGACAGTCTGCATGACATCAATGATCTGATTGCTGGTGAAATGCTTTCCAGGTTTAAAAAAATAAAAAAAACAGTAAATGCACATTTTACCTGCTAATAAAATGTGTATTATTTTTTTTATTAAAAAGGTGAACTTGTCCTTTAAGCCAGTGTCTTACAAATACACATGGGTCTGTTCTCACCCAACAGAAAGATTCCAGGTCAGCAAATCAAGTGAAGATCCCGATTCCTAAAGCGGAGTTCCAGCAAAAAATAAAAAAAAAGTAAAAAGTCAGCAGCTACAAATACTCCAGCTTCTGACTTATGTGCACACTTACCTGTCCTGGGCACCTGCGATGTCTGCACCCAAAGCCGATCTCTCCCTCGGCTGCTGTCGCTGCCATCTTCGGTGAGTCACGCGATCCCACAGGTCCTTGCTGTCTTCTGGGACCTGTGTGTCTCCCAGAAAACAGCGGAGAAGGCACCGGATGTGGCGTATGTCACCGTGGCAACCTATGCCCGGAAGTGGAACAAACAATATTCCCCCTGAAATGGGACTTTAAAAGCCAGCCACTGGGATATGCATAGAAATAGTGTTTATTGGTATAGAAAATGTCAACAGACTGGCTGGAAGTGGGAGCAAATACCTGGATTACACGGGATTCCGAAAAGGAGAAGTTACATTATTGGGTGGAACTCTGCTTTAAAGGGATCTCTGCACCCTTTATATACAAGTCAGAAATGGCATATTCCATATTCCCATTTTTACAGGACCACTTTAAATCACACTAGTTCCTTCACTATGCATATTATCTCTCTATGGAATCTGAAAACAGAAGCTACACTCGGTTTATATGGGGCAGGTGCCTACTTTATTTAGACATTGATGTGATTGTAGCCATATTAGTGCAATTGTGACAGAGAAAATTGAATACTAATTTTATTTTCACCAACATACAATTTTTCAGGATAAGCTTTCGCGGTGTTACCCCTTCTCCAAGGTCCAAGCAGTACTCGAAGGGGGTAACACCCCTAAAGCTTGTCCTGAAAAATTCTATGTTAGTGCAAATAAAAAAAAAGTATCACGGACACTATTCAATTTTCTCTTTTAGACAAAAATTCTCTTCTATGACCCTCCCAAGTTATTTACACTGTTACTGTTCCTGACTTAATGGTCAAGGCCCTCCAACTGCCCCTCTCCCTGTCCATCAAACATGCTCTTATTTGCCACTGAGGGAGCCTCAATGAACAATGATAGGGCCCTCAAACAACACATGTAATCTCAGTCTAAAAATGTGAGTTTCTAGTGTAAAAAGGGAAATGCAAGGTATATTAGTGATGTCCATTGCCAGCCAGGACTTTTAGGACTCATGCACATGGGTGTAGCAAAATATTATCTACACAGGATCCTACCGTCAGTACTATCCTGCATTAAGAAAAAAAGGAGGTTATTGTACATAAAAAAAAAAATGTTCACACTTTAGATCAGGGGTGTCAAACTGGTGGCCCTCCAGCTGTTGCAAAACTACAAGTCCCATGAGGCATTGCAAGGCTAACAGTTACAAGCATGACTCCCGCAGGCAGAGGCATGATGGGACTTGTAGTTTCGGAACAGCTGGAGGGCCGCCAGTTTGACACCCCTGCTTTAGATGCATAAAAAGTTTGTAAAGCCTTCACATGGGTAAAAGAAATCTTTTAACTATCCCTCTAATTTTTAATCCCCAGCATGTACGCATGCTCATAGATCTACATGCATAGTTCACAGAAATACTGACTACAACGGCAGAATTGTCCATGTAATTTTATGGAGTTGCCCACAGTACAAAGTAATGAGCACAACACAGCAGTGTTATTGGGCTGATAATATATAACACTGCTGCTTTCAGGTCCATGAAAATCTATACGCTGTACGGATCTAAACGCAGTATTTTCTTTTTAAACCCCTGTGTGCATGTCATGACCTCCAAAATGTAGAGTAAAGACACAGCCGTCCCATTACCTGTTCATAAGTGGCCCGAGAGATTTTTTGGGAAGAACAGTGGGGTGCAATGGACAGACACCTCACGGGGGAATTACAGTCTACCAGCAATTTAGCTAGTTTAATGCACATTAGAATATTGATCAAGATAAATAATGCATGTGGATTTTTTTTCCAAGCAGAGCCATTAGATGGAGTGCAAGCAATAAGCATTTTCATAATCTATCCTGTTCCCAAACTAGTCATTACAGGATGAGCCCCTCCCTCTTGTTATACATTACATAGGACTCAAATATGGACCTTCATATTCTACTCATGGCTGCTCTACATCTTGGAGGTGTCCTGAATCAGTTTAACTAAATGGGGGCACTTATTTTTCCAATACATCACATTACAAAGAAATCTAGAAAACTGCTTGAGATGCAAAACAAAGCCTGAGGCCTCGTACACACAACCGTTTTCCTAGACAAAATCCATCAAGAAAAATGTTGGCAGAGCTTTTTTGCCAAGGAAAATGGTTGTGTGTATGTTTTTCCTCGAGAACACTGTCGTGGATCTCGACAAAAAAAAAAAGGAGAATAAGTTCTCTTTTTTCTCATCGGGAGTCTCAATTTCCTCATCGTGTTCTCCATTAGGCTGGTTTATGACAAGAAACATGTTCGTGTTTATGCTTAGAAACCCGCGCATGCTCAGAATAAAGTATGAGACAGGAGCGCACCTTCGGTAAAAGTGGGGTTTGTAATGGAGATAGCACATTCGTCACGCTGTAACAGACTGAAAAAACGCAAATCGTCTCTCACCAAACTTTTACCTAACACGCAGTAACATGAGATTAGCAAAAGCAGTCCCAAGGGTGGTGCCAGTGGAATCGAACTTTCCTTATATAGTGCCGTCGTACGTGTTGTACGTCACCGCGTTTGAGAACGACGAGATTTGGTCTCGACTGTGTGTACGCAAAGAAAGCTTGACAGGATTCTTGACAAGCAACTCGTCGAGGACTTTTACGACGAGATTCTCGGGCGTGTGTATGAGGCCTTACTGCGTTCTGTGGGCCTGGTCAGTGTCACCACAATGGTAGTTATCTGTATTCCCACTTAGTACTGCTATTTTAAGGCTTGCATTCATGAATGGTTGGTTGTTCATGTGCGAGACAGCAAAGCCTTGCCTTGTTGTACACTATTCCAGGCATTTTAAACAACCAGATTGAAAGAAATGCCTGACTTTGTTCATAGGAACTCCACAAAAAAGGCACAGATTGGATAAAACACCAAACAAGGGTCTAATATCTCTACAATAGTTTCATGTCCATTCCCTACTGCAACAAAAATGTACTGCTCAATATATTTCTTCTACAGTATGGACAATTAAAGTGAGAATTTGTTAGATTTGGGTGGCAATGACCTTTGAAGTACAACCAAGGCCTGAGTCACACGAGTGTAATCTTAGAAGAAATCGCATGACAATCACATGGTTTTGAACGATGCTCATTATAATCACGCGATACTGGAAAGGGGTCCTGTACGTCTGTGGTGCAAGTCTTGCACAATTTTGGCAAAAGACTTTAATGGAAACACAAAAACTCATCTATATTTTGTTGCATTTTTTTAAACAAGTTCCATGCTTTTTAACCCCATCTACTCTTCTCCTCCCAGTAGAGGTGCGCATCTTCACGATTCTATTGCGATCATCATGTCAACAATTCGAATTGGCGATGAATCACTATTACTGCCCATGGTTTTCATTAACAAAATCAAGCAGTCAGGAGAACTAAAGGATGAAAGAATCTAAGGAAGGAATGAGGATAGGGAAGGAGGAATCCATGAATAGGTAAAGGAATGAGGAATCTGGGGATAGGGAAGGAGGAATCCATGAATAGGAAAAGGATTGAGGAGTCTGGGGATAGGGAAGGAGGAATCCATGAATAGGAAAGGAAGGATTGAGGAGTCTGGGGATAGCGAAGGAGGAATCCATGAATAGGTAAAGGAATGAGGAATCTGGGGATAGGGAAGGAGGAATCCATGAATAGGAAAAGGATTGAGGAGTCTGGGGATAGGGAAGGAGGAATCCATGAATAGGAAAGGAAGGATTGAGGAGTCTGGGGATAGCGAAGGAGGAATCCATGAATAGGTAAAGGAATGAGGAATCTGGGGATAGGGAAGGAGGAATCCATGAATAGGAAAAGGATTGAGGAGTCTGGGGATAGGGAAGGAGGAATCCATGAATAGGAAAGGAAGGATTGAGGAGTCTGGGGATAGCGAAGGAGGAATCCATGAATAGGAAAAGGAAGGATTGAGGAGTCTGGGGATAGCGAAGGAGGAATCCATGAATAGTAAAATAAGGATTGAGGAGTTCGGGGAAAGGGAAGGAGGAATCCATGAATAGGAAAAGGATTGAGGAGTCCGGGGATAGGGAAGGAGGAATCCATGAATAGGAAAGGATTGAGGAGTCTGGGGATAGAATGGATGGGACCTCAGATTGTTGAGGAGAAGAAAGATGGGATGGACAGCCGCACTCCAAAAAAAACATAAAAGGTGTCTTTAATGTAAAAAATGGATAAAAAAGCACTACAAAACAAGCAGAAGACAGGAACAGCCTACGCATTTCACACTCCAAATTAGTGCTTAGTCATGGCCAAGCATTTGGAGTCTGAAACGCGTAGTGCATTTTTATCCATTTTTTACTTTAAAGACAACCTTATGTTTTTTTTGGAGTGCGGCTGTCCATCCCATCTTTCTTCTCATCAATTGCTTTGTGCATTGTTGGCACCCTTGATTTCCTGAGCCATTGCTGATTCTTCAACACACCCACCTGGAGCGGTTACTCCCTTCCCCTCAGATTGTTAAGGGTTGCATGGGGTGGGGGCGAGAGACTGAATGGAGGTGGGGTGGTGGCTATGCGATGGCCATTGGTTTGAATGGGGGGGGGGGGGAGAGGAATGGACTGGGAGCTATGTCCGCCTGATGTGGAGTTTGGGTGATCTGGAGTTAGTGACCGGGAGGACTTTGAGACATTTAAAGGGGGAGGGTTTGGGTGAGAGACCGTAGGAACTGAAATGGGGGGGGGGGGGGCATGCTGTGGAGGACATCAGACAGTTTGACAGCCAGCTGGGGAACATGCTGTCATATCTGCATTAAAAACAAAATAAAGTGGGTGCTGTATGATTATTTAGCAGCTAGCACACAGTGAATATACAACCAACTACCCAGGGCCCTCTCCTCCTCCTCGAAACACCCAGATGTCACCTCCTTCTCCCCCAGCCACCCAGGGGTCCCCTCCTCCTCCACCAACCATCCTGGGGCCCCTCACCCCCACCACAAACATGTGACCAGTCTGGGGTGTGGTTACCTGCAGAGGGAGAAGGTGTACTGTCCACTTATCAGCCATTGTCGCTGATCAAAATCCCGATCACTGCCACCAGCGTGGCGGCGGTGCAGTGTTTTTGCTGACACAATGCTCATACATGGGGGGGGGGGGGTCACAGTTTGGCATTTTTGCCCTGGGCTATAGAAGGTAGGGTTGTCCCGATACCACTTTTTTAGGACCGAGTACAAGTACCGATACTTTTTTTAAATGTCATGTGACAGTTTTCAAACCACAATACAGACTAAGGATATTTTCTTTAGAATTATGAAGAACTCTAAGTCAAGACATTATAAAAGAATAAAAAGGAGTAAAAATGTTTTATTTGCTTGTCACGCAGTAGTAAAAAAACTCAAAGAATTTTCACAGAACATGTTGATAAATACAAAAAAAAGTATTCTATTTAGGCATCGGGAGCATTTGCGCGAGTACAAGTACTCCCGCAAATACTCGGTATCGGTATCTGGACAACCCTAATAGAAGGTTTTGTTCCGGCACTGTATGGAGGTCATTATACACGACCAAGAACTTGATTCCCTATTTGCAATGACTGCATGGATCCAGGATGCACGCTTCCTCTTTTCAAGCGACACAATGTCACAGTAGCTGCAATGACTGCTTAACCGCCAGACAGACAATAAAAAAGGAAGAGGCCACCTTTAATGACCTCAATATAATAGATTATAATAATATACACACACTCGTATTGAGGTGTTAAAGGCAACCCCTACCCCCCACCTACTCAAAACATAACATGTTTGACATCTTTTTACTCCATGTAACATTACCTTTTATATTTTCCAAAAAGATAAGCTATTGTATTGTGTTCACTAAAATTCAATACATTTTATTTTTTCTACAATTCGGCGTGTGATAAACTGCTACGCAAATAGTGCGACATATTTAATTGCAAACACCACCATTTTATTCTCCAGGGCCTCTTCAAAAATATAGTCTAATACAGAGTATAACTGCATAGAATACTGGACCATCACAAACACTATGCGCAGTTGTATATTTAAATAATGCAATGCGATACAATTGGATGTTGTGAAAAGTTTTCCAGCTCAATCAAATGACAGATGTCAGGACATATGTTGGAAGAGATTATTTTGGCTCCTGGCCTACCGGGTGACTTATAAAGGTAGCTAAAAGCACATTGAGGTTAATCCCGTATAATCTCATATTAGGTGTCCATAGACAACTGATCGGAATAATTGCCCAAACGTAAATAAAGGTGTACAGTTCCCACAAATCTTGATTAGTCATGTGATGTGTGGAGCTCAACCTGCTGACATCACAAAGGGTGAAATAAGTCACATGCAGAACCCATTAGAGTGATAATAAGAAACCTGAAGGAGTGCCTGGATATCCAGGACAAAATTTCAAACCCGGCAGAATAGAGAACCTCGTCACTTCCTGTGATATGGAATCAGCTGTTGCAGGAAATCACACGTACTGCGCATGTGCACCGTGTCATCTGCGCATGCGCAGTGCATCATCACTCACGTCAGGACACTGCATGTCAAATTCGTCAACTGACAGGCATCTTGCTACACCCCACACACAGCTGTACTAAGCCTGCAGTCAGAAGGCGGCAGGGGACATCTTTTTACACCCAAGTCTTGCATTTTACACATATTATATATGTTGAATTTTAAAAGCAGCCGTGTTCTGTCAGATTAGCAAACCTGTCAGATCTGCAGGATTTCTGCTGCTTTTAAAATTTAACATCAAAACAATGTCACAGACTTCCAAATACTGTTTTGCACAATATAAGCCGAGTTTACTGTTAATAATAAGTGTGGCATGCAAAACTTGGGTGGGTGTAAAAAGATGTCCGCTGCCGCCTTCTGACTGCAGGCTCAGCACAGCCGATTGTAGGGTGTAGCAAGATGGTCGACGAATTTCACATGCAGTGTCTGACATCACCGATGATGCACTGCGTATGCGCAATATGTTTGGTTTTCTGCAACAGCCGATTCCACGTCACGGGAAGCAATGTGGTTCGATTTTCTTCTGGGTTCGACCCCATTACAGCATCATGGAATCAAATGACACACCAATTCACCAAATGGTATCTTTCCTTCTGTATCGAGTCATCTACTTTTTTTTTTTAAATGGTTACATTCAAAAACTTACATTCTACATTCACAAACTACATTCGAGAACTAAAATTTTTTTAAAAAAATTTAAAACAGTAGAAGCCCAAATCTCACTTTCTGCTAAGACAAGAGCCTCGGCTCTTTGACAGCCAGCACTTTCCGGCCACACACCCCAAATTTCTACCATTCTGTCCTAAGGGGTAAGCACAAGAAATCTATTGACATATGGAATGTCACCCAACAGCTATTGTATTCAGCAGCCACTGAGTGTACAGCAAGTCCCAGCAGAGTATGGGAAGCCTATGAATGTCTCTGCACTGGTCAATGGACTCTGTGTCATTCTCTGGGGACCAGACCCTCAAATCTGCATTTTCATCTCCCAACCTGCGAGTGCGATTCCAACCCAAACCTCATTCCCAAACCTCATTCCCAAACCTCATTCCCAAACCTCATTCCCAAACCTCATTCCCAAACCTCATTCCCAAACCTCAGCATCCATGTTTCTTCATTACCAAAACAAACTTTAGTGTGCTATAAAACCACATGTCTCTTCTCAGTGCCCCCCCCCTCTTCTCCTCAGTGTCCCCCCCCTCTTCTCCTCAGTGTCCCCCCCCCCTCTTCTCCTCAGTGTCCCTCCTCAGTGTCCCCCCCCCTCTTCTCCTCAGTGTCCCCCCCCCTCTTCTCCTCAGTGTCCCCCTCCCTCTTCTCCTCAGTGTCCCCCTCCCTCTTCTCCTCAGTGTCCCCCTCCCTCTTCTCCTCAGTGTCCCCCTCCCTCTTCTCCTCAGTGTCCCCCTCCCTCTCTCCTCAGTGTCCCCCTCCCTCTTCTCCTCAGTGTCCCCCTCCCTCTTCTCCTCAGTGTCCCCCTCCCTCTTCTCCTCAGTGTCCCCCTCCCTCTTCTCCTCAGTGTCCCCCTCCCTCTTCTCCTCAGTGTCCCCCTCCCTCTTCTCCTCAGTGTCCCCCTCCCTCTTCTCCTCAGTGTCCCCCTCCCTCTTCTCCTCAGTGTCCCCCTCCCTCTTCTCCTCAGTGTCCCCCTCCCTCTTCTCCTCAGTGTCCCCCTCCCTCTTCTCCTCAGTGTCCCCCTCCCTCTTCTCCTCAGTGTCCCCCTCCCTCTTCTCCTCAGTGTCCCCCTCCCTCTTCTCCTCAGTGTCCCCCTCCCTCTTCTCCTCAGTGTCCCCCCTCCCTCTTCTCCTCAGTGTCCCCCTCCCTCTTCTCCTCAGTGTCCCCCCCCTCTTCTCCTCAGTGTCCCCCCCCCCTCTTCTCCTCAGTGTCCCCCCCCCCTCTTCTCCTCAGTGTCCCCCCCCTTCTCCTCAGTGTCCCCCCCCCTCTTCTCCTCAGTGTCCCCCCCCCCCTCTTCTCCTCAGTGTCCCCCCCCCCTCTTCTCCTCAGTGTCCCCCCCCCCTCTTCTCCTCAGTGTCCCCCCCCCCCTCTTCTCCTCAGTGTCCCCCCCCCCTCTTCTCCTCAGTGTCCCCCCCCCCTCTCTTCTCCTCTTCTCCTCAGTGTCCCCCCCCCTCTTCTCCTCAGTGTCCCCCCCCCCTCTTCTCTCTCAGTGTCCCCCCCCCCTCTTCTCCTCAGTGTCCCCCCCCCCTCTTCTCCTCAGTGTCCCCCCCCCCTCTTCTCCTCAGTGTCCCCCCCCCCTCTTCTCCTCAGTGTCCCCCCCCCCTCTTCTCCTCAGTGTCCCCCCCCCTCTTCTCCTCAGTGTCCCCCCCCCCTCTTCTCCTCAGTGTCCCCCCCCCTCTTCTCCTCAGTGTCCCCCCCCCCTCTTCTCCTCAGTGTCCCCCCCCCTCTTCTCCTCAGTGTCCCCCCCCCCTCTTCTCCTCAGTGTCCCCCCCCCTCTTCTCCTCAGTGTCCCCCCCCCCTCTTCTCCTCAGTGTCCCCCCCCCCTCTTCTCCTCAGTGTCCCCCCCCCCTCTTCTCCTCAGTGTCCCCCCCCCCTCTTCTCCTCAGTGTCCCCCCCCCCTCTTCTCCTCAGTGTCCCCCCCCCTCTTCTCCTCAGTGTCCCCCCCCCCCTCTCTCCTCAGTGTCCCCCCCCCTCTTCTCCTCAGTGTCCCCCCCCCTCTTCTCCTCAGTGTCCCCCCCCCCTCTTCTCCTCAGTGTCCCCCCCCCTCTTCTCCTCAGTGTCCCCCCCCCCTCTTCTCCTCAGTGTCCCCCCCCCCTCTTCTCCTCAGTGTCCCCCCCCCTCTTCTCCTCAGTGTCCCCCCCCCCTCTTCTCCTCAGTGTCCCCCCCCCTCTTCTCCTCAGTGTCCCCCCCCCCTCTTCTCCTCAGTGTCCCCCCCCCTCTTCTCCTCAGTGTCCCCCCCCCTCTTCTCCTCAGTGTCCCCCCCCCTCTTCTCCTCAGTGTCCCCCCCCCTCTTCTCCTCAGTGTCCCCCCCCCTCTTCTCCTCAGTGTCCCCCCCCCCTCTTCTCCTCAGTGTCCCCCCCCCCTCTTCTCCTCAGTGTCCCCCCCCCCTCTTCTCCTCAGTGTCCCCCCCCCTCTTCTCCTCAGTGTCCCCCCCCCTCTTCTCCTCAGTGTCCCCCCCCTCTTCTCCTCAGTGTCCCCCCCCCCTCTTCTCCTCAGTGTCCCCCCCCCTCTTCTCCTCAGTGTCCCCCCCCCTCTTCTCCTCAGTGTCCCCCCCCCTCTTCTCCTCAGTGTCCCCCCCCCTCTTCTCCTCAGTGTCCCCCCCCTCTTCTCCTCAGTGTCCCCCTCCCTCTTCTCAGTGTCCCCCTCCCTCTTCTCAGTGTCCCCCTCAGTGTCCCCCTCTCAGTGTCCCCCCTCAGTGTCCCCCTCCCTCTTCTCCTCAGTGTCCCCCCCTCTTCTCCTCAGTGTCCCCCTCCTCTTCTCCTCAGTGTCCCCCTCCCTCTTCTCCTCAGTGTCCCCCTCCCTCTTCTCCTCAGTGTCCCCCTCCCTCTTCTCCTCAGTGTCCCCCTCCCTCTTCTCCTCAGTGTCCCCCTCCCTCTTCTCCTCAGTGTCCCCCTCCCTCTTCTCCTCAGTGTCCCCCTCCCTCTTCTCCTCAGTGTCCCCCTCCCTCTTCTCCTCAGTGTCCCCCTCCCTCTTCTCCTCAGTGTCCCCCTCCCTCTTCTCCTCAGTGTCCCCCTCCCTCTTCTCCTCAGTGTCCCCCTCCCTCTTCTCCTCAGTGTCCCCCTCCCTCTTCTCCTCAGTGTCCCCCTCCCTCTTCTCCTCAGTGTCCCCCCCCTCTTCTCCTCAGTGTCCCCCCTCCTCAGTGTCCCCCTCCTCAGTGTCCCCCCTCCTCAGTGTCCCCCCTCCTCAGTGTCCCCCTCCCTCTTCTCCTCAGTGTCCCCCTCCCTCTTCTCCTCAGTGTCCCCCTCCCTCTTCTCCTCAGTGTCCCCCCCCTCTTCTCCTCTCCTCAGTGTCCCCCCCCCTCTTCTCAGTGTCCCCCCCCCTTCTCCTCAGTGTCCCCCCCCCTTCTCCTCAGTGTCCCCCCCCCTTCTCCTCAGTGTCCCCCCCCCCCTTCTCCTCAGTGTCCCCCCCCCCTCTTCTCCTCAGTGTCCCCCCCCCCTCTTCTCCTCAGTGTCCCCCCCCCCTCTTCTCCTCAGTGTCCCCCCCCCCTCTTCTCCTCAGTGTCCCCCCCCCCTCTTCTCCTCAGTGTCCCCCCCCCTCTTCTCCTCTTCTCCTCAGTGTCCCCCCCCCCTCTTCTCCTCAGTGTCCCCCCCCCCTCTTCTCCTCAGTGTCCCCCCCCCCTCTTCTCCTCAGTGTCCCCCCCCCCTCTTCTCCTCAGTGTCCCCCCCCCCTCTTCTCCTCAGTGTCCCCCCCCCTCTCTTCTCCTCAGTGTCCCCCCCCCCCTCTTCTCCTCAGTGTCCCCCCCCCTCTTCTCCTCAGTGTCCCCCCCCCCTCTTCTCCTCAGTGTCCCCCCCCCCTCCCCCCCCCCCCCCTCTTCTCCTCAGTGTCCCCCCCCCTCTTCTCCTCAGTGTCCCCCCCCCTCTTCTCCTCAGTGTCCCCCCCCCTCTTCTCCTCAGTGTCCCCCCCCCCTCTTCTCCTCAGTGTCCCCCCCCCCCTCTTCTCCTCAGTGTCCCCCCCCCCCCTCTTCTCCTCAGTGTCCCCCCCCCCTCTTCTCCTCAGTGTCCCCCCCCCCCTCTCTTCTCCTCAGTGTCCCCCCCCCCTCTTCTCCTCAGTGTCCCCCCCCCTCTTCTCCTCAGTGTCCCCCCCCTCTTCTCCTCAGTGTCCCCCCCCCTCTTCTCCTCAGTGTCCCCCCCCCTCTTCTCCTCAGTGTCCCCCCCCCTCTTCTCCTCAGTGTCCCCCCCCTCTTCTCCTCAGTGTCCCCCCCCCTCTTCTCCTCAGTGTCCCCCCCCCCTCTTCTCCTCAGTGTCCCCCCCCCCTCTTCTCCTCAGTGTCCCCCCCCCCTCTTCTCCTCAGTGTCCCCCCCCCCTCTTCTCCTCAGTGTCCCCCCCCTCTTCTCCTCAGTGTCCCCCCCCTCTTCTCCTCAGTGTCCCCCTCCCTCTTCTCCTCAGTGTCCCCCTCCCTCTTCTCCTCAGTGTCCCCCTCCCTCTTCTCCTCAGTGTCCCCCTCCCTCTTCTCCTCAGTGTCCCCCTCCCTCTTCTCCTCAGTGTCCCCCTCCCTCTTCTCCTCAGTGTCCCCCTCCCTCTTCTCCTCAGTGTCCCCCTCCCTCAGTGTCCCCCCTCAGTGTCCCCCTCCCTCTTCTCCTCAGTGTCCCCCTCCCTCTTCTCCTCAGTGTCCCCCTCCCTCTTCTCCTCAGTGTCCCCCTCCCTCTTCTCCTCAGTGTCCCCCTCCCTCTTCTCCTCAGTGTCCCCCTCCCTCTTCTCCTCACTCTTCTCCTCAGTGTCCCCCTCCCTCTTCTCCTCAGTGTCCCCCTCACTCTTCTCCTCAGTGTCCCCCTCACTCTTCTCCTCAGTGTCCCCCTCACTCTTCTCCTCAGTGTCCCCCTCACTCTTCTCCTCAGTGTCCCCCTCACTCTTCTCCTCAGTGTCCCCCTCACTCTTCTCCTCTGTCCCCCTCACTCTTCTCCTCAGTGTCCCCCTCCCTCTTCTCCTCAGTGTCCCCCTCCCTCTTCTCCTCAGTGTCCCCCTCCCTCTTCTCCTCAGTGTCCCCCCCCCTCTTCTCCTCAGTGTCCCCCCCCCCTCTCTCCTCAGTGTCCCCCCCCCCCTCTTCTCCTCAGTGTCCCCCCCCCCTCTTCTCCTCAGTGTCCCCCCCCCTCTTCTCCTCAGTGTCCCCCCCCTCTTCTCCTCAGTGTCCCCCTCCCTCTTCTCCTCAGTGTCCCCCTCCTCAGTGTCTCCTCAGTGTCCCCCTCCCTCTTCTCCTCAGTGTCCCCCTCAGTGTCCCCCCTCCTCAGTGTCCCCCCTCAGTGTCCCCCTCCCTCTTCTCCTCATTGTCCCCCTCCCTCTTCTCCTCAGTGTCCCCCTCCCTCTTCTCCTCAGTGTCCCCCTCCCTCTTCTCCTCAGTGTCCCCCTCCCTCTTCTCCTCAGTGTCCCCCTCCCTCTTCTCCTCAGTGTCCCCCTCCCTCTTCTCCTCAGTGTCCCCCTCCCTCTTCTCCTCAGTGTCCCCCTCCCTCTTCTCCTCAGTGTCCCCCCCCCTCTTCTCCTCAGTGCCCCCCCCCTCTTCTCCTCAGTGTCCCCCTCCCTCTTCTCCTCAGTGTCCCCCTCCCTCTTCTCCTCAGTGTCCCCCCCTCCTCCCTCCTCCTCAGTGTCCCCCCCTCCTCTCTCCTCAGTGTCCCCCCCTCTCTCCTCCTCAGTGTCCCCCCCCTCTCTCCTCCTCAGTGTCCCCCCCTCTCTCCTCCTCAGTGTCCCCCCCTCTCTCCTCCTCAGTGTCCCCCCCCCCTCTCCTCCTCAGTGTCCCCCCCCCTCTCCTCCTCAGTGTCCCCCCCTCTCTCCTCCTCAGTGTCCCCCCCCTCTCTCCTCCTCAGTGTCCCCCCCTCTCTCCTCCTCAGTGTCCCCCCCTCTCTCCTCCTCAGTGTCCCCCCCTCTCTCCTCAGTGTCCCCCCCCTCTCTCCTCCTCAGTGTCCCCCCCTCTCTCCTCCTCAGTGTCTCCTATCACCCTTTCACCTTGTCACTCTCCTGCCCAGTGCATCCCCTGCGCCGTGTTCCCTCTCTTCTCCTCAGTGTCCCCCTTACCTTATCAGAGTCTAGGTCCGGGTCCGCCTGGCACAGCCGGTACAGGAAGGATTTGGGGTCCCTGCACAGGGTCTGTCGGGTTGTCAGGAAGCACGTCCCCCCCACATTGAGCCGGACCCACTTAGACACCCCACCTCTCTCCCCCGGAGCCGCACACCTCCGGCACCCCACCGCCGCCCCGGAGCCATTCAGCTCACAGCTCTCCTCCGCCATGTCCGTCACTCCCCAGCCACTGACAACCCCGGAAGTGTCCGCTCTTCAATAGTCTCCTCCTTCTGCGGGCTGAGAGTCTTCCTGGCCACTCTCCGGAAGTCCCCGATCCGGGGGACTGTGCTCAGTGATGCACCCAACGGAAGTAAACAAAGGAAGGCGCCTGAAAGCGATTCCTATAGACTGGAAACATGCTGAGCTATGGGAGGAAGGAGCCCGCCTGGATAGGAGGGGACCTCTGATTGGTCCTTCCACAACTGAGCTGCGGAGCTGTATAAATAAATGTGGATTTATATTACAATCTAGTCGGTGTCTGCCTCCTGATTTACTGCACTGAAAATAAAGCACAATACATCTATGGTGTTGGTTTATTCCTGATTATAAAATGAATGCACATTGGGCGGCCTCTTTCACACAGACTCTTATCAGCTCCTGAGGCGTAAAATCCCTGGCGGTGCCACATGTGCCAATACAAGTGACTGGCTGTATATGGTAATACCTTGATAAGTGCCATAAACGTAAAGTAGGGTGACCAGCAGGGCTTTTTTTCAGGGGGAACTCAGTTCCACCACCTCTGGCTCAGACCCTTTGGTGCCTGCTTACCACAATCACTTGTAAACAAAGAAGTCTGGTTTCTGTGTTTACAAGTGACAGCTTTGTAACCCCCTGAACTCTGCACACTGTATGTAATGCAATTCTGGTATTTAATGCCCCTTTAAGACCCTTCTACTATTTGTGAAATCTGAACGGGTCGTGGTTGAGTTCCCGCACCTATTTTCTGAGAAAAAAAAGCTCTGGTGACCAGACATCCCCGGTTCCCGGGGACAGTCCCTGGATTGAGGACACTGTCCCCAGACCAAGTCTGTCCCCGGTTTTGTCCCCAGATTGGATTCGAACAAGGGTTGGGGCAATTTCAAAGTCAGTAAGTGCAGAATATAAATCTGAATTACACACCCTGCTTTGCCACTCCCTACTAGCTTAGGGGTGTCTTTTTTTCATTATCTGTGGCCCTTTCTGATGATCATGTGCTGCTTGGAGCGGAGGGAATATTTCTTCAGTTTCGGGTGCATGCCCATTCAGCTTCACTCACATGTTCTGCCTTGGCTCAAGTCCCGGCCAGCCACCTGCTTATCTCCTTGCCTTCCCTGGCGGAGTGATATTCCTTTGCTCCCCATCCAGTAGTAGCTGGGCCCGGAGATTAAGACTTGACAGGATGTGAGGTGGTGGCGGCCATGGCTTATCCATGCTCCATCCATCCATGGCTCATCCATGCTCCATCCATCCATGCTCCATCCATGTTTCATCCATCCATCCATGCTCCATCCATGTCTCATCCATTCATTCAAGGCTCATCCATCCACATTTATGGCTCATCCATCCCCAACCATAGCTTATAGGGGTCGTAAAGGTACAATTTTTTTCCTTAAATAGCTTCCTTTACCTTAGTGCAGTCCTCCTTTACTTACCTCATCCTTCCATTTTGCTTTTAAATGTCCTTATTTCTTCTGAGAAATCCTCACTTCCTGTTCTTCTGTCTGTAACTCCACACAGTAATGCAAGGCTTTCTCCCTGGTGTGGAGTGTCATGCTCGCCCACTCCCTTGGACTACAGGAGAGTCAGAACGTTCTCTACGTTGCAGATAGAGAAAAGAAGCTGTGTGTTAGTGGGCGTCCTGACTCTCCTGTAGTTCAAATGAGGGGGGCGGGCACGACACTCCACACCAGGGAGAAAGCCAAGTTAACTTACCCTGATTTTTAACAATTTTAATTTTGTTTTGAAATATGTTTATTTTGGCTTAGCAGTAGCAGAATTTGGGGCAAATGCCTTTACAAAAGTGCACTGAGGTAGGACTAGCTGCTATACAAATAAGCAAAAAGGTATATCACTCAGCATTTAGCTCAGTGGTCTCCAAACTGTGGCCCTTTGCTTGCCTGTATCCTGCCCTTGCAGCACTATTCCTCCCACTGACACCGTTTATGGCACACTATCCCTTCCAATGACACCAACAATGGGGTAATATTCCTCCCACTAATACCAAAGATGGGACACTATTCCTCACACTATTACCAATGATGGGGCATTATTTCTCCCACTAATGCCAATGATGGGGCATTATTCCTCCCACAAAAACCAATGATGGGGCATTGTTCCTCCCATTAATACCAATGATGGGACATTATCCTCCCATCACCAATAATGGGGCATTTTTCCTCCTACTAATACAAATGATGGGGCCTTATTCCTCCCACTAATACCAATTATAGAGCATTATCCTCCCACCAATGTTGTGGCATTTTTCCTCCCACTAATACCAATGATGGGGCCTTATTTCTCCCACTAATACCAATTATAGGGCATTATCCTCCCACCAATGTTGGGAAGTTTTTCCTCCCACTAATACCAATGATGGGGCACTATTCCTCCCACTAATACAGATGATGGGGCACGTTTCCTCCCACTGACACCAATGATGGGGCACTATTCTTCCCACTGATACATACATAGTTACATAGTTACATAGTTAGTCAGGTTGAAAAAAGACACAAGTCCATCCAGTTCAACCATAAAAAATAAATAAAAATAAAACAAAGTAAAACACAGTACATCCTCCCATACACACAACTCCATACCCACAGTTGATCCAGAGGAAGGCAAAAAACCCCAGCAGAGCGATGATCCAATTTGCTACCGGAGGGGAAAAAATTCCTTCCTGATCCCCCGAAAGGCAATCGGATTTACCCCGGATCAACTTTACCTACAGAACTTAGTACTCAGTTATATTATGTGCATTTAGGAAAGAATCCAGGCCTCTCTTAAAGCAATCTACTGAGCTGGCCAGAACCACCTCTGGAGGGAGTCTGTTCCACATTTTCACAGCTCTTACTGTGAAGAAACCTTTCCGTATTTGGAGGTGAAATCTCTTTTCCTCCAGATGTAAAGAGTGCCCCCTTGTCCTCAGCGTTGACCTTAAAGTGAATAACTCAACACCAAGTTCACTATATGGACCTCTTATGTATTTGTACATGTTGATCATATCCCCCCTTATTCTCCTCTTCTCAAGAGTGAATAAATTCAGTTCCTCTAATCTTTCCTCATAGCTGAGCTCCTCCATGCCTCTTATCAGTTTGGTTGCCCTTCTCTGCACTTTCTCCAGTTCTCCGATATCCTTTTTGAGAACTGGTGCCCAAAACTGAGCTGCATATTCCAGATGAGGTCTTACTAATGATTTGTACAGGGGCAAAATGATATCTCTATCTCTGGAGTGCATACCTCTCTTAATACAAGAAAGGACTTTGCTCGCTTTGGAAACCGCAGCCCCAATGATGGGGCACTATTTCTCTCACTGACACCAATGATGGGGCATTACTCCTCCTCCTGCTGACCTCCCAATTGCCACAATCCAGCCCCACTATAGTACGAAGGACACCAAACTGGCCCTTTGTTTAGGAATTTTGGGGGGATCCTGGTTTAGGGCCATAAATATAACTAATGTACAGATGACAATAATTAAACTCAATAGCACTTACAAACAGTGCAAATAATGTCTAACCATGTGCAAACACAAAGCATATAGGGCCAGATTCAGGTAGATGGGCGCATCTTTAACGCAGCGCATATACGTTCCGCCAACGCAAACTAGTGAGGCAAATACAGTATTCACCAAGCACTTGCTCCTAAGTTTGCGCCGCCATAACTTAAATGTGAAGGCGCAAGTAGGTGGAAGTAGGTGGAAGTGGAAGTGGGTGTGACCTTATGCAAATGATGGTCTAAACCTGGATCTGACACTTATGCCCCGCCTATCATCCACGCAGCATACGCAGTTACCTCGACCTCTGAGCGCTTCCCTGTGCGCATGCTCACAACTACCCCGAGATATGGGCCTAACTTCCTGAGATATGCCGGCCCAACCGGCTTATGCCGAGCCTAAAAATAAGCCCAGACATGCGCCCTTCCGGTGCAAATTTACCCCCCTTAGGGAAGGTACTTTTGTCTAATGATGCCGGCTACTGTAAATACAGGCAAGGAGAGGAGGAAAAAATACTTTAGCCCTGAGTAGAAGGCTATCATTGTGGCAGGGATGCCTCCTCCTCCTCCGTACCGGCGGACCCATTAGTATTGCTATGACCAGGGCTGCCATCAGGAATTTTGGGGCCCCTTACACAACTTCAGGCATAGGCCCCCTGGAGCAGAGAACCGGGGGGGGGGTGCTGCCGCCTGAAATTGAGAAGCGGGGGGGGCCCTTTACAAAAAGTATAAATATAGAAAAATATATATAAAAAAGGGGGGTAGCCATCTGGGGCCCTGGGGATCTCCAGACCTCTAAAAAAAATTGCCCTTTAATAAAAAAAAAAAATATTTAAAAAAATTTATATTTTTTTATAAAAAAATAAATAAAAAAAAGGGGGGGTTGCCATCCAGGGCACTGGGGACCTCCGGACCCCTTTTTTTTAGGGGGTTCCCATCCGGACCCCTGGGGACCCCCAGGCCCCTTACAGGTCTACTGCCTGTACCCCCCTGATGGCGGCCCTGGCTATGACCACGGCTGCCCCTGGCATGTTGGCAGACAGATGTGTTGTCCTGCAAGTGGGGTTGCTCAGCTTGCTAAGTTCGTCCATAATGGTGCTGCTGTAGCTGCTCTCCAGCTGACCTGTGCCCGTCAGGGGTAAAGATAAAGCAGCTATTTGTAGGAATAACTTTGCACCGGACTTAGAACTAATACGCGGCGCACGTAGCCAGCGTCTGGCACAAATACGAACGCGAATCGGCATATCTCCCTCATTTGCATATTTGAATAGGAAATCAATTCGTCCAGCGTAAATATGCACCTAAGATAGGCCGTCGTAGGAAAGTTAGGTCGGTCGGAGAAAGCCTATTTTCAGGCGTATCTAGTTTGGTGGGTACGGCGCATAGATAAGACGGCGCATATTTACACTTAGGCCGCGCATCTCGAGATAAGCCGCCTAACTTCTTACTGAATATGGCCCAGAGGGCCAGATTCTCAAATATTTTCGGCGGCGTAGCGTAAGCCAATTACACTACGCCGCCGCTGCGTACTGGAGCAAGTGCTTTATTCTCTAAGCACTTGCTCCGTAGGTTTCGCCTGCGTCGCGTAAATCGCGCAGCGTAAACCCGCGCAATTCAAATGGGGCGGCTTGTATTTAAATTAAGCGCGCCCCCGCGTCGAACGAACTGCGCATGCGCCGGCCGGGGAAAAAGCCCAGTGCGCATGCTCCAGCTCACGTCGGAAAGCGTCGTTGAAACCGACGTCAAAACGACGTGAGCGTCATTTACGCAAGTCCCTATTCGCGAACGAGTTAGTAAAACGACGTAAGCGACGGAAAAAGCCGACGCTGACCCGACGCCATACTTAACATGGCGTCCGACGGGACACGACGGCATCCGACGGGACCTCGTAAGGTTACTCCACATAGAAGCTGGGGTAACCTTACGAGTTCGTAAACGACGTACGCGACGACGGGGCGGCGTAAAAGCGATCGAGAATCGGCGTACTACTTCATTTGCATATGCAAATGAAAAAACAACGTAAAGGCCACCTAGTGGCCGGAGTTGTCATTACATCTACGATCCGAAAGTGTAATTGTATTACACTTGTCGGATGTAGAAGCGTATCTATGCAAAAGTGATGCTCAGCATCACTCGCATAGATACGAGTCAAAAAAAAAGGCGATACGACGGGGTATCTGAGATACTCCGTCGTAACGCCTCTGAGAATCTGGCCCATAATGTGCAAATAGGTAAACAAGTGCGTGCAAATCCAAATATACAAGATGATTAATCTCCCCTCCACACTTGTTCACAAAGTGAAAAAAAGGTTCATGGAATTAGAAGTTCAAAGCACCAATCAAGATTATGAATAATCCTAAAGCATAAGGGTCCTTTCACACGGAGCGGACCGTTTTTCGGTCCGCTCCGTGTGCCCGTCAGCTCAGCGGGGGGGTCTCCGCTCAGCTGTCGGTGGACGGGGCGGTCCCCGCACACTGTGCAGGGACCGCCCCGTCTCTCCTCCGCTCTCCCCTATGGGGAGTCGGATGGAAACGGACCGTCTGTCCGTTTGCATCCGATCCGTTTGGCCGGACGGAAGAAAAATAGGACATTCTTCCGTCCGCAAAAACGGATGCGGATCTAGCGGACGTTAGCGGATGCATCATCCGCTAACGGATCCGCTCCCATAGGGAAGCATTACAAGTCCGTTAACGGACTTGTAATTAGCGGACCGTTCGTCCGCTAGTGTGAAAGGGCCCTAAAGATGTACACTTGTTCCTTCCACGGGTAATATCCAGATCCGTCACCACAGCTGTCCCAGTGAAAACACACTCACCAGAGGGAGTTGACCAATTAAGTGAATGATCTGGTCTAACAGGCTTTGTGATTAATTCTGGTCTTCCCCATCGCAGACTCTGGCAGAATTTGTATCCTCAACGTGATGAATCAGGCAGAGAAGAAAGTCATAATAGTGTAACACAGGTTATTAAAACATTAAGGCTTTATGTATATGGGGCGTTTGCTTTTCTCCTCTGAATGCCAGAACTCCAGGCAGGAGAAAAGCTGCTTAGAAAACATGCCTGAGGCTGGGTTCACACTAGTGAATTCCCTGCATCCAATTCGCATTACAGGAAATTGTCACTGGTTCTCAATGGACCTGGTTCACACATCTACGTTGCGGTTGCAGAGTGGCTTGCACAGGAGTCTCATGAGTCTTTGGCTTTGTTTCAGGGCTGAATTCTAGCACAAATCCGGCCCCGATTCATCCCTGAAACGGAGAACAGGGACGCACCAGACCCCTGCTGCAAGCCGCATCCGGGAACAGTGTGAACCCAGCCTAAAGCCGCAGATTGCATAGACATTTAGACATGTTTAGTTATACAGTATCATGCGTTTAAAGTGGATGTAAACCCGATTTTTTTTCCTGTCACAATGTAGAGTACAAGATTTCCTATCATCTGTGCCCAGTCTTGCCACAAAGAGTTGATCCAGCTCTGAGCAATCCTCTTTTCTTTTTTCAGTGAGATAAACAGACAAACAGGGGAAAACTTTTGTCCGTTCTTCCCCCTTGCTGTGAGTGACAGGTTATTTATATACTGCATCTCATGCACTAGCTTGAGGCAGGCATTATTTTTTTATTCCCACCCCCACTCCTTTTCTGAAGTCATGTTCCTACTTTTCTGGATTTTGACTGGTGTTAGTGATCATAGCAGAAAATGCATGTTGACAAGAGGAGTGTAGTGGTGGGCGGGGAGTCTACTGACATCACAACTCCACCCACCGAGCTCCAGACAACAGACCTACCCACAGAATCTGCAGTTTTCAGTTCTTATAACAGACAGAGGGGGAGACATTTGACAGGTAAGGATACATGCAGGAGGTATGTATATCCTTATAGATCAGCACTATGGCAGTAGTTTAGAAAGGATGAGAGTGGGTTTACATCCACTTTAAGCGTTAATGAATTCCACTGTAGACAAACAAAAAAAACGCAACGCGTTTCACCCCTGTGGTCTAATCGTTGGGTAGGCATCCTGCGTTCAATGAATTTCATGGGCCAGAATATTTGTATTTTTTTTTTATGGTCATTGGAAGTGTAGTCTACTGCACATCCTTCTAGAGATGATGACCCAAGTGCAGGCTTAAATAGAAGTATGTACAGCCTTGGCCAAAAGTTTTGAGAATGACACAAAAATGTATTTTCACAAAGTCTGCTGCTTCAGTGTTTTTAGATTTTTTGTCAGATGTTACTATTGTATACTGAAGTATAATTACAAGCATTTTATAAGTGTCAAAGGCTTTTATGGACAATTACATTAAAGTGGATGTAAACCCCAAAAAAAGCATTTTTTTTTTGATGTCACAATGTAGAGTATAAGATTTCCTATCATCTGTGCCCAGTCTTGCCACACAGAGTTAATCCAGTGCTGAGTAATCCTCTTTTAATGTTCAGTGAGAATTAACAGAATTCCAGATAAAAACTTGCCAAATTATAAAGTCTGTTTCTCTGTTTTTGCTTTCAGTCACAGGTTATTTACATATCTAGCTTGGACATGTTTATCATATGCATGTTATGTTTATCATAACATGAGGTGACCCAAAGTTCATTGTATATTACCAGGATGTGTTATGTGGGGGAGGGGTGGATTTCTCACTTTTTATACCTCATGTTATGATAAACATAACATAACATATGATAAACATGTCCAAGCTAGATATGTAAATAACCTGTCACTCAAAGCAAGAAGAGAGAAAACTGACTTTTTATTTAGGCAGGTTTTTATCTGGAAGGCTGTTCATTTTCACTTAACATTAAAAGAGGACTGGGCACAGATGACAGGAAATCTTATACTCTACATTGTGACATCAAGTGGTTTACATCCACTTTAAGTTTATTCAAAGAGTCAATATTTGCAGTGTTGACCCTTCTTTTTCAAGACCTCTGCAATTTGCCCTGGCATGCTGTCAATCAACTTCTAGGCCACATCCTCACTCATGGCAGCCCATTCTTACATAATCAATGCTTGGAGTTTTTCAGAATTTGTGTTTTTTTTTGTTCACCCCCTTTTGAGGATTGAACACAAGTTCTCAATGGGATTAAGGTCTGGGGAGTTTCCTGGCCACGGACTCAAAATGATGATGTTTTGTTCCCCAAGCCACTTAGTTATCACTTTTGATATATGGCGTTCCATCATGCTGGGAAAGGGATTGGGCCTCATCAAACTGTCCTTGGATGGTTGGGAGAAGTTGCTCTCGGAGGATGTTTTTGTACCATTCTTTATTCATGGCTGTGTTCTTAGGCAAAATTGTGAGTGAGCTCACTTCCTTGGCTGAGACGCAATGCCCACATGAATGGTCTCAGGATACTTTACTGTTGGCATGACACCGGACTGATGGTAGCGCTCACCTTTTCTTCTCCAGACAAGTTTTTTTTCTGGATGCCCCGAACAATCAGAAAAGGGATTCATCAGAGAAAAAATAACTTTACCCCAGTTCTCAGCAGTCTACTCCCTGTACCTTTTGCAGAATATAAGTCTGTCTCTGATGTTTTTCCTGGAGAGAAGTGGCTTCTTTACTGCCCTTCTTGACACCAGGCCATTCTCCTAAAGCAGGCGTGGCAAACTCAAATTCATCGGGGGCCGCATCAACAGTTTGGTTGCCCTGAAAGGGCCGGTTGTATCTGCGCTCACACCAGTGGCGTAGCGTGGGTTGTCAGCGGAGGAGGAGAGCATGCTCGTCAATGACTGGTAAAGCCCGGAGGGGTGACAAATATAGATTCCTGTTGGTGCTCCTTCCTCTCCCCTGCATACACCACTGGCTCACACAGGGTATAACATGACCGGACAGCCTGAAAATAGGGGTTTACATCTTTTCTACACAGGTTAGCCATCATAGGCATTAGGAGTGGGATTTTATAATATTTCAGTTAATGGGAGCTACACGTCATATTCACACATAATACTTGTTGCAGCACTGTGCAGCTATATATATATATATATATATAGAAAAGATTCAAAAAGGTTAAAAAAAAAAAACCCTAATGGGTATTGATCCCAAGTGCATGGTGCTGCAACAAGTATTATAGTGTGAATATGACATGTGTAGTTTCCAGTAACTGAAATATTACACATAAATACACAAATACATAAAGTACAGAAAATTTCATAAAACAATTAATCAAATTTAATAATTCTACGATAGCCCTACTCCTGCGTAGTAAATCCAAATCACCAGTGCTGCAAGAACACACAATTGTGCAAATATATAAATAAAAAAACGAATTCCATATAACAATTAATAAAAAAACATCCAAAAAACAACATGGCTGTGAATGAACATTTTATTAATAATTAGTTTGCTTAGTTATTTATATATTTGTACAATTGTGTTTTTCTTTTTGCAGCAATGGTGATTTGTATTCACTGAGACATTGATCGCAGAGACAGTGGAGCTGAGGGAAAGGGGGAGGAGGGGAGGCTGAGAGATAACGAGAGAGACTGCTAGAAGACCTACCTTCCATGGCAGCGTGTCTCCTTTGATGCTTCCAGCAGCTCCCTGGCAGTGTGCCCGTCCTCTGGGTCCCCAGTCACCATGTTCCCCCGGGCCTGCATTTCATTGCGAAGAGGAAGTCCATGCTCTGGAGGCATGGGAGATGCTGTGCCTGCCGCTTCTCACCTCTCGGGGGGGGGGGCGGGTCGGGGGGAGAGGTCAAGGAGGAGGCGGCCGTGGTTGAGATATTCTCCCAACTTCCGGGGCTCTCAGGCCTAACTGTCCTCGGCTCGGCCCCTCGCTGGTTACCAGCATAAGAGAGAACCCCCTGCTGACGGGGCCCGCTCCGCGGCCACATGACAAGGCCTGGCGGGCCGGATTTGGCCCGCGGGCCTTGTGTTTGCCACCCCATGTCCTAAAGCCTTCGCTCCACTGTGCATGACCATTCCTGAGAAAGTTCTTCACTTGTGTTGCTCGATACTGCAGCTGAGTCAACTGTAGGAGACGGTCCTGGCACTTGCTGGACTTTCTTGGGTAGTCTGAAGCCTTATTTACAAATGCAGTGGAATTTATTTTTATGGGATTAAGTGAATTTACATGGCAAAGAGGGACTTTGTGATTAATTGCAATTCATCTGATCACTCCTCATAACATTCTGGAGTATATGCAAATTGTCATCATAAAAACCAAGGCAGTAGACTGTGAAAATGTATATTTGTGTCATTCTCAAAACTTTTGGCCATGGCTGTAGAATTAGAGGCAAAAAGCAGGTGCACTCCACGGCAGTAGGAATATTCAGGAAATTGTTTATTGTGGTCAATGTTTTAGCAGTGTGCAGTCTGCTTTTCTTAAATTGGAGGTTCACACAAAAAGTGAACCTCCGCTTTTTGGATCCCTCCCCCCTACGGTGTCACATTTGGCACCTTTCAGGGGGAGGGGGTGCAGATACCTATCTAAGACAGGTATTTGCACCACTTCTGGGTTCTTACTCCCGCAGCAGTCCAGCTGCTGTAACGTCACGTCACCGTGGGAGGAAAAGCATAGGGGGGCTGTGGGGGTACTGGACAGCACAGTGGGAGGGAGAGCATAGGGGGTACTGGACAGCACAGTGGGGGGGGGGAAGCTGGGGAGCAGTGGGGGGACTAGACAGCACAGTGTGGGGAAGCTGTGGGGGTACTGGACAGCACAGTGGGAGGGAGAGCATAGGGGGAGCCATGGGGATACTGGACAGCACAGTGGGGGGGAGCTGGGGAGCAGTGGGGGGTACTGGACAGCACAGTGGGGGGAGCTGGGAAGCAGTGGGGAGACTGGACAGCACACACTGTTCCCAGGAGAAAGCAGGGACCAGTAACAGCCCGCCGCGATACTCACGCATGCGCAGTAGGGAATCGGGCAGTGAAGCCGCAAGGCTTCACTTCCTGATTCCCTCACTGAGGATGGCGGCAGAAGCAGCCGAGGACCGAGCGATTGCTCAGCCTCATCTGCTGACATTGCAGGCGCGATGGACAGGTAAGTGTCCATTTTTTAAAAGTCAGCAGCTGCCGTATTTGTAGCTGCTGGCTTTTAAAAAAAAATTGTGTGGACCTCCGCTTTAAGACAAGTTCAGCAGTAACAAAGCCAGTTTAAATGATGTTGTCACATTGTGTGTAATGAAATATTCAACCTTTTTATTGCTCCTGCTATCAAGTGCCATGGAGTACACCTGGTTTTTGCCTGTGACTCTATATACCGTAAGTATAATATGCTGCTTTCCTGGCATTCAGCTTTAAAATGCATCAAAATGAATAACATAATGAGCAATTCAGTTGATATTAGCATGAAAACTGTTAACATAATTTCTGTTGTAAAAAGCATCAGTAATCACATAGCAATATAAAAATTTGAATGTCTTATGCTTTAGGCTCTGTTCACATGACAAGTCACCCATAAATGTGTATGACAAGCAGCAGCCCATTGATTCCAATGGCATATATGCAACTTAAAGTCGCAGCGGCTTTGAAAAGATTCCCGCACTACTTTGATGCGGCTTTTGTGTAAGAGAGTGTAAATAATAATTAAATATGCTGCGCTAAAGATTCTTAGTATCAGTTGATCCAATAAAACATCAGCAGCACAATATTAAAGAAAGTTAATAAAAAGTATATGTAATTAAGGTGCAGCGCTTAAATAATAATCCAAAAAAGACTTGGTCCGGGAACAATTGCTCAATGGTAGTTCAATCTGTGATAGGCAGGGGATAAAAAGACCTGTCATCGTCACCCAACAATACAGCCTCTTACCCTATGTAGTGGACCCTCATCACAAAGGTCACATTAGCATGTAAAAGGTAAAATAAGGTAAGAAGAAAGCCCATCAATCTTCATACACTTAGTAGCAGCAGACCAGATAGTGGATGCAGCAAATCCAGGTTTGACTTGCCTTGTTCAAAATTACACTCCAGTGGTACTCACCACATATTTGTCATTCTCCAGCAAAGAGAGCTGCTGCAATGATCTTCTTATGTGGCGTACACAGGATCGGACATTCCGACATCAAAACCGTGGATTTTTGTCTGACAGATTGTTCGTTCAAACTTGTCTTGCATACATGTGGTCACACAAATGTTGTCGGAAATTCCGAACGTCAAGAACGCGGTCACGCACAACACTACGACGAGCCAAGAATGATTTCGAGCATGCGTCAAATTGATTCCGAGCATGCGTAGGATTTTTGTGCATCGGAATCGGCTACAGGCGATCGGAATTTCCGTCAAGAACTTTTGTTGTCGGAAAAATTGAGAACCAGCTCTCAAACATTTGTTGTCGGAAATTCCAACCGCAAATGTCCGATGGAGCATACACACGGTCAGATTTTCCGGCAACAAGCTCACATTAAACGTTTGTTGTCGGAAATTCTGACTGTGTACTCGGTATTAGTATGAGCAACATGGAACTGATTGGCCATATATGATCCTGATGATAATCCAGACACTGAGATGGCGGAATCCAAATTGTATGAACCTATTTAATGTGAAACGTGCACTTGTTGTTTTTTTTTCTGCACATATGCTCAATTCTGGGTCCAAATTGGAGCAGGGCATCAACGGTTTCCTTTTCATGCAGAGGCACACAGGGAAGGGGCTGGCTGTGGTATGAAGATTGATGGGCTTCCTTCTTCCCCTATTTTACCTTATACATGCCGATATGACCTTTGTGATGAGGGTCCACTACATAAGGTAAGAGGCTGTATTGTTGGGTAATGGTGACGGGTATTTCTATCCCCTGCCTATCACAGATTGAACTACCATTGAACATTTGTTTTTGGACTGAACCTTTTTTGGATTACTAGTATTTAAGCATCGCACCTTAATTACAAAAGACAGTGCAAAGTCGCATTAAAGTGACGCTAGTATGACCCGAGCCTTAAATGGGAATCGATCCCCTTATGCTTTGTATACTAATGAATTTAACTGAGTCTGGAACCTGTAACAAGAACACCCGCCTTTGAAAAAAATATTTATGGTCTTGAACCAGTTGAAAAGAAACACAATGGAAGTGCTAAGATTGGATGGAGCATTTTTTTTAGGAATAAGTCAAATAATTTCTTTAGATTACTCTAGTATACACCGACCCATCAGGTTTTTCCTCAATGCTTCTAGAAAAGGTCTCAAGACAAATGATTTATTGAAAAGTACATTTTTCATAATTTCTTTCTTTGTGAAGGAACAGCGGTTGTAGCAACAGCTGAGCCCCTTATGCAGGAGATAGGCTGTACTGCTTGCCTTCCACTACCTAATCATAAAATATCATTTTTAAAGATTGTTTCTTGAAGCCATGGAGAGGTTTTATCCCTTGCAGCTTCTGGCTTATCTCATAACATAATGCTGTAAAACACTGTATGTCAGTGATTAACCACTTGAGATCCGCGCTATAGCCGAATGACGGCCACAGCATGGACCTGAATTGCCAAGAGGCCATCAATAGACGTCCTCCCCTTCGCACGCTCCCCTCACGCTGTGATCACTGAGTCTCGGGTGATCACTGATCCGAGTAAGGGGCTGATCACCTGATGTAACAAAAGCTTGATAATTGTTTTTTTTTCTCCTCAAAAAAGCTAATCACCGTCTTATGTGCAAAGGACATCAGTCCCAAAGAGGAAGAGGCCATTCTGCCTCATCTGTGCCAATGAGTACCTCCTGTCAGTGCCACCTATCAATGCCCATAAGTGCCACCTATCAGTGTAACCTACCAGTGCCCATTATTGCCACCCATCACTGCCCCCTATTAGTGCCCATTACTGCCATCTATCCGTGCCACCCATTAATGCCTCTTATCAATGCCCTTCAGTGCCGCCTATCAGTGCCGCCTTATCGGTGCCCATCAGTGCAGCCCACAAGTGCTCATCAGTGTACATCAATGAAGGAGACAAATTACCTGTTTGCCAAATTTTAGAATATAATTTTTTTTTTTTTTTTAATTCTGTCTAAAAAAAAAAAAAAATGACAAAAAATAAAAACCGCATAGGTGATCAAATACCACCAAAAGAAAGCTCTATTTGTGGAGGAAAAAAAAGTTATAAAAATGTCATTTGGGTACAGTGTTGTATGCCCGCACAATTGTCATTCAAAGTGCATCAGTGCTGAAAGCTGAAAATTGGTCTAGACAGGGGGAGGGTTTAAGTGCCCAGTAAGCTCCAATTCACCAATGTGTGACAGATATCCTAAAACTTGGTATCCCTCCATATTTTTATTATTGTTAAAGTGGAAGTTTAGGTAAGAATATTTTTCTTGGTTACAGTTGTCCATTTTGAACCAACATCATTTTGCATTTGTCATACAGGGAAGATCCCTGTGGAAGCTGGAAATCATTGTAGTAGCCACCGCTACTAGTTATTGCAGCTAGCTTCTGGGTCCCATGCGGAGTAGCTGCACGGTTGCTTAGCCTCTTTCCCACCAACTGGCCCTTTAAGAGTTCTAAAAGCCTGGAGGCGGAGGCAGGCATTTGGGTCATGTGATCACTTTGCTTGGCTGTCACAAGTATTCATCGGGCGCTTACCGATCTCAGACTACCATGCTGGGAGTGGTGGCTGTTTTTTTTTTGGAGTCAAAGAACATTTTCAACAAGTATTAGGCTGGGTTTCACACTAGTGCAAATTGGATGCGTGGGTTTCGCCACATCCAATTCGCACAGCAGGAGATTGTGAACGGCTCTCTATGAAGCCGGTTTAAATATCTCTTCAGCAGCTCTGGTACGATTTGCAAAGGAGACCTGTGCGTCTTTTGGTCCATTTCAGGTCTAAATTCAGGCAAAAAGTCAGGCTGAGCTGAAACGGTAAGCAGAGCCGCACCGGACTCCTGCTGTGATCCGCTGAATGCTTATATACAAACGCAGCCTAAATCTTGCCAAAATGCAGTAATCTTGCGATTTCCTGTGAGCAGAAGAGACAGCAAAACAATGTTATTTTTCTTTTGTAACCCGCGACTACCATCAGCTACCATGTAATGAAGAAGAAAAGAGGCAATCATGTTTGAAGTCCAACCTAGGTTGCAACCATGGCTGCCTACAAATATACAGCAGAGAAGTGAGTGTAGCCATGAAGGGACTGGACCGGTGTTATTCACAGGCTCCACAAGTAAAGGTAAACTAAAAAAAAAGCCTGAAAAAACAATAAAATAAAATAATGGTTCGCAAACCGCTGTGTGATTTTTAGATTGTAAGCTCTAATGAGTGCCCTCCGATTCCTCTTGTACCAAAATGTAAAGTAACTAATGCCTGCCTTTATTTTTTTAAGCGCTGCGCAATCCTGTATACAAAACGTACCCCCCTTCGTTGCATTGTGGTTGTGCAAAGTAGAGGACATTAAAAACCTAGAAGACCTAGTGCTCACAGCCCAACACAAACAAGAGAAGCACTCTAAAACCTGGTTGGCATGGAATATTTTCATTTTCTCTGATGAAGGACAGACCTTACTGAACTCTTAGGTCACCCCGACGCGGACCGATTGTAGGGCGACGCCCTTGCCAAATCCATCACTTTGAGGCCGTCCTGTTTTCTTCAGTTAGGCCAAGGTCGTCGGTAGTTTGACTGTGTATACTGCTTAGTAATTATAGCAATATTAAAGCGGAGTTCCACCCAAAAGTGGAACTTCTGCTTAAACCACTCCTTGCCCCCTTACATGCCACATTTGGCATGTAATTTTTTTCAGGGGGGGGGGGGGGAGCTTCAGTACGAGAGGGACTTCCTGTTCCACTTCCACCTTCCGCCCAGGGACCGCTTAGGCGATACGTCATATCCCCCACAGCGGCCGCTCCTTGTAGGCGATCACCTGGGACACGCGACAGGTCCCAGGCAATCGTTTGACCACTCACAGAGTGCAGCGCCGCTCGCACATGCACAGTGAGTTCCCTGGCCGTGAAGCTGAAAACTGTCACGGCCGGGTGCCCACATTTGGAATGAAGACGCTGGCCGGAGAGGGGGGGGGGGGGGAGCAGAGCTCCAGCCAGCGCGCCGCTGGACCGTGGAGCAGGTGAGTGTCTGTTTATTAAAAGCCAGCAGCTACACTTTTAATGAACATTCAACACTTCAAGGATATCTGTATATGTGGTATGGCCTAGTTTTCGGGCCTAACGTTATGATTTATGCAATGTACTTCCGCGTCCTTTTCATTTGATTGACATATGGTATGTTACCCTCATGGGAGCCTGAATGTGAGCCTTTTATTGAAGACCTCTATATCTGTTGGACTGTTGAATTTGACCAGTTGTACTATATCTTTTCTGTACCCCCCTTTCTTTTGCAATTCTCAATAAAAAAATATATTGGAAAAAACATCCGATCCACCAAAGTTTGCCGGAGGAAAAACCTACTTTTCCTTCCGTCTGGCGGATCGTATGAACACGGACAGACGGTCCGTGTTCATCCGATTCCCCATAGGGGAGAGCGGAGAAAAGACAGGGCGGTCCCTGCACAGTGTGCAGGGACTGCCCTGTCATGCGGCAGCTCAGCGGAGATCAACGGAGCGATCCCCACTGAGCAAACGGAGGTGCATGGGGCGGATCATTACTGATCCGCCCCATGTGAAAGAGCCCTTTCCGCGTAGTTTGGTGCGATTTGAGCCATAGAAAATAAATGGGCTCAAATCGCATGGCAAATGAGGGGCGATTCCTGTCCAAATCACATGCAGTTCCCCGCACACCGCACTAGTGTGAACCTAGGCTAAAGCTAGACTTTCAATGGGCAATATTTCATCCACAAACACCAGAAATCATTCATTAACAAATGCCAACAGCCTTAAATAAACAAACAGACAAGTTGTACACCTATAACCCTACATGCTTTTTATTACAAGACTAAATCGAGCATATGTGAAAAATTCCTCATTCAGTAACTACATCTAGGGGCACAAATATTTGGAAAGAAGAAAAAGAAACAAAAAAATTCATTAAATTATGAGAAATATGATTAAATCATCGACCAAATAGAAAATTTATATAATAAAGCCAGAAAAAAAAAAAGTTGTAAAATATAGTTTACAATAATTATTCACATTCATGGCTGTACATCAATACATACAACAACGTGGCCCGGAACATGAATTCATTTCAAATAATTCATATATTAGAATTTAAATAACACAGACTGAACTAGAGGCCAACATTTAGCCAGCAAATAACCTTATACAAGAATAAAAATACAAAAGTGAATATCCTATCATTGCATTTAAGATTTTTTTTTTTTTTCAGTTTTAAGCTTAGCCTGTACATCACAGTTACAGTCAGCTACAAACCAGGTATAGAGAAGGAAAAAATAAGAAAGAAAAATAACATTTATATCCAACTGCCGCCAACCTGAAAAGAAAGCCAACCTACTATCTTCAAGCTTTATTTTTCTTTTTATTCCTGTTACTAAAATACAGCAGGTACTAAACTCTGCCACCAGTCAAGGCATTTTAGCAGACACCACGTTATACCTAGAGATTGTGGTCATTGTGAGAGGCTTTATCTACCATGTCTACCATTGCTCGTTCAACACAGACTTGTTTGCTAGCAGTGTCACCAAATCTATATTAAATAATTATTTTCATTCAGGTCACTGTGCAAGATGCATGTAAGTTCCATTTAAAGAGGCATACTACTACTATTAAGAGACATGGCCGAGTGGAGGAAGATGCTTGGCCATCCCGAGTGGTCTTAAGCTGGCCATAGACTGTTCGAATCTTGGTCCGTTCAGCATCAACTGGCCTATTCGAATCATGTATGGGCAGGCTGAATGTAACCAAATTGATCGATCAACTTGAGTACAACCAGCCTGTCGTATTTTACATGCAATGTTTGCTAGAGGCCGGTCTAGTCGCTAGCAATAATCACTGTGTTCTCCTGGGGGGATAGCGTCCCCTGCCGGGAAAACACAATGGCCCTGTGTGGTTGAAGGAAAGAAAAGTCGCTTCATCTATGGTCGGCCTTACAGTCACGTATTACCTAGTACTGGGATCACTTACCCCTACTACAATGGTGCTTTGTTTTCCAAAGACTTAAAGGGGTTGTAAAGAAAATGTATATTTTTTAAATGACAAACATGTCATACTCCACTGTGCAGCTTGTTTTGCACAGAGTGGCCCCGATCTACATCTTCTGGGGTCCCTCAACGGCTGTCTCTGGTCTCCCCCGCAAGAACTACACACATTCATGCGAGCATTGTGTGGAGTCCTTGCGGGTGCGCTCCTGTGATACAGCGAGCGGCTATAGCTGCTCGCTGTATCACTCGGCCCTGCCCCCCCCCCGGCACGTCTCGTCATTTGATTGATTGACAGCAGCACCAGCCAACGGCTGCGGTGCTTTCAATCCATCCATCTCTAGCCAATCAATGGCCAGGCTGAGCGGCGAAGTGGATGTCTGAGCCCAGTGCGGGACTTTCGAGGGGCCAGGTAAGTATAACGGGGGCGGTATTGTCTGAAGTTTTTTCACCTAATGCATACGATGCATTAAGGTAAAAAACTTTTACCTTTACAACCCCTTTAAGGAAACCTCATCCAAGAGAAATATTTCAGCTGCCACAGCCATCATCTACCATATTTATCGGCGTATAGTTTCAGAAAAAAAAAAACTTTCCACAGCCCCCTGCGTATAACACACAGGCAGAGTTTACCCTATATTTTCAGGGTAAAAAAGGTGAGTGTTATAGGCCAATAAATAGAGTAATTCACAAAACTCTAGTTGCCTGGAAGGCAATTGAAATAAAAGTGCAATGCTCGGAAATATAGCGGAGAACAAATTAATAGTCATGCCAATCAAGTTGCTTTCATTTTTTTTTCTAGTTTACGGACTTTGAATAAGACCGGGTGTTAGGACTTTAGTATGGCTTTACTGTATGTTTGTTCTGCGTCATACTTAAACCATAGGAAGCCAAGCAACTATTGTTTTTCAGATGGACCTCAGCAATGGTTCTCTTAGCACGTTACTTCTCAGCCAAGCAGAGGCTCGTAACTTTCATTGGATGTGGTCATCACTTTAACTCAGGGCTGGGTGCTAGTTGTATAACTCTTGTTGAAATGGCTTAAGCTGGCCATAGGCCGCGTACACACGTCCGAGAACCTCATCGGGCTAAACTCATCGCTCCGCCCGACGAGGTTCCCGATGAGCGGTCGAAAAGGTCGTCGAGCCAAATTTCCTCATTGAACGAGGAAAAAGAGAGCAAGCTCTCTATTTTGGCTCAACGAGCTTCCCGACGGGACGCTCGTCGAAAGTGTACACACGACCGATTTTCTCGGCAGAATACGTCTCCCAGCGAGCTTCTCGCTGGATTCTGCCGAGAAGCTCGGTTGTGTGTACGGGGCCATAGAGTTTTCGAATCTTGGCTGGTTCAGCAGGAATCGGCCAAGATTTAAGCTATGTGCAGTGCCTTGAAAAAGTATTCATACCCTTTGAAATTTTCCAAATTTTGTCATGTTACAACCAAAAACCGAACTGTGTTTAATTGGGATTTTATGTGATAGACCAACAAAAAGTGTCAGGAAAATGATAAAATGGTTTTCCAAATTTTTTAGCCCAGGTTCACACTGGGCTGCGGGAGTGAAGCCGTGCAAGTTTAGCTGAACTCGCACGATTTCACTCCCGCTGGCAGTCCCGATTTCAGGCTCACGTGATTATAGAGACATCTGTGCAGGTTTCTGCACAAATGTCAATGTAAATCGCGGGCCGAAATCGCAAAAAGTACTACAGAAACTACAAGGCCCAAAACCGGCCCTCCAGGCCATTTCATGTGGCCCTCGCACCTCTCCTGTAGATGCAGCCCTCCTCTGGTCCTCATCCAGACCCTTACTTTCTGCTTTCAAGCAATGCATCCAGCTTCTTCCCAGCAGCAGCATAAGGAAAGGGGGTGCATTGTGATGTGAGTGGGGGACTCAACTTCTGATGGTGGGGTGGCTCTTAGCATCTAATGTAGGGGGAGGGGAAGCGCTGGACATCTAATCTTACGGATACAACCGGCCCTTTTGAGGGCAATCATAATGCTGATGCAGCGCACGAAGTCCCTTTTGCAGTTTGTGAGAATCCATGTGGGGGACACATTAAACATATGAAAGAAGGTGCTCTGGTCAGATGAGATCAAAATTCAAACTTTGTGTCCTTAAAGCGAAATGCTATGTGTGGCAGAAAAGTAACAATGCACTTCACCCTGAACACACCATCCCCACCGTGAAACATGATGGTGGGAGCATCATGTTGTGGGGACCCTAAACATACAGCCAGAGCTACAATGAAATGGTTTAGATCAAAGTATATTCATTTGTTAGAATGGCCCATTCAAAGTCCAGACCTAAATTCAATTGAGAATCTGTGGCAAAACAGGAAAATTGCTGTTCACAGACGCTTTTCATCCAGTCTGACAGAGCTTGAGCTATTTTGCAAGGAAGAATGGGCAAAAACTTCACTCTCTAGAAGTGCAAAGCTGGTAGACATACCCCAAAAAAGACTTGCAATTGTAATTGAAGCGAAAGGTGGTTCTACAAAGTATTGACTTAGGGGGGCTGAATACAAATGCATGCCACACTTTTCACATATTTGTAAAAAAAATTGAAAATCATTTATCATTTTCCTTCCACTTCACAACTATGTGCCACTTTGTGTTGGTCTATCACATAAAATACATTTACGCTTTTGGTTGTAACATGACAAAATGTGGAAAATTTCAAGGGGTATCAATACTTTTTCAAGGCACTGGATCGGCAGGCTGAACGTACCCAAGCTGATCGATTGATCAACTTGGGCACAACCAAGTTATAGCCGCTAGCAATAATCACTGTATTCTCCAACTGGGAGAACACAATGGCTATGTGGGAGGGATTCCCCCATCAACACTGTGTTGATGGGGGAATCACACGTTTTTCTTTTCTGCAACATCGCTCTGTCTATGGCCGGTCTTGGCTTACAAAATGGACGAAAGCTTATTTTTGTGGAGGTTAATAGCCTAGACTGAGCAAGATAACAAGAGGCTCAGGTGTTAGGCCTAGAAACGTTTCTATGCCAAAAATGTGGATCTTATTGGCACAAGGCAGGAGATTAATTGTCAAAATGCCTCTTAGCAGCAGACTAAAGTGAATTTGTTGCCTGCATACAGCGAAGTGAAACGGAACTTCACATTGAGAAATGAAAATGTGGAAATCCTAGCCTGTTAGTGAAGCTGAGGGTCAAGTACCTGTCCACTCATCAGTGAAGAATATGCTGCATGCCATGATGCTTAGGATTTGATTATTCTGTCTAAAGATAAATTGCTTTCTACTGCAGCAATTCAATTCTTGTCTTTTCAGCTCAAGAAAGGAAATAGGTGTTTTTTTGTCATAGGGATGGAACGAGCCGCATTGTCCAGTTGGGTCAAGGTGAATTTGGAAAAACTGTTTGTTCTGTACACACAAAGCCGTAATGTGTGTATAAATCACCAATGGCAACCAGCAAAACAAGGTAAGAAAATTAAGAATGTACATGTTAGAGGAAGAAAATGCTACAGAGGTGAACATTTGCTTCAACTTGACGTAACAGGGGTTCAGTAAGTGGTGTAAGCTGGTCCAAAAACTTCCTCGCCAGACATCACTAGCAGGTTAAATGGGGATTTTCATTTTTTTTTTATATGTATTATATATATATTTTTTTTACTGAATGTAGGAAATCACTTGAGCCATTTTAGGCCTGACACATGACATGTTTGAAAAGGCATCTGTATTTTCACCTCCTTGCAACCAAACCTTCTCCTTTTTCTGTTGATAGGGCAGTCTGGAAATAGAAGTTAGTTGGTTGGTTGCGAAAAGGAAGAACAGAGCCAGTTCTATTGGACCTTTTATAAATTGATTCACTTAAGTGTTATTGCTCCACAAGTATCAGTCAGGAACTGTATTAAGAATTTCCTTGTGAGTAGTCACCAGTTCCTAATAAATGTATAAAAAGTACTGGCTTGACCTGCAATCTGAAAGCCCCCACTGTGTGCATGCAACGGGTGCTTTTTAGGTTCCCTATATAATAATAAATGACAGTTTAGGCCTTTTGTTTTCATACAGAAATGACGAAATGTTTTTGACCACCAAACAGAAGTCTTTTTCGTGAACTACCAGTTTGGTATATGACGAGTACCATTAATTCTGACCGGTCCGTTAACGCATTTGTGGCCTTTGTATAATTATGGTTTTAAAAAGCAAAAAAATAAAATAAAAAATGGTTGAAATAGCAGCAGGCAAACACAGCTCTATGCTAAGACAACTTTCTGTGGGCAAATTGAAGTGTAATCCGTGGAACAGTCTTTTCCTTCCCTTTTCACATAAAACTAAGCCTACTAATAGCCACAAATTAAAAAGGTCAGGCCACCCGAAACTGGTGTAGGCAAAATAAATAGGCTTTTAGCTTTTATCTCCCATAGGCTTGAGCTGCAAGATCTTTGCATCCCAGTTCCCAGATCCGCCCACCTGTCACTGTCGGTACAAGTGGTCTCACTCTCCCCGCTGGAAGTTTTTACATTAAAGATCACCCTACACAAAGAGTGATATTCTTCCAATGGTGGCAGGGAGATGTAAATGCAATAAATCTCTATGGGGCATAGGAAATGTGCGTGATCAATGTCCCCAACTTCCACACCCAGAGCTGAAATGTGAGCTTTAGGCATTTGTGTGGAACCCTTTCATTCCTTTTGTTTGCTAAGCAAATATGGAGGAAAAATTACTTTACTCCATACAAATTATCCTGCAACAATGTTTTTCTTGTGATGGATTTAAAAAGGGTTCTATCAGACTGAGGATATGAATTCAGATAACTTTTTTTTACTATTAAATATATATGTATATATATTTATATATATATAAAATGTATATAACTCTATAGTCAGTGCTTACGTCAACATACTATTTCCTCTGCAGCCTGATTCTTGTTATTTAAACTCTGTGTTGACAGGTGCACCGTTCCTGAACAAACACAACTACAAGTACCACGTAGAACCGGTGACGATAAGTTTACTAATTGTACATCTCACCTTACTGAATGCACTATTAAAAAAAACAAAAAAAACCCATAAGTAAAAGAGCAGAACTGGTTTTCCTTGCACCACCGGGTAGTGGATACCATTACAAGACTGCTATGTTCTACCTTGCAGTATTGTATAGGTTTGTAAAGCTTCCTGACCAAAAACTAGTTTCACTGGCAAACCGAAAAAAAGAACTAAAATAGGCAAGAGGAAGGTCCCACAGACTACAGTATATGAGTTTGTCAATGTGTGCACAAGTACGACGATCTGTGTTTCTACCGACTGTACGTTAAAGCTGGCATAACAAGGCCTACCCACTAGGTTGCAGAAGATATAGAGCTGGTGTGCACAAAAGCAAAATCACCACAGCAACGATATGCATGTTGTAACTCAACAGAAGCACAGAGAAGAAGCAAGGTAAACCCTGGATTCCATTAATGTCCATGTTTGTCTTCGTGTTTTTTTGTAATTTTTTTTTTTTCTTCACTCTATGTCGATTTCTGACGGTATGATTTGTCACGGAGAGATGGTGGTTTGGGTGAGTGGAGAAGGGTTCTCTCTTCTGTTCTGCTATGTAAAGCTCATCTGTTGAATCAGGGAGTCTAGCAGCATGAGGGAAGCTTGCAGGACGTGGAAGAGACGCAAATGCTACATGCTGCTGTTTTGGTGATTCTGGTATCTGTGCCGCCACACTTCCTGAATCTTTTTACACCACTTGTGAGCGTTTCCACTGGGGTCCATCAGGTAATATGTTCGGTTAGGCTGCAAGTGAAAACCACAAAAGTAAGAAAAAAGCGATAATGTTTACAGATATACGAGTCCAGAAGAGTACAATTAAAGGGGTTGTAAATTAATTTTTTTCCCCCCCTTAATAGCTTCCTTTACCTTAGTGCAGTCCTCCTTCACTTGCCTCATGCTTCCATTTTGCTTTTAAATGTCCTTATTTCTTCTGAGAAATCCTCACTTCCTGTTCTTCTGTCTAACTCCACACAGTAATGTGTGGCTTTCTCCCTGGTGTGGTGGGGGGGGGGGAGGGGGCGAGCAGGCAAGTCAGGACACTCTCTACTTTGCAGATAGAGAAAGGAGCTGTGTGTTAGTGAGCGTCCCGACACTGCTACTCGCCTCCTCCTCCCCCCAGCGACAACACAAAGGGTCCGACAACCTACCCATCTTATGTTGTTTTGTCGGGGGGTGCAATGTACTCTCAGCAAAATATACAATTGGATCCTTCCATTTTGCTTTTAAATGTCCTTATTTCTTCTGAGAAATCCTCACTTCCTGTTCTTCTCTCTGTAACGCCACACCGTAATGCGAGGCTTTCTCCCTGGTGTGGAGAAAGCCTCTTGAGGGGGCAAGCAGGATGGTCAGGACACTCTCTACTTTGCAGATAGAGAAAGGAGCTGTGTGTTAGTGGGCGTCCTGACACTCCTGCTCGCCCGCTCAAGAGGCTTTCTCCACACCAGGGAGAAAGCCTCGCATTACTGTGTGGAGTTACAGACAGAAAAACAGGAAGTGAGGATTTCTCAGAAGAAATAAGGACATTTAAAAGCAAAATCGAAGGATAAAAGGAAAGGAAGCTATTTAGGGATTTCTTTTTTTTTTACCTTTACAATCCCTTTAAAGCACCTTGAGAAATCTAACTTGAGTATTGTTTTAAAATAAAGAACTGTTGAAATCACAAAATTCAACCAGTTAACACTCCACCACTAAAACAACAGCAACAAAACCAGGAAAATTCAGCCACAATAGAGACAAGGAAAAGGAATAACCATAAATTCCCATATTTAAAACTGTAAACTGAACCGTGGATGTGACAGGAGTTAAGCCCTAGTATCAGTTGTCAGGATGCAGGTTGGCACTAGATGGGGTAGCAGTTAGCAGAGTTGAGAGGACCGAGCCTGCCACCAGACCACAGTAAAGATAAGAGAAAGCCACGCTTCTCACTTGCACAACTTAGTAAATTCGTCCTTTCAGGCCTCAGGTACTCTGTTGTTGGTAAACGGACGTTTAGGAGCAGTTGGGCTTTTTCAGCTGCCCCTGATCTCTCCTCTAGGTTATCTTATCAATATATGCACACAGGGTCGTTTATAGTCATTTCCAGGCAGTTGAGGTTAGAAAAGAAAAAAAAATGTGTTAAGGATGAATGTTCCGAGGCACTGGAAACGCCAAATGCCTATAACAGCTCGTAAACGCAGATAAACGCTGTAACTCACATTTAACTGCATTTTCTTTATGGGCGTTTTAATGGGGATACATTTCTGACCATTTGCACTGCAAAAAATGCATGGCTAGATGCGGCACAATGGACATCTATCTTTAAACGTCAGTTAATAGCTGTCAAGTTCCATCATTCAGGAAATGTTTTAGAACGTACCGTGTACATGAAGCCTAATGCCACGTACACACGGTCGGAAATTACCGACAACAAAAGTTTGATGTGAGCTTTTGGTCAGAAATTCCGACCGTGTGTAGGCTCCATCGGATTGCAGATCATAGGTGCAAGGCTTTTCAGGCTCCCAATTAAAAAAAAATAATACATGCACATTTTCTTACCTGCAAAAACACGTGCATTTATTTATTTATTTATTTGGGGTGGGCGGACTCTTGCAGGATACTGGCTCTGCAGGAACAAAAAAATTGTCTCTGGACAGCCGCACTCTGAACAAATTGCAGCCTTTATTAAAAGAAGAAGGACAGCACTACAAGTCACAGCAAAATAAAATAAAACCTGACTGCTGACGCATTTCGCACAGAAACTAGTGCTTAGTCAGCAATGTCCTCCTTTTAATAAAGGCTACAATTTGCTCAGAGTGCGGCTGTCCAGAGACAATTTTTTGTTCCTGCTTTGCCAAGTGCATTGCCTGCACCTGAGTTATCTGCAAGGGAGGATATTCATCTGGGTTCCCACCTGGATCGGCTACTACCTGTTTCCCAGGATACTGGCTCTGCCGGGAGCCCTGGTAATGTCACCTGCACCTCCTGGAAGTGCAAACATTTTATTCTTAGGGGGAACAGTTACTAGATTAACCGCTCCCTGTCTGCCCTGCTACAGGGCGGCAGCTGTTCGCCGCCAGCTCGCAAAGCTGATCGGCAGGTTCTGGGTACTCGATGTCCTGCAGCACCCACTGATCATCAGGCAGAGACACAGAACTGCAATCTGCCCATGTAAACAAGGCAGATCGGTGTTCTGACAGGTGGGAAGGGGTGGAGTTTGTGTCTGCAAAGCAGGAAATAAATTCCATCTCTTCCCCTAGTAAAAGCACCTCACACAGTACAAATTAACTGTGGCTAGGCACACAGTTAACCCTTTGATCACCCCTGATGTTAACACCTTCTCAGCCAGTGTCATTATTACAATGACAGTGCATTTTTATTTTAACACTGCTCACTGTATTAGTGTATTTGGGCCCCAAAAAGTGTCAGTGCCAGAATATCCACCGCAATCCTGCAATAAGTTGCTGATGGCCGTCATTACTAGTAAAAATAACCTGTAGTTTGTAGACGCTATAACTTTTGCGCAAACCAATTAATATACACTTATTGGGATTTTTTTTTACCAAAAATATGTAGCAGAATACATATTGGCCTAAATTTATGAAGTTTTGTTTATAGATAGTTTTTTTATGTATAGGTTTTGTTTTATAGCAAAAAGTTAAAGTTTTGTTTATAGCGTGAAAAATAAAAAAAACACAGAGGTGATCAAATACCACCAAAAGAAAGCTATTTGTGAGGGAGGGGTCAACTTTTAATTGGGTACAGCGTGACACGACTGCCCAATTGTCAGTAAAAGTAACTCAGTGCTAGACTACAAAAAATGGCCCGCCCATTAAAGGGGGTAAATCTTCCAGAGGTCAAATGGTTAATGCCAATTTAAAATGGATTTTGGTTGGGGGAAGGGGGCCATTTTCAATGGAAGGTCTGCCTAAATGTTACATGAAAACACTTCTTCTGCCATACATTCCAAAATAGACTTACAGTATGAACAAAAAATGTTTTAAAGTTCTTGGCCTCTGGGCGCAGTTCCTGTGACCATGGAATCTCTCCTTTCAGGACTTTGTTTACTGGATCCACATAATATAGGTGTGGACCCTCTGTAAGAAGCAGCTGACGTCGGCGAGCAAACAGCCCCTGCATATACAAAGAAAATTATTAGTTTTTAGTACTGAACATGGGTGAATCTTTCTCCCAGATATGTTGTAACATTTGTAAATAATCAAAATCAATTTAATTCAATTTAAAGACCCAGTTGGCTTAGGATCGCTCTATCGTGCAATTATGAAGTAGTATATTCACAAAATGTTTTAAAACATATTTCCCCTCTTTCCTTAAGCAGTTGCGAGCTTATGTTCACATTCATTAACATCTGTTCTTCAACTGAGAAAGGATACTTATTGTATATATAATCCCACAATTTTTATTTCATCCTGACAAGGAAAATACGGTGGATATAAAAAGTCTACACACCCCTGTTAAAATGTCAAATTTCTGTTATGTAAAAAAAAATTAGACAAAGATACATAATTTTAGAACTTTTCCACCTTCAATGTGACCTATAAACTGTACAACTCGATTGAACAACAAACTGAAATCTTTTAGGTGGTGGGAAGTAAAAATAAAAAACTCAAATATGGTTGCATGAGTGTGCACACCCCATCTTTTAATTTTATTACAGCACCCAGTCTTTTTTGGGTATAAGTCTATCAGCATGGCACATATTTGCCCACTCTTCTTTGCAAAACCACTCCAAATCTGTCAGATTGCGAGGGCATCTCCTGTGCACAGCCCTCTTCAGATCACCCCACAGATTTTCAATTGTATTCAGGTCTGGACTCTGGCTGGGCAATTCCAAAAGTTTTATCTTCTTCTGGTGAAGCCATTCCTTTGTTGATTTGGATGTATGATTTTGTTTTGCTTCGCGATCATGCTGAAAGATGTGTTAAGCTTTTATGCAGAAGCCTAAGGGCCCTTTCACATGTGCGGACCGTATGTCCGTATTTCATCCATCCGTTTTCAGATGAAATACGGACATACATGTATCCCTATGGGATAGCGGGTGTCAGCGAATGAACATCCGCTGACACCCACAATTGTCCGTCTCCGCAAAGATCCGCTTTTGCGGACGGAAGAAAACCCTATTTTTTCTTCCGTCTGCAGAGCAGATCGGATGAACACAATACTGATCCGCCCCGTGTGACAGGGCCCTAAAGGTTTTGTGCCAATATTGACTGGTATTTGGAACCGTTCATAATTCCCTCTACCTTGGCCCCTGTTCCAGCTGAAGAAAAAAACAGCCCCAAAAGCATTATGCTGCCACCACCATACTTCACGGTGGGTATGGTGTTCATTTGGTGATGTGCAGTGTTTTTGCACCAAACATATCTTTTGGAATTATGGCTAAGTTCAACCTTGGTTTCAACAGACCATAACACATTTTATCACAGGCTTTTGGGGGACTTCAGATATGTTTTTTGTTTTTGCTAAATTTAGCCAGGCTTGGATATTTTTCTTCATAAGAAAATGCTTCTATCTTGCCACTCTACCTCATAGCCCAGACATATGAAGACTACTGGAGATTGTCGCCACATGTACCACACAGCCAGTACTTGCCAGATATTCCAGTAGCTCCTTTAATGTCGCTGTAGGCCTCTTGGCAGCCTCTGACCAGTTTTCTTCTCGTCTTTTCATCAATTTTGGAGGGACATCCAGTTCTTGTTAATGTCACTGTCTTGCCATATTTTCTCCACTTGATGATGACTGTCTTTAATGTGTTCCATGGTATATCTAATGCCTTGGAAATTCTTTTGTACCCTTCTTCTGATTGATGCCATTTAACAACGAGATCCCTCTGATGCTTTGGAAGCTCTCTGTGGACCATGGCTTTTGCTGTAGAACGGTACTAAGAAAATGTCTGGAAAGACCTACTAGAACAGCTGACCTTTGAGGTTAATCAGAGGCACTTTAAATGATGACAGAGGTGTGTACTGACTCCTATTTAACATGAGTTTGAATGTGATTGCCTAATTCTGAACACAGCTACATCCCCAGTTATAAGAGGGTGTGCACACTTATGCAACCACATTATTTTATGTTTTTATTTTTATTTGCTGCCCCTAAAAGATTTCAGTTTGTTTTTTAATTGAGTTGTACAGTTTATAGGTCACATAAAAGGTGAATTAAAATGTGGAAAAAGTTCTGAAATGATTTATCTTTGCCTCATTTTTTTACATCACAGAAAGCTGACATTTTAAGTAGACTTTTTATATCCATGGTATATGTACAAAACCACTTTAAATTCCATATAAAAAAAAAATGCTTACCTTTCGTTTATCTACTGGACCCATTTTTAGGATTAAATTATTTTCTACAAACTGGTGCCTGTGGAAGAAAAAGGAAAAAAAAAAACACAAACAAAAATGAGTAAAACCAAGCAAAATCTGACATGCTTGTGCAAATGTAGTCCTTGCCTTGCACAGGATAACAGATTGATTCCCTAATAGCTCTTCATGTAACAAACAATACTTTGATGAGCAGTAAAGGACCTGTTCACATTTGAACATTATGGATGCACTGGACAATCACAACTTGCTGCATCTTTGCAGGGAGTGTTGTGCCAAACCTAATACAACGGGCGGTACAATATAACTGAACATGTACAAAGATAACATAAGATTGAATCTCAGGAGGTACAATGCACATAAAGACAAAGCGTATTAATATTAGTAGCAAAGTAACTTCAACGGGGGGAACCATATGGGTGGCCCAGCTCCGTGCTTGTTTAATTACTCATCGGGTAAGTTATTACTTCTCGTTATGCATTATATACTCCATTGCTAAACTGCATTATATGAATTTTATTGTATTATTTATCCTATAGATTGGCTCTCTTGAAAAAAGCGGTACAATCCCACAAAACTAGTTGAGACCCTGACCAATCTTTGGTGTATATTTGTCCGTTATGTAATAAATTTTTTAATATAATAAAGGTTTATTGCGTTTCATCAGTACCGAGACAGTCCATACATTTATTAGGGTGGGTATTCTCTATGCTTAGCCCCAGCAACTATTCCCTTGCCCCCAACCCCCCCCCCTTGTTTTTCCTTGGGTATAACAATAGTTATGAACTCATAACAATTTTTATGGCATAGGTAAGGAGTAAAAAAAAGAAAATAAGGGTGGTAATGTTAAAAAGGATGTATAAACTACATTTTTCAGCCTTTGGTAGGGTCTGTGTTAGGAAGGGTTTTTATTATGGGATCAGAGGGGGGTGAAGGAAAAAGGGGTGGGCAGGGTCTGTAGGCGTGGAATGGTGACCCTATAAACCCTTATATTTTATTTGCATACATTTTTGAAATAAATAAAAGGACAAAGAAAATTTCTTTTATTTTAAGTAGATGTCGTTTAGACACTTTTTAGTTACGTAAGTAGCCATTAAATGCCTGCATTTAAAGTCATAGTCCACATTTAAAAATAAATAAAAATAAATGAGCCAATGATAAAATGTAAAAAAAAGTGTACATGTATCAATTTTGTGCATTCAAGTCTGCAGAGCATTGCAACTGCGAGGCCCAGGTCTGTAAGGAAGTAAGAACCCAGCTTTATAGAGCTAGAAGAAGTAAACAATGGACTATAAGTGCAGTGACTTCTTATGAGTGTAACACAAAACATGGTGACAAAAAGGTGAACTTTGCTCCCACGCAATCTTTTTAATTTAGAACCTAACAGTTTTGATTTAAAAGGGCAGAAATTGAGCCACTTACCACTGGTTTCCTCCGGCTTGTTTTTCTAGCAGTAGCCGTTTTTCTTCCTCTGAGAACTGTAGATCAAGTTCAAAAGAATTATTATCAATGTCGTGGATGTACTGTTCTATGTTACTGCCAGACCGCTTCGGCTGAATGGGTTCTGGTGTTAGCAGTGTTTGGGGCGATACAGACAAGGCTACTTGCATACTTCCAAACTGACTCAGAAGGTCATCATACTGAAAGACAGAAAAGCATACATTAAATTACATTAGATGACTATAGTCTAGGTGCACCGCCTGTAAGTCTGGATAACAAATGGGGGAGCAAACATTGGAAATAATGTTCATTCAATACATTTTTATAAAAAAATAACAATAAAATCATTTTTGTGATCTGTAATTGTACATTGCCATAAACAGACTGTGCATGTGTTACCAAAGAATTGACATCTTTGTGCAGGCTATCCCATCATTTCCTCATGGTTATCCTCGTAGTACACATAAGTATTAGGTTTGTCTTGCAACATAACACTGGATGTGAAGATACAGCCGTAGTCAAAAGATTGCCAAAGCGACATTCAACTTTGGCACCATTTATTGCCTAAAACACTGTACTATAAGGCTGCGTACACACGATGAGATATGTCTGCTCAAACTTGTCCGACGGACAGTTTAGAGCAGACATGTCATCGGATTTTGGTCCGATGGCGTGTACACACCATCGGTTCAAAATCCCCGCCGGCAGACAGCGCGGTGACGCCGCCACGTCACCGCAACAGGAAGAAAAATACTTCCGCGCATGCGTCGAATCCATTCGACACATGTGCAGGAAGATTTGTCCGCTGGTGAGTGTACTGACCAGCGGACATATCCGACGGACATCTCTCCGGCGGACAAATTTTAAAGCATGTTTTAAAATTTGTCCGCCGGTCAGACATGTCTGCTAGCCCATACACACGATCGGATTTGTCCGCTGAACTGGTTTGTCGGACCAGTTTCAGCGGACAAATTCGATCGTGTGTACGCGGCCTAATAGCTCCACTATCCCAGCCTCTGGCTACTATTAGGAAGTAAACAATGGCAACGTTTTTTCCATAGAGTTCAAAATGCGTCTTGTGAGAATCTCCTCACTTCAACACCTGACATTTTTATACAGAGGGACAATAATTGCTCTAGTTGATAAAATCTAAAATGTCTGATCCTCTTTTTCTCTATAGAAAAGGGAGAAAACTTGCATTATCAATAAAATGAAAAAAAAAAAAAAAGAGGAAACAGAATCTGATGTTTAACTCTGTGCAGGCAGGAGGTGCTCAACCGTAGGACTAAAGCCTGGTGCACACGATCGGATTTTAATCAGACAAAGTGCAGGACTTTCTTCTGAAGGGCATTGGCTGTGAACTTGTCTTGCATACAAACAGCCAAGAATTGTCAGCCAACAAACACAAAACAAAGTTTTTTTTCAGCTCTTTAGTGCCACCCTTTGGGCAACTTCTGCCAATGTTGTGTTATGGTGAGCATTGCTTCCTAGCATGAGTGTTTGTACTTTGGAGCTTTGTCTGAATGACTTGTGTACACACGATCGAATAATCCGACAACGCACATTTGTTGGTGGACAATTTTAAAGCATGCTATCCCACAATTGTCGCGGAAAATCCGACAACAATTGTCCGCTGGAGCGTACAATCAGTTGGATTTTCCGACAACAGCCCGTCATCACACAATTCCCATTGGATAATCCGATCCTGTGTATGAGGCTTTAGAAGCGCAAACAAGTGTTATCAGGCTGGAGATCAGCTGTTTTTTAGTCAGCCTATTTCCTATTGTGTCGTTTCTTAACAACTCGGGGCTGCAGACTGAACCTGCCAGTAAATGTAATATACAGTCCATGTGACAAAACACAAATCATTTATACAGATACATTTTGGAGAGAAGGCCGCACATTTGATCTCTTTAGAATGACAAATATCAACATGAAGAAACAGGATTTTTTTTTTTAAAGACTACATGAGGGAAAACGCATTGTTCCTTTAATATGTTAGGATTTCCTAATAAAGTGGCTTATTTATAAAAAGAGTTGTTAGAACAACATTTCTCAACATTATTATATTTTTTATGCCCTTAGTAGGAATAAAGATTACCCAGTAAGTTTCTACATTTACTGCATATACCATCTACATTTACTGCATATACCATCTAAAAAACTAACTGTATTCTACAAGCAATGCTTTATCCTTTTAATTAAATAATCCACTTGGCAATGTGGAAGATCCATTATTCACTAAAGTACACATGTACACACGATCGGTTTGTCCGATGAAAACAGAGCGATGGATTGTTTTTATCAGACAAACCGATCGTGTTTGGGCCCCATCAGTCTTTTTTCCCCATCGGTATTAAAAAATAGAACATGTTTTACATTTTTCCTATAGATAAAAAAAACAATAGAAAAATCCGATCGTCTGTCTGGAACTCCATCGGATAAAAATCCACGCATACTCAGAATCAAGTCGACGCATTCTCGGAAGCACTGAACTTCATTTTTTTCAGCTCGTCGTAGTGTTTTGGCACGATCCGATTTTTGACTGATGGTGTGTAGGCAAGACTGATGAAAGTCAGCTACATCGGATATCTGACGAAAAAATCCATCGAATTAGATTCCATCAGATATCCGATCGTGTGTAGACGGCTTAAGCCTTCCAACTAAAATACCAAGTGGAACTTGACAGCCAAGAATATTCCTTGTGTTGTATATACACCACATGTTAAACATTTTTTTTTTTTTTTAGGTATGACCCAGGGCATACTTGAAATTTACATATAATAAGCATATTTCATGTGTGATAAAGAGTTCAAACCTGAAGAAAATGTTTTAAAAATATACAAATTGCTAGTATTAAGTCCAAAATAACTTTCCGCTACAGTCTTGATAAACTACCCATATTGTCTTTTAAATACTAAAATGCCCGAGGACCCGTTATGTTATGCTGCTGACTATAGGCCTGACTTACATAACATTAAACTTGCTGTAACCCTTGTATTATTAATTACATTTGTGATCAGGCAAAATAAGCCGTGTTTGCTGAATTAAGAGGACTGTGCTTCCAGCAGTATTCGTGAGTGAACTCTACATACCCCATACTAATTATCACATGTACTGAAATATTTTCCATGTAATGCTCACATGGGACGAAAGTGCTACCAAGTGCAATAATACAAACTTTTACACCAGTGTAGGGCCAAAACAACTAATCGATTAATCGGCAACTAACCTATTATGAAATTAATCGATTACAATTTTCATAATCGATTAATGGGCCAGTAACATAATGGGGTTAAAAAAACAAAAATTAGCCCTTTATAGTACAAAAAAAAAAAGCAAAATCGCTACTGTAAATATTACTTTCACTGTCCCACGGTAAAAAAAATGAACCCCTCACAGTAGCGATTATTTGCTCTTTTTGTACTTATTTTTTTATTTTCTTTAACACCTCTTTTTTGGTGCTTTTTGCAGAAACACACTACAGTTCATTTACATGTTTTTCTATGGGACACGTTCACATCCATGATTTTTTTTTCAGCTGCTGCCTATTTGGAAAGGGCAAGGACTTTTTAATGCAAAACAGTGCTATTTTTTTTTTTTTGGTTCAATATACTTCAATGGAGAAGCTGCAGAAAAGCATGTAATGTGTTTTTGCGGGAATTTGTGGTTTGTAATTTGCCCAACAACAAATTGGCCCAAAAAGATGAAAAATTCTATTTTTTTAAGGCTATTATCCGATTAATCAAAACAATAATCTGCCAACTAATCGATTATGATTAGTTGCAGCCCTACACCAGTGAGGTATGAAAGAGCACAGTAATAAAATTTAAATATTCCTCCTCACCACTCTGGTTAAATTAAAAATTCTGCAGAGGAGGGATAACATTCAAGAGAAAAGCATCAATATTGGGGAATATGTAACATTTTAAGTTTAGTAAATCCCCTTCCCTAACCAATCCTTCCAAAGGGTCACAAAGCAGTGGGCTCTGTTTAGAAACTCGGGTTAAAGAGCAAAAATAGAATATAGCAACCAACCAGCTTTGTCTGAATATGGGCCATACTAGATTATAAAATTAGGAACTTTTACTAAAATAAACAAATTCTACAGTTTAGTGAACTGCTTCATTCGTCAACATACAACAACAGGTAGTCCATTAGGGTCTATGGAGACTGAGCTTAGAAAAACACCACTTCCCTTAGCAGAAGAAAAATGTTTAGGCGCATTTAGCGTTCTTGTTCTGCCAGAAAACTGGTCTCAAAAACGCAAACTAGAATGTTTATTTTTCTGCCTCCAAATGCAGAGTTTAAAATATGCCTCTAAATGTCCTAATGTGCATGGGCACATAGGATAAAATTAAGCTGCTTTTACAGGCACAACCAGTGGTAGAAAACACCCCCCCCCCCCCCCCCGAGTGGCCTGTGGCACCTCCCCCCGCTGTTTGCTGGTCGGTCCGGCACTTGCCCCATCTAGGCGGGTGGCGCCTCCGTGTCCACTCCTCCATCCGCAGCTTCCAGCATGCGGCTCCTCCGGTCCTCCTAGGCATCCAACAGGATCGCCAGTCCTTTCAGAAAATCGGGCGACGGGTCTCATACCTGCTTCCCGATTGGCCAGGAGGACCAGTGTCCATATTCATTCGCTATTTTAACACACTTGGGTGGGCTGTGAGCGCATTCTCTGCGACCGGAGTCCACTTTAATTTGAACACTATTAGAGCCTTTGGCTCTAATCAGTGCTTCAAAAAAACAACACCCCTGCCACTGTAATTCATGTGCCCGATGTCCTGCAAGGGGTCGGACGCATGGATAGGGGAGGCGGCCCCTGTGCACCCTTAATGGACAGTCCACCCCTGGGCAAAACACAAATCTCCTATAGAGGCAGCCATTTTTAAGTCAGTGTGCATAGACCCTTAGCCCACAATTACATTAGCATGATTTGACAAATAGCATGCCAAATCGCAGCCTATTTCTGGCAACGGTACTGTCCCAATTGGTGCAACGCCGGCTTTCCAAAAGGTAGTTCCTGCACTACTTTTGGCGAATTCAGGGGCGCTTTCAATAGACATCTGTGAATAAACCAACACAGATGTCTTTCAAATCACCCCTGAACTTTCACTGAAATACGGGTTTGAAATCGTGGGCGTTCAGCTGAACTCAAGCGATTTCAAACCCACGTCCAGTGTGAACGAGGACTTAAAGTCGATACAGCCGATGAGACCTTGCATAGTTCTGCACCCAACCTGCTGAGAAAAAGATGTGCAAACAAAGACAGAGTTAACAAGTAAATGCCTATGTGTGAATGGGACGGTATAATGTATCATTATTCCTTAAATAATGCCTGTATGAATGCGCTGTACTAAATTAGCTAAATTTGGATTTTTCTCTGATTCGGAGGTGGTAAGAAAAAATTCCTGCGGCGGGGATGAACAGGTCCTAATGTGTGGGTGGGTGAACAACACTGCAAACAGTGGTCAAAAGGCTTTTCAGCAAGAAGAACCCATTAATTTATTGTTCTAAAAAATTAGGAACCAGCCAACACATTTCAGAGGTTGGGAAGCCAAAGGATCAGAGTACCACCAAGAGGCAAGTCTTTATGGTCCAGGAAATGCAACACCTAGTCAATCTCTGGATGCTTTTATTTTTATTGCAGAACCCGAAAAAAATGGTGCCCTTAATAAACCCTGAAATGTCTTGGCAGTATTGCTATAAGTTTTAGTTTCTGAAAGACATAAAATGGATTGTGTTACAATTGGGACCCTTGCAAATTAACCTGCTTAGCAGTATTTCTGAGTGTGGCTCAAGGTGAATTTTCAGTACCTGGTGCCGATCGGCTTCGGAGCCCCGCACCTCAGGCCAAACGTGGTACTTCACACTGCTTTGGCCCGAATCCTGCTCGTTTTGTGAGACAACACTCTCAAACCAAGTTAAGATTTTAGGAAATACAGCGCTCGTATTGCGAAATGCTTGTTAACCGCGTTACTCAATATCCGAGGTTCCACTGTACTTACATTTCCATAGAATTCTTCATCGTCTTCAGCCATTGCCGGTAAATAAGCTGTGAGTTTTGGAGGTGTCTGAAGGTGCAGGTCCTGCCACGTGATGCCATCAAAGAACGAATGGGCCTTGAGGGGGCCAAAGCCTCCCGATTCTTCACAGCCTAATCGTTTAATAGGTTCTTGGACCTGGCAGAGAGGAAAAAATCAAAAGAGCAGTTAAAAAGAAGTGGAACAAAGCTTAGAAAAAAAGATTTTTTAACTTACCAAAAAAGCAAAAAGTCTGAGGGATACAGAAATTCAGAAACAGTTGGCCAGGCAATTAATTTCGCAATGAGATGTCCAAATAACATGAGAATCCTCAAAGCGAAATACCCCTTAAGGATAGCTAAGTGACTGCTGGGAGTCTGTTAGACAAAAGGAAGGGTGCTAAACTAAGTAGAGGGTAGGGTGCACAAGAGGTATCCCAGCAAATTGGGAGGGGTAGAACGGTATTCAACTCAGTAGGATCCCCCTGACAAAGAGCAAACCATCTACTTGCTCTGGGTAACTAGACTACAATCCCTTGCAATGGGATGTCCTGGCAAGTGTGGTCCCCGGAGGGCAGGGAGGAGAGACCACACCCATTCACTCAAAGGAACTGATGGATCATGCCAGGGAATTACTGGTCTATAAAGACTCTGAATGTCTCACCCAAAGCCCAGGCCCCCAGCATTAAAAAGCAGGGATGAGAAGGACTGGGAGCAAACAGGAGACGGGTAGACTATGCTACGGGGGTTCCCTCAATGCCCTACAGACCCCTAGTATTTTAAAGTGGGAAAACTCCCTGACTGTTGGATACAGGATGTAGAACTTTTAAGTAAAGCTTTAAATTGAACAGCTTTCCTCTGCCAATGACAGATAGCCACTGATGACAGACACCTGAGAGGACCCATCTGGTTAAATCTTGCAGGCTTAAGGGCCTTAAAAAAAAAAGGATTTTTAATAAACAGCTTACCTGTAAAATCCTTTTCTTGAAGTACATCACGGGACACAGAGCGCATAGCCATTACACTTGGGTTATATGGGTACCTTCAGGTGTGGACACTGGTGTAATCAATTTCACAGGAAGTTTCCTCCCTATATAACCCCCTCCCACTGGGAGTGCTTCAGTTTTGTAGCAAGCAATTCTCCCGAGGTTACACAATGTTCCCCAAAAGAGGGGTGGGAGCTCTGTGTCCCGTGATGTACTTCAAGAAAAGGATTTTACAGGTAAGCTGTTTATTAAAAATCCTTTTTCTTTATCGTACATCACGGGACACAGAGCGCATAGCCATTACACTTGGGATGTCCTAAAGCAATGCTCTATGAAGGAAGGGAGACCGTAAGGCCAAGAATAGCCAAATAAAAACATTGTCAGGAGAAAACATGGCTCCACCAACAGAAAAACAAGGGGGCGTGAACCGGGCCAGAGGATTCTATACTGCTGCCCGTAGGACCGCCTGCCCAAAAGCTGCGTCCGTACCCTTTGCAACGTCCAACTTATAAAATTTAGTAAACGTATGTACGGAAGACCAGGTTGCCGCCCTGCAAACCTGTGCCATAGAGATCTGATGGTGTGCCGCCCAGGAGGCACTCATGGCCCTCGTAGAATGGGCTTTAACTGATAAGGGAGGTGGAACGCGCTTCAGACCATATGCCTGAAAAATCAGCTGCTTAATCCACCTAGCCAAGGAAGACTTGGCAGCCGGCTGACCCTTCTTGGGGCCATCCGGAAGAACAAAAAGCACATCTGTTTTCCGAATCTTCTCTGTAGCCTTGAGATAGACCCTCATGGCTCGAACCACGTCCAAAGTATGAAGCCGTCTTTCCTCTCTGGACTGGGGAGTAGGAAAGAAGGATGGTAGGACTAGGTCCTGATTCAAGTGAAAACTGGATATGACCTTAGGAAGGAAAGAAGGTTGAGGCCGCAGAACCACTCTGTCCTTATGCAGAATAAGGTATGGCTCCCTGCATGACAAGGCTGCCAGCTCGGAAACCCTTCTGACTGAAGCCATAGCCACCAAGAAAACCAACTTTCGGGTTAGTAGCACAAGAGGGATTTCTGTCAGTGGTTCAAACGGCTGCCTTTGTAAAGCTGACAAGACCAGATTTAAATTCCAGGGGCAGAGGGGAGCTCTAATAAGGGGATTCACATGCAAGACCCCCTGCAAGAAGGTTTTCATAAGCGAATGGGTGGCCAAGGGTCTTTGAAACCATATTGATAAAGCCGACACCTGCCCCTTTAGAGTACTAAGAGCCAACCCTTTGTCAACGCCATCCTGGAGGAATCGCAAGATCCTGTCAATAAAAAACTTTCGAGGATGCCATTTTTGAGACTCGCACCACTCCACATAGGTTCTCCAGACTCTGTAATAAATATTTCTGGAGACCGGTTTCCTAGCCTGAATCAACGTAGATATGACCTGATCTGAGAGGCCTCTGCCCTTAAGAATTAGGGATTCAGCCGCCAAGCCGTCAAATTTAGCTGCTGTGAAGCAGGATGGCAGATTGGGCCCTGAGACAGCAGATCTGGGCGCAGGGGGAGCGGCCACGGCACCCCGACTGACATCTTCACGATGAGTGCGTACCAAGCCCTCCTGGGCCAGGCTGGGGCCACCAGGATCACAGGCCTGCGCTCCACCCGGATCCTCCGTAGAAGGCGGGGAATCATCTGCAGTGGAGGGAACGCATACAGAAGAGAAAACTGGTGCCAAGGACAAACCAAGGCATCGGTCCCGTAGGCCGAGGGATCCCTGGCTCGGGATATGAATTTGTCCAACTTTTTGTTGGATCTCGTTGCCATAATGTCCACATCTGGGACTCCGAATCTTTGGCAAATCTCTTGGAATACCTGGGGGTGAAGAGACCATTCCCCCGGGAGCAACTGTTGACGACTCAAAAAATCTGCTTGAGAATTGTCTATCCCTGGGATGAACACCGCCGAGATGCAGGGTACATGGGCTTCGGCCCATGAGAAAATCAGGTTTACTTCTCTTTGGGCTGCTGGGCTCTTCGTGCCCCCCTGGTGGTTTATGTATGCCACCGCAGTGGCGTTGTCGGACTGTATCCTTACTGGCAGACCCTGAAGGGGGAGAGTCCAGGCGATCAGGGCCAGCCGAGCAGCTCTGATCTCCAAGATATTGATGGGAAGCAGTTTTTCTGCCTCTGACCACTGCCCTTGCTGGGTCTGTTCTTCTAGAACTGCCCCCCAACCTGACAGGCTGGCATCCGTGGATACTATCTTCCACGTGATGGGGTAAAAGGATTTCCCTTTTGACAAATTTTGAGAGACCAGCCACCAAGACAGGCTGCGCCGGACCTTCGGGGAGAGCACTAACGGACGATCTAACGCCTGAATGGACTTGTTCCAAGCAGAGAGAATGGCTGCCTGAAGATATCTGGTATGGATCTGGGCGTAGGGCACAGCCTCAAAGGCGGCCACCATCTTCCCCAGCAGTCGCCTCTTCTTGCCTAAGATCACTTGAACTGCTTGAGCTATTGATCTGATCTTTGCTTGAGGTAAAATTATCCTCTGGCAGTCTGTATCTAGCCGAAGGCCTAGATATTCCAACTGCTTTGTGGGTTTCAATACCGATTTTTCTAGGTTTACAATCCACCCGAATTCCTCTAGATGCTGAACTGTGCGACCTACTGCCTGATTGAGGTTGGAAGCTGAGCTGTCGATAACCAGAAGATCGTCCAAGTATGCCAAGACTAAAATGCCTTCTGTCCTTAGGACGGCTAGCACCGGGGCTAACACCTTTGTGAATACCCGCGGAGCTGTTGCCAACCCGAAAGGGAGGACTACGAACTGGTAATGGCGGTGATCTATCATAAAACAAAGAAACCTGTGATGTGCCGGGTAGATCGGCACGTGCAGATACGCATCTTTTATGTCTATAGATGCTAGCAAGTCGTCTTGATGTAGGCTGGCTGCCACCGAACGTATGGACTCCATACGAAAGGTCTGAATGTTTAGAAAGCGATTTAGGCGTTTGAGGTCCAAGATAGGCCTGACGTCGCCATTGGGCTTTGGTATTATGAAAAGGTTGGAGTAGAATCCCAGACCCCATTCCTGGGTTGGTACTTCTACAATTACCCCTTGGAGCAAGAGACGATCCAATGCTTTTACAAGAGAGGCCCTCTTTAATGGGTCGCTTGGAAGACTTGACCCCTGAAAATGAGGAGGGGGGACTTCCCGAAACTCTAGCTTGTAGCCCGTGGTTACCACGGATCTTACCCAAGAGTCGGGAATTCTGGCCTTCCACACTTCGGAGAAAAACCGAAGCCTTCCCCCCACCCAAGAGAGTGGGGGCGCCCCTTCATGAATCTGACTTGAGGACTGGTTTAACCGGCTTGCGAGACCATGGCCTCTTGCCTGTCGTGGCTTGTCCTTGTGGGCGGCTATTAAATGCTAAACGCCCGGGAGGCCGTCGATACTGACGGGAAGTTGAAGGGGCCGAGCCTACGAAGGCCTGACGCTTAAATGCGGGCCCACGCGATCTTTTCTTGACAGGCAAGAAAGAACTTTTACCACTTGATATGGTCTGGATATATTTATCTAGGTCTTCACCGAATAGTCTCCCACCATGAAAGGGAAATCCTGCTAAAAGCTTTTTGCAGGGTGCCTCTGCTGACCAGTTTTTTAGCCACAAAAGGCGACGCATATGAACCAACAGCAGAGATAAACGGGACGCCTGTTGAACGGAGTCCTTAATAGCATCTACTGCAAAGCAGAAAGCTCTTGGGAGGTCAGCCAATTCACGAGCTTGCTGAGCCGGTATGTCCCTTAATATCTGTTTAGTCTGATCCTTTAAAGCCTGACAAAACGCCAATGGCTGCCACTGCTGGCTGAACCACGGCACCTACTGTGGTAAAAGAAGCCTTCAGTAGGGTCTCCAATTTTTTGTCGACTGTATCTTTAACCACTTGAGGCCCGCGCTACCGTCGGATGACGGCAACAGCGCGGGCCTGAAAATCCAACATGCCGTCATTTGACGGCATGTCATTCTGGCTTTCCCAGCGCGCGCTGTACAGCGCGCTGCGGGGAAGCCCTGTGTTGTCCGTGTCCCTTGGACACGGCCAATCACAGATCGCGGCAAACGGCCAATCAGAGCGGCCGTTTGTGATGCGATCTGTGGGCCAATGAGAGATGATCTCTCATAGATCATCTCTCATTGCCGGCTCACACAGAGACAATGTCCTGTCTCTGGAAGGGAGGAGCCCGATCTGTGTTCCTTCCTACATAGGGACACAGATCGGTCACCCCCCCAGTCACCCCCCCCTCCCCCTACAGTTAGAACACACCTAGCATACACATTTAACCCCTTCCTCACCCCCTAGTTTTAACCCCTTCAATGCCAGTCACATTTATACTGTAATTAGTGCATATTTATAGCACTGATCGTAGAATAAATGTGAATGGCGCCAAAAATGTGTCAAAAGTGTCCGATGTGTCCGCTATAACGTCGCAGTACCAATAAAAATCGCAGATCGCCGCCATTTCTAGTAAAAAAAAAATAATAAAAAATAATAATTCTCTCCCCTATTTTGTAAGCGCTATAACTTTTGCGCAAACCAGTCGCTTATTGCGATTTTTTTTTTTTTTTTTTTACCAAAAATATGTAGAAGAATACGCATCGCCCTAAACTGAGAAAAAAAAATGTGTTTTTTTTTTAATTGGGATATTTATTATAGCAACAAGTAAGAAATATTGTATTTTTCTTCAAAATTGTCGCTCTTTTTTGTTTATAGCGCAAAAAATAAAAATCGCACAGGCGATCAAATACCACCAAAAGAAAGCTCTACTTGTGGGGAAAAAAGGACGTAAATTTTGTTTGGGAGCCACGTCGCACGACCGCGCAATTGTCAGTTAAAGCGACGCAGTGCCGGAAGCTGAAATTTTACCTGGGCAGGAGGGGGGTGTAAGTGCCCAGTAAGCAAGTGGTTAAACACCTGGACATTTTCCACCGGACAGGTCAGGGATTTATTTACGCAGGAAATGGCTGCGTCCACGGTAGGGAGTGCCCATTTCTTTGCAAATTCTTCTTCCATAGGATAGAGAATGGTGAACCTTTTAGGAGGGATAAAAATCCTATCAGGTCGAGCCCAATCCTGAAAAATCACGCTCTCCAGAAGGGGGTGAACCGGGAAAGACGCACCACTCAATGGTGCCTTCAAGGAACCTAAAGAGGATACCGCAGGGGCTAATTGTTCTGACACTGGAAGTTTAAAAGCAGTGCGAACCATATCCGTCAGAGACTGGATCCACAGACTCTCTGCTTGAGAAGCCGAAAAAATTTCATCTATAGTGGAATCTTTAATGTCTGACCCGTCAGGACTCAGGTCCGCTTGATCCCCCTGTGGGTCCAATTCCTCCGAAGAGAGGACCTCTGCATCCGAACACACACCAATCTAGGTGACGGGGATCTAGCCCGTTTGCCACCCGGCAAAGAGCGGGCAATTAAAGCAGTTAACATTTTCTCTAGCCCACCCAGGGTGGATTCTAGCATTTCTTCCGTAACATAAACGGGAATGGGTTGATTGGGGGCCGCCTCTGCCCCTAGCACCCTCAATGGCTCCTGCACGATGCTGTTCGGTGGTCTATCTGGTGAGGGTGGGACCACTGGAGCCTGGCCCAAATCCTCTGACCCCGTTGGAGACCCCCTTTACTTTTTTGGCACCTTTTGCAGCCTTAGCTGGTCCTGATCCCTTGGGAGCCATTGCACAACCTTGAGACACCCCTACAGCCAACACCCAACTGTTGTAGCTAGAAGTGAAACATTAATAAATGACAGGCTATGGTAAAAGTTTTTCTAAATTTTCATACGCCTGAGAAGGCGGCAATACCGAGGAAAGTCCTGTGAGTATTGCCACACCAATGCCCGTTAGCTGGAGTCCAAGGTTGCACCGACTCAGATACTGCCAGATTTAAGGCTGAGTCCCTTTAAGAAAAAATGTTTTTTTTTTTTTTTTTCTGGTCAGTGTGGACTTAAGTCCAGACCTGAAGATCCACAAACCACCACTGGGTGTCACTGTTAGCCAGAACTGGCTCAGCTGCGCGCTCTATGTCCTCACTCTCCACTGCTCTCAGGAGGGAATGACCAGCCAGGAAATGCTTTTTTGCTTTATCTGAGACCTGACGCTGCTGGCCCGCCCCCCCCACGCACGCTGACGCTGTAAAAGGCGGCGCACACGCGCGCGCCCCCCCCACGCTGAAACCAACATGGAGGAAGCAGAGAGCAGAGGAGAAGCCTGGACCAGCGCTAGTAACACAGACACCCGGTAAGCCACTAATCTTTGTAGTGCACACATAGAGGAAGCTGTCCCCCTAGGCTTCCTAGGAAACAGGAGTTTTGTCAGCACTTCCTCTCTATACACGTGGGGCTGCAGTATCATGCTAACAGGCAAATCTGGGGGGAGTAGCAAAATACATATCTTTAAAAACATATATATATCTATCTACATGTTATCTGGGTAAACATTAGTACATCCCATCCTGCCTCAAAAGACATAGTGGAGATAGTGGCTGATGCACAAGCATACCATTAGCCAACCCAGAACCCCCAGGGGGATACCTACTGTCAAACCAAGTCCCGCAGGTTCCCTCTTACCTGCTCCACGCCGCAGGGTATTGCAAAATGCAAGAGGCCCAGCCTTCCCCCATCTCCGTGGGTATTGTCTTGGACCTTCAGGGACCGGGGTCCTGTGTTAAGGAACCCACACCCCTGGACCTATATAGCATCCTGGCATCAGTAGCGTTTAGTTCTTGGAAGAGACTAAGGCACTGGAGCCCAGAATCCAGCCCTCCAAGGAGAGGCATTATAGGCAAAACCCCACTCCAGCAGGGCTCGGGTACCGTACACCTTGGCTTTGAAGCACTTCGGACGGATCCGGCTAGCTATCCTGGGTCCCGAGACCTCCGAGGGACAGCTAGACGTGACCAACACCTAAGACACTGGCGAAAAAACTGAAGCACTCCCAGTGGGAGGGGGTTATATAGGGAGGAAACTTCCTGTGAAATTGATTACACCAGTGTCCACACCTGAAGGTACCCATATAACCCAAGTGTAATGGCTATGTGCTCTGTGTCCCGTGATGTACGATAAAGAAAAGAGTACAATTTGCAAGCTTAGGCACCCGAAATCCCAAAATGCTTGCAAAAAAGTGAAAATAAATTCCGGTGTTTCTCAACTGACAGGAAAGAAAGTTTTTTTTTTTTCTTAACTGAGTTCAGGGAAACGTCATAGATAATTAAGCTGAACATAAATTAACACTTTGGTAAATAATATGGATAAATAACTTAACCAGTTTACATCTGCGACAGATTAAAAAAAACAGACATGGTTCCCAAGGGGAAATAAATTAAAAATAAATTACCAGAAGCCTTTCCACGAGGTCTTTTGCTCTAGGGAAGAATTTTTCTGGGAAGTCATACTCCAGCTTTATTATCTTCTGGAATATAAGATATTCATTTCTGCAAGACAGAAGGACACATGCATTATTTAATAAAGTTAGAACAAAAAGAAGGCACGAATGTACAATGGCACATCAATCATGGCGATCTCTTACCCAGCTCTGAATGGTGGTAGTCCGGCTACTAATTGATATACAATACAGCCCAGTGCCCAGAGGTCCGAACTGCAGGGAGGAGAAAAAAAAAAAGGAAGAAGATTGCAGAATGTCAGTCTAATGAAAAAAAGCAGGTTTAAAAAAATAAATAAATAATAATAAAAAAAAAAAAAGCGAGATTACTATACACAACCAATTATTTATTATGTGTGTGTGTGTTAGTCTATATCCTTTACATTTTCATACATACTTCAACCTTATCCTCCAAGAACCGTCTATACACTCTCACTTCGATCATATACCAATCTTAATTACTTCCTTTGGCTGCTGCCAGTTACCTTTAATTTTTATTTCAATTTTTCCATCCCCCTTATAATATTCCCCATCCAATTTTCTATTTATTCATCATTCCTATCCACAGTCACATGCGCATTATTCCATATGTCCCATATCTTATGATATTTTTGTATCCCTCCTATATGCTCAAACATTATTTTCTCTATAGCGCATTACTTGATTAAAGGGGTTGCAAAGGTAAATTTTTTTCACCTTAATGCATTAAGGTAAAAAAAACATCAGATGCCCCACCCCCACCCCCCCAGCCCCCGTTTTACCTACCTAGTTATTCTCCTCGAGTCGAAGCCTGGCCGTTGATTGGCTGCAGTGGATGGATTGAAAGCAGCGCAGCCATTGGCTGGCGCCGATGTCAATCATATCCAATGACGGGGCGCGCCAGGGGCGCTGTATCACCGGAGCACGCCGCAACAGCTCCACACTATGCAAGCTTGCTCTCATATCTGTGTGGAGTTGTTGCGGGGAGGAGCCGAGACAGCAGCCAAGGGACCCCAGAAGACTAGCATCGTGGCCACTCTGGGCAAAATTAACTGCACAGTGGAGGCAAGTATAACATGTTTGTTATTTAAAAAATATATAATTTTTTCCTTTACTGATCCTTTAACTGTTTTCATCTATTGGTTTACCGAAGGTGGTTCCACCTGCATCGACCATTTTGTTCCGTGCCTAGAATAATGTTTCCTGCAGTAAGGTTTTAAATATATCTAGGCCATATCTCATCTTCCAATCGCCCCAACAAGCATACCTCAACATTACATGGGATCGATTTACCCAACACATTCAACGGCTTTCCTATTACTTGATTCCAATATCTTAAAGTGTGGTCGCAGTTCCACATTAAATGCAGGAGGACTGCACTAAGAAAAAGGAAGCTATTTAGGAAAAAAAATAAATGGTACCTTTACAACCCCTTTAAGTGTAAAATTCTAATTGTAGAGTCTACGGGGGCTGCTGACATTACATCTGAGATGGTGGCGCCCAGCAGCAGCTTCAGGGCTTTTGATTATCTATGCCAGGAAAACTTTTACAGGTAAACGACATGCATAAAATACCCTAAATGCACACACTACAAGGCAGAAGTCTGAGAATGTAATAAGCAAATATGTTTGTCCTGATATCAGATTAACAAATACAAATCAATACAATTTTAATCAAGTTGACTTTAAAAAAACAATACCACTTTTTATAAGTTTACACACTGATTTTTTTTTTTTATACATTTTCCTATACGGATGTATAATCTATCTTATAAACTTTTACTAATATGTGTCTTACACCATAATTTATCTGCAGAGCACACCAAGCTTTCTAAAAAGAGAGCCCAGCAATGCCTCTTCCTAACTAAAACCTCATATTACCACTCTGAGCGGGGACAAAGAGGAGAGTGTGTCCCTCCTGTGACAGAGTCAGAGTTTTTTTTTTAAACCTGCACAGGGGTTGTACGGTCGTTTAGATGCAGATGGTAATTAAAGGAGTTCTAAGACATAACACAATGTTTGGTAGTGTTTCCATCGACTCTCTCACCTGTTTTAATGTACAAAAACATGATATATATATATTTGTATTAATGTACAGTATATATGAAAAATACCACTAAAAACTTAAAAATGCAAATAAACTAATAATATTCTTAGGTATGCTTCCTAAAAGGTTCACAAACAAATGGAGAAAACTAAGAGCTGGGCTTTGGAGTAAAAGAATACTTGCCTCTTGCAAGCAGATTTCTCTGTGAGAAGTTCTGGCGAAACATATTGCGCTGTCCCCACAAACGAATTCGCTCGTGCTACGAACCAACAAAAGAGAAATATTATTAGCAAACTCAAAACAAACTTTCACTCTTAATTTCATAACACAGGCATTGTCTCTTGTTGGTGTTCTTCAGTGTTGGAAAACAGCATAGTTGCCTTCACTCATTTGGACAGCACGGAATTGGTGGCCATACATGTGTCGATTTTATTCAAAATGATCGAATCTGCACACAATTGAATGGCTCTAACTTCCCTTTTGATCGATTTGGATTAGATCCCGACCAGATTCAATCAAACCGAGTCAATCGGCCAGAGTGGAAAATTATCAATCACAATAGACCCCCCATGATCTCGAGACCCCCCCGCCTTCGTTCTGAACAATACGATTGCTCAGAGCCCAGGAGAGACGCGCCCTTCTGATTGGGACTCTCATACCTTTGCCTTGTTCTTTCCCCTTCTCCTCTCACCCCCCCCTTTTTTCTCTCCTCGTTTTATTATTCTTCCTTTTTTCTCTCCTTTCTCTTCTCTGGAATAGCGGGCCACACAAATATAAATCACAGACCCTACTGATTGTCTGTTTATCAGAGAAGCCTGCACTGTAATTACGCCAGCGCTACCTCTACTTGTTACATAGTGCTGTTCCTTATTGCTTTATGTCTGTGGATTGGGTAAATTTGGTCATACGTAGACCTCCATGCCCACTCCAGAGCCGTTTATTTCCCTTTTATTACTTTCTTCTCTTTTGTTTATGTTTTAAACAACTGTATTGCATATGTTGAAAGAAAAAATAATGAAGCTAGATCAGTTATTATGCAATTCCAAGGAATCACACATTGTATATGTTGAAACCTAATAAAAATTGTCAATTATGAAAAAAAAAAAAAATGTAAAAAATGTATCAATCACTTTGCACCAAATGTCAGCACAGAGATACTTTCTTTATGAATATGATCACATTTTGATCGATCAGATTATACGATTACATGGTGGAAACAGAGATGCAATTGGTAAGTAATGATCAAATCCTAACAATCGATCGATTTAAATCCACTTCCCTGTGTGTGGCATATTGATCAAATGGGTTGTCAACTATAGATCAATTACTCCCATCAAGAGAGATCCATTAGAAAAGAAGTCAATCATTTATTGAAGCATGGCTGGCTATCAAAAAGTAAATATTTCAGCTCTCTGCTTTTTTTATTATTATTTTCCAGCATAATAATTCATCAAAATCCCATTAACATAATCGGAAACCCACACAACACATTTTCCATGAGTAGAATGGGGACTTACAAAATACGTTAAAGAGGTATTAAAACCAGTGCTGTGGAGTCTGAGTGTCAGAGGAAATTTTGGGTACCTGGAGTCGGCAAACAATGCACCGACTCCTACTAAATTTAGAACATTTATCTACCGACTCCACAGCCCTGATTAAAACTAAAGCTTGGTTCACACTGGTGTGATGCAGGAAACCCTGCAAATACAGTGCAGACTCCCGCATCACATCAGACTCGCATGCAGTTCACACTGCCCTCTGCGAACAGCTGTGGGCGTCAATACAAAGTTATTGATAACCCGCCCCCCGATCGGTTCGCAGTGCGAACTGTGAATTAAGACAGGAATCAGATAGGATGGGTGTGAACCGATTCTGGTGCGGACCAAAGAAAGGGGTCTTGCACGAGTTTGGTTCGAATGTGATGCAAATTCAGCCATACAGTTTCTATGGCTGAATTTGCATCGCACAGACATCGCATGCGATCTGCACAGCAATGTGGTGTGAATCACATGCGATATCTGGCATTGCACCAGTGTGAAACGGCCCTTAAAGGGGTTGTAAAGGTACAATTTTTTTTTACTAAATAGCTTCCTTTACCTTCGTGCAGTCCTCCTTCACTTACCTCATCCTTCCATTTTGCTTTTAAATGTCCTTATTTCTTCTGAGAAATCCTCACTTCCTGTTCTTCTGTCTGTAACTCCACACAGTAATGCAAGGCTTTCTCCCTGGTGTGGAGTGTCGTGCTCGCCCCCTCCCTTGAACTACAGGAGAGTCAGGATGCGCACTAACACACAGCTCCTTTCTCTATCTGCAACGTAGAGAGTGTCCTGACTCTCCTATAGTCCCAGGGAGGGGTCGAGCATGACACTCCACACCAGGGAGAAAGCCTTGCATTACTGTGTGGAGTTACAGACAGAAGAACAGGAAGTGAGGATTTCTCAGAAGAAATAAGGACATTTAAAAGCAAAATCAAAGGATGGAGGTAAGTGAAGGACAACTGCACTAAGGTAAAGGAAGCTATTTAGGAAAAAATAATTGTACCTTTACAACCCTTTTAAAAGCAAAACAAAATGCATATAAATAGGGTTGTCCCGATACCGATACGCCGCCACATCGGAACCCGCCGCCGCATGGGTTAAACATCGTGCGGGAACATCACAGCATTCATTTGAATAGCTGTAGTGTTCCCGCCCGTATAGACACTTCCCCTTGCTCGGGATTGGATGGGCGATTGTGATCTGTCCAATCCCGGGCAAGGGGGAGGGTCTATACGGGCGGGAACACTACAGATATTCAAAATGAATGAATGGGTGACATGGCTGCATATGTGGGTGACATGGCTGCATATGTGGGTGACATGGCTGCATATGTGGGTGACATGGCTGCATATGTGGGTGACATGGCTGCATTTGTGGGTGACATGGCTGCATTTGTGGGTGACATGGCTGCATTTGTGGGTGACATGGCTGCATTTGTGGGTGACATGGCTGCATTTGTGGGTGACATGGCTGCATTTGTGGGTGACATGGCTGCATTTGTGGGTGACATGGCTGCATTTGTGGGTGACATGGCTGCATTTGTGGGTGACATGGCTGCATATATGGGTGACCTGGCTGCATATATGGGTGACCTGGCTGCATATATGGGTGACCTGGCTGCATATATGGGGGACATGGCTGCATTTGTGGGGGACATGGCTGCATTTGTGGGGGACATGGCTGCATTTGTGGGGGACATGGCTGCATTTGTGGGGGACATGGCTGCATTTGTGGGGGACATGGCTGCATTTGTGGGGGACATTTAAAAAAAGTATCGGTATTGGTGACTACTTGAAAAAAAAGTATCGGTACTTGTACTCGGTCCTAAAAAAGTGGTATCGGGACAACCCTACATATAAATAATGCTTACCAATCCTCAAATGTGATGGTTAGTTATCTTTTTTTTTCCTATTCCCACCTGGTGATTTAGAACGCGTGTTACTGGCTGGAATACCAGGTGGAAATAGAGAAGAAAAAAAAGAAAACTAATGCAGCCATCACATTTGAGGATTGGTAAGCTGCAACATATTACATTGTTCCTTTGGGGTTTAAAAACACTTTAAAAGCGAGCTGTATAATCCACGTTATCAGAAATTCTCCCTTTCTGAACTTCTCTATTCAATTTCCAAGCATGCCAAATGTAGCATATAAGATTGCCAAACTGTTTAATCTGTGCTAATGGATAGCAAAACTCTCATATTTAAAAGTTATATTTGAATTTCTGACAGTTTAGTGTTTGCTGTACAGAGGACTCATAAATCATAGATCCAATTTCTCTTTCAAACAGCAATATGTTTATGCTGTGCCAAGTATCCATACCCCAAGTCACCCAATAACCTTGCTGTGGTTATACCACCATTAAATCTGTACTGATGTAAATATGTTATAAAATATAACACTACTACTACTAATAATAATAAGATGGTGAAAACAAGAGACCCCACCTTGCCTGGTGTCAGATGATAAGACCTTTGCTGTTCCAAAGTCTGTAATTTGAATATGCATGTCTTCACTAAGTAAAATGTTCTCAGGTTTTAGGTCTCTGAAACAAATGAAAAGCAGTTAATATCAGTCACTGTATGTAAAACAATGGTAACAACTGCACAACATCAGCAGCCCTACCCTTGTGCACATGCTAACTCCACCTTTGTGTGCATCACTGAATATAATTTGACTTTGTTACTTGGGTCTTGACTTGTTTGACTTCGTGGCTAAGCCCCACCACCAACTGTCCAAAGAAAGTGCCTTAGTTGCCAATAAGATCACATTTATTAAATGGGGGGAAAAGAGTTAGAAAGGACTGCCCTAAAGCCTTGTACACGCGATCGATTTTACGTGGACAAAGCCTCTGACTTTTGTCCAAAGGGCGTTGGCCAGGAACTTGTCTTGCATACAAACGGCACACAATTGTCGGCCAACAAATGCGAACGTAGTTACATACTACGTATTTTTTAGCTCTTTAGCGCCACCCTTTGGGCACCTTCTGCTAATGTGTTTGGTGAGCATTGCTTCCGAGCATGCGTGTTTGTACTTTGGACTTTTGTACACACGATCGGAAAATCCAACAACAGACCGCTGTCCATGGAAAATTTAAAAGCCTGCCACCCAACATTTGTCCACAGAAAATTGGACAGCAATTGTTCGATGGAGTGTACAAACGGTCGGATTTTCCGCCAACAGGCTGTCAACACACAATTCCCATCTGAAAATCCGATCGTGTGTACGAGGCTTTAGAAAAACTGTGCTTTGAGATAAACCAACATCGTCTAAATACAAGAGGCATGTATATTACTACTTGCAATTTATGCAATTCCTCCAGGTCTGTGCAGTAATCCAACAGGAAATTTTGCATCTTTGAAAGAGCCTTATGTGATTAAGAAAAAAAAAGTCACTGCGGCTCGTCCTTCTGGTGTAAGGCAAGTAGTCCTGTACCTACCGTTCCTTTTTTGGGGCGCACCCTGTAGTGGGGATGGACGTGCTGGCTCCATCCCACAGTTCTGCTCTTTGTACAGAGAAGATGTGAAGATGGGGTTATCTTGGTTTGGAAAGGGATTAGTTGTACAAAAACTGGCTTTATATCCTCTGTGACCATTAAATATATTTCAATAAAAGTGGTTGTGCCCAGAGTTCAGCTTTAAATCACACCCCAGTAACAAAGTGAAACTAGCTTTAGACAGGCACACTGACAATAGTTTTCTGGGTAATAGAAGGTAACGGCAGGTATCTACTGGAGGTAGGTCTTTTACATGTTTCAAAAACTGTCGGGTTTGGGTTAATGACGCTTGGTCGTTGTTTTCCCTGTAGATTACTGAACAGGAACTCAGATGCTTATTTGAAATGACAAGCACTATGCTATATTTAAATAGCTTTAGATGCCACATCCTTACAATGTTATTTCTATTATTAAAGCATTTGTAAAGGTTTAAAACTGTTTTTTAAAGCGGAGCTCCACCCAGTATAACAACATTTTACAATGTTGTTTGAAAAAAAAAAAAAAAATAAACCTGAAAAAAAAAAAAAAAATACTCACCCGAAATAGCTGTTGCTATGCGGAAGTCCGTAATCTGCCTCTTCCTAATCCGCGGTGTGTTTTCTTCTTCTTCTTCTCCTTGTGAATGGGCGCGCTGCTTCCTGGGAACTGTGTGTGTTCTCAGAGAGCAGCGCGCCCATTCACAAGCCAGCGTGAGACTCGCGGAGGCGCAGTAGGAAACGGGCAGTGAAGCCGTACGGCTTCACTGCCTGTTTCCCATATTGTGAATGGCGGCGCGGGACCCGGAGCGATCGTGGGACCGGCATCGGGGGGCCCATCAGCGTGGGCGCCTAGGACAGGTAAGTGTCTTTATTTAAAGTCAGCAGCTACACTGTTAGTAGCTGCTGACTTTAAAAAATTTTTTTACCGTGGCTGGAGCTCCGCTTTAAATAACAAAAACAAAACCTGTAAGAGCCGGTTCACACAGCCACGGCACGACTTCGGGGGCGACTCTGCAAGGCGTCCTGCAAAACGACTTCTGTATAGAAGTCAATGCAGGTCACCCCGAGCCGCCCCTGAAGTCATACAGGAACCTTTTTCTAAGTCGGAGCGACTTGCGTCACTCCTATTAGAATGGTTCCATTGCATTGAATGGGACGCGACTCGTCCCTGTGTGAACTGGCCCTCATACTTGCCTGCTCTTTGCAATGATTTTGCAGAGTAGCCCCTATCCACCTCTTCTTGGGTTCCCTGCTGGAGCTCCTGGCCCCTTACCCTTGCAGAGTGCCAACAGAGCAAGCTGCTTGCTCTGGGGGCACTCGTGTGTTCTCACTCTCAAGCCGTCTCTGTGTGTCTATCAGACACACAAAGCATGGCTCAGCCCCTCCTGCAGCTCCCTCCTCACTGGCTGCGATTGACAATGGCTCATGCATAGAATGCATGAAGGTAGAAACATTCAGCATTTACAACGACTTTAAATTCTATTTTATACAAACATGATTACACTTCATGTTTAGAGGTTTTATGAGAAAAAGGTCCATCAGCAGTCACTACTGTACAACTGAAGTTTAGGAACAATTTTACCATCATACATACATTTGTAACTATATTTAACAGGACTTGCTCACCTGTGAATAATTCCCTTATCATGTAAATATTCTAAAGCGCACACCATTTCAGCAGTGTAAAACCTTGTGCATGTTTCATCGAATGAGCCGATCTTCCTTATGTATTTCAGTAGTTCACCATTCTTAGCGTAACTGAGGCCAAAATCTACAGCACTTGTTAAGAAACATCATGTACAACAGTATAGATTTTTTTTTCTCCTTTCTAAAACACTAAAAGCTACCACTTATAAACTGTGCTCCAATAAAAAAAAAAATGTAAACAATGTCTGCTGACTACAGCTATCAATCTCAAGCTCCCCTCCATTATACAATCTTTAGCTTGACAGTGAATAGTTATTGGTGGCCATGGACAACACAAACATGTTCATTTTAGACCCTTTAGTATAGGCATGTTTAATCCGTGATCCAGAGCCATCTACTGTAGCCAGCGATCTCAAACCTTTGGCAACCCGCACAGCCTCATTTTGGGTGCACACCGCTCTACTGAATGACTGCTGGTCCCCTATAATCCCAGCGGCTGTCATACACAAGCTGCTGTTGCAGCTAGCTCTCCACTCTTCTCTTTCCTTTCTAACACACAGACACGGGCAGAGGAGCTTTTATCTGAGTGGATTACATCTAGTGGCATCCATACCGGGGCTGTAAAGGTGGATCCTTTTAGCTGTGATGAGCTTGGCGTCATTTCAGAAGCATGTGATTGCATTGTGTGTCATTTTCTTTTTGCTTAATAAAATACGTTTATTGCACTACTAGGGCAAGCGCTTCCATGGTTTGTTTAGATTGTCTACAGTCCCTGTTCTGGCAATTCAAGGGATGGCTGCAAAGAAACTGATATAGTAAAGGTTGGTCACAACTGAGCGCGAGAGTGGGATCAATGGTGATCTGGTTTATAAAAAAACTAGATTTTTTGTGATTGTGATTAAACAGTGGGTAAGTATCCAATGGAGATTGGTGTTATGGAAAATTATGACCCTGATTGTTGTTTATAAAATCTTCATTATGCTATTCAAAATAAAATAAAATTGAAGTTCTGGAACATTTCAATTCATTGTGGCCCCTGGCTGGTTACCAAACCAATTAAGTGGCCGTGCTCTTCATAAGGTTGAGCGCCCATTAAAGCAGAGCTCCACCCAAAAGGGGAATATATATATATATATATACTGTATGTGTGTGTGTGTAAATATTTGTAACCTATGTCGTCTGGACTCTGCGACTCTTTGGTTCCAGTAGGAGAGCTTTCGGAGGCATCTTATCCCATTGATGAAGTGGTGTTTATGCTTGTTTTTTTACTTGTTTTGCGAGTATTCACGATCTTTTATACAATTTTAATTAAACCTAGTCATTGGTAATGCACTAGGTTGGTGCGCCCTTCTTTTCCTTTTACATTTCAGTCTCAAAAATACCAAATATTCTGAGGGCAGCAAGATCCCTGGTCATTCCCTATTCCAACGGAAGACTCTGGTTGTGTCACTAAGTGATCAAGCTTCCGAGCGCAGGAGACTATTTTAGTAAAGGGGTAACACTAGGGGGTAATCAAGGGGTTAAGTATGTTCTAACTGTAAAGGGGATGGGCTATCAAGGACATGACAGATATCACTGTTCCAGATCACTGGGAACAGAAGATCTGACATGTCATCTGGCAGAACGAAGAATCGCCTCGTTTACAAGTTCCCCGATCTGCCTCTGTATACCGCAATCTTGGGTCGCCGGCAGACAGAGTCTCCTGTGCAAAGACCAACGTACACCTATGGCAGATTGCGCAGGAGAGCCAACCTGCCGCAGTATGATGGCGGGTGGTCTGCAAGAGGTTAATAACAACAGTTTTTTACTGTACAAATGAAAAATGCCCCAAAATTAAGGGGAAAACCTGCAATAGCAAGTCAGGAGGTAGAAAGTGGCTTTCTTTTGGCTTCTACATATAGTCAAAGTAGAGTACAGACTGCCATCTAACCGAGCTTGAAGAAAGCCTGGAGTTTGGCTACAATACATACTTTGCTGGTAAATCTAGCATATTCTGGAAACAGATTCCCTCCCATTTCACAGTAGCACACTGCTGATAAGGATACACAGTTTCTCAACATCTTGAAATGTGAAGTAGAGTTTGACGAAGAACGGGTGGTCCAGACGTGACATCACATCTCTTTCCCTCGTCACATAAGGTACCTTATTCTCCTTTACAATATGACGCTTCTGTAAAATTTTAACTAAAACAAACAAGAAATTAGGGCATTTTCAGACATAACAAAAAAGTATATAGTAGTATGCCCAAAGATTATGTTGTTCATTCTTCCTTTTTTCTCCCTTTGTTCATTGACAAAATATCCCGTATTTCATTAGTAAAATACAAGACTTTCTTTGAATGGACAAGGGGAGAAAAAATAAATAACATAATCTTTCATCATACTGTAGCCGTAACTGTCAGCTGCAAAAAGATCGCAGCTGTATACAGCAGGAATAAAAACTAGGATATGAACCATACCCAGCAGCAATCCGGACCCAATATAAACCACATTACACAGAACTGATTGAGATCAAGACAAAAAAGTGTGAAAGTTTTTTTCCTGAAGTTGTGAAAAATAACTAAAAAATATAAAACTTACTGGCAAACTCTCTTCCTGTTGCTACCTCTTTAGCCAAAACAACCTACAAGGTAAAAAAAAAAAAAAAACGTTGTTTAATGTTTCATAAAGGACATTATCAGCATTACACTTTCACATGAATATTTAAAGATACAGAAATTAAAACTAGTTACCACCAAAATAGTATACTGCAGCTTACCAATCATTAGATGCGGTGGATGCATTAGTTTCCTTTATCCCCTCTGTTGTCACCTGATGATCTGGCCAGTAACATACCTCCTGTATTAGAGTGTTTCCACTCTGGATGAAGAAACAGGAGCTACAGAGGTACCTTTTGACAGCAACGTTGTCAGTCTTAGGAGAGGTTGGTGTTAAATAAACTGGCAAATTAAAGGCTGGCACACACTGAGGTTTTTTTCCTTCAAACCCACCGAGACGAGTCAAGAAAAAAAAAAAAAAGACTGTCGGAGCTGCTGTACAAACCATGCAAAGTTAGTTCAGCGACCTCCGTTGCTGAGCTGTCTAACAGGGGTACGGCCCCTCTGCCAGAACACTCCAATCAGCGCCCTCCCCCATTGGCAGAGCACGCTGATCGGGAGTTGGTTGGCTGCTGGTTTTCCAGCATGCTTGTCCGTCAGAAGCTGGCCAAACAGCCTACTTATTTTGGACCAGGTGGCATACACACGGGCCGAACGTCGGCTGTTTTGTTTTTTTTACCGCCCAATGTGTCCCGACATTCAAGCCCATGTGTACGGGGCTTTAGATACAACAAATTAAAGTCAAACTCCAGATCACACTTTGCAAGTGCAGTTACAGCTGGTGGATAAAGGTTTTACACTAGTAAATAAAATATGGACCATTGTAAGCACCCCTGTCAATGATAAATGGTTTGTCCCATCCCCCCCCCCAACTGCTATATTTGCAGGACAGCTTGTTTTGTTAAAAGACAACAGACTTACTGACAGGATCACCAGGTGAAAACCAAAAATCTAAAATAGAAAACTAATGCAGCCACTAGGCCTAAGAATTGATAATCTTCAATATAATAAATGTTTGTTTTGTGCTTAAAGCGGATGGTTCAGCAAAAAAAAAAATATTAAAAGCCAGCAGCAACAAATACTGCAGCTGCTGACTTTTAATATTAGGACACTTACCTGTCCTGGAGTCCAGCGGCGTCCGCAGCAGAGGACGCTGCGCCCGCTGATTGGCTCCCGCTGTCTGCTGGGAGCCGAGAGTTCCCAGCACACAACGGGAAAAACCCGACTTTTGCCCAAGACTGCGGGCCGGAAGTGGGTGAAGATACCTGTCTTCAGACAGCTATCTGCACCCCCCCTTCCCCCTGAAAGGTGTCAAATGTGACGCAGGAGGGGGGGAGGGTTCCGATCAGCGGATCTTCACTTTAGGGTGGAGATCCGCTTTAAAGCGGATTTCCGCCAAAAACAAAAAAAGAGAAAAAAGTCAGCAGCTACAGATACTGCAACTGCTGACTTTTAATATTAGGACACTTACCTGCCCAGGGTGCCCGCAATGTCAGCATCCGAGGCTGTTCTGTCCCTCGGGTGCTTCCGCCACCAACTTCAGTAAGGGAATCAGGAAGTGAAGCCTTCCCTACTGTGCATGTGCGAGTCGCGCTGCGCTATCTCACTGGTCTCTACTGTCTTCTGGGACCTGTGCGTCTCCCAGAATACAGCAGGGGGGCCGGACATGGAGTATACCGCCGCGGATACTGCAGTGATCTATGCCTGGAAGTGGGAGCAAATACCTGTATTAGACAGGTATCTGCTCCCCCCCTTCCCCTTGAAAGGTGCCAAATGCGACACCGGAGGGGAAGGGAGGATTCCAAAAAGCGGAAGTTCCATATTTGGGTGGAACTCCGCTTTCATACCATTTTAACTCAGTAACAGAATGACCCTTGTGTATGAATGCCAAAATTGTGGCTAAACCTTTCACCACAGAAGACTCATGCTTGATACAAACACATGAATAATTTACCAAAACATCTCATACATTAGAGTCTCTGTGTGCCCTCTGTAGCAACCGAGATTGATCACAGTAAAATAGGACTCATGCTAGCCAACATCTTTGCATTGCAGCTCATTTAGCATATTTGTACATAAAGTGTATCAAAGTACACCTGGTGCTTAAAAAAACTACTTGCCAGGCTCTCCATATGAATAAAAAACACAAGCACAAGGAGGTATCTGCATACATCTTTGGACTTCTTAAAATATAAAAACTAAAACTATAAAAATTACAAAACAAGCTTTTGTCCTCGGCTTGATTTGCCACAATGGATACGTACTAGATTATCAGAACAGTGGCGGTCAGACTCTCAGTGTGGATAACAGACAGGCACTGATGAGCCATGAAACAATAGTCTTTAATTGGATTATCCCTCTCATTTTTTACACTGGGGTTAGAGGAGGATTTCACTTATGAATGAGCACAGTGAGTGATCAGTACCAATGTAGCCTTTCCCAGGGGTCAACTGGGCGGCACTAGCTCTGACACCAGTGTCTTAGGAATCCAGGAAGTAAGAAAAAATATGAAAATTCACAAAAACAAAATTTAGCAGCATGTAGAGCTGCATTTATCTGGGACCTATATGTTTGGGAATGAAAAGCCAGCTTCAATTAATTCAGTCATTATTTTTAGCAAAAACTTAACAATTCTTTTTTTTTTTACTGGTTTAAGTCATGTCATGCAAAGAGCACCTGGACGCTCTAGCAGCCAGTAAGATTTCAGCTTTTAACAGCTTGTTGTGTCGTCATGGCCAACTACACATTGCTAGTATTTGCAATTCATTATTCGATAATAATAAAGTTCCTAGAAATCAAACTACCCCCATCTGCCAGCAATGGGTCACTTACTGTCGAGAAGGACCCTTCACCAAGGATCTTGCCAAACTTAAAATCTTGCGGACGTTTCTTTCGAGGCTGTTGCGTTTGTTGTTGCCCAGTGTTCTGCTCTGTGTCTGAACTGGGCCTGAAGTCTGTGGTTTTCGATTCACTGGTGGAACCTGCTTGGCTGCTGCAAGTTGCTAGAGTTGCTGGAGAGCTGGAGTCAGAGTTAATCACTAATGAAGGAGATGGGCAGGAGCACATGACCACGTTGGACTGAATAGGCATAGCGTCATACTAAAAGGGGGAAAAAAATAAAAGAAAACTGTATCATTATCTCCTAGACTGGAAGTCAAATAGTAGCCAATCACTACACAGATTATACATCCCCTATTTCAATTGATAAGTCAACTAATTATGTTATCATTGACATCTTTTCCAAGAGTCACTATGCATTATTCGGTATATACGATAAATCTCTCCACTTTGGGTGCCTTCTCTTCACTACTCATCCCCTCATTATATCTGCACAATTAATCGTTAAAAAATCGTGATCTCAATTAACCCCCCCTGACATCTCCAATGCAGAGTTTGCCGATTGTTTTGGAGAGAGACTTTATCTGCTGCTGTCAAAAGAAAATATCCAGGCAGTCTGCCAAGTTTTTAACAAGAAACATTGTAACTAATGCTTCCTTCTTAGATCAAAAGGGATAACATTTCTTTGTGTAAAGAAAAAATCTGGGCAGTCTGCCAAGTTTGGAACAACATGAAACATTGTAACCAACACTTCCTTTTTAGAGCAAGTCTGTGTGTAAATGCAGGAAGTTTAACCACTTACAGTCCAAATCTTTTTTTGACACTTGTTTCTTGAGTTAAAATTAGGGCCGTTGCTGATCAAAATTTTTGTGTTCGATTAATCGATTTTTTTTTAATCAATTAATCGACTAATTTCGATTAATTATAACGCACATACAGATCCAACTACTTTTAGCTGATCTCCTTGCAGGCGGATTCCCAGTGCAGCCACCAACCACTTGAAAAATGGATAGCAGGATACAAAAAACATACAAAAGGCAGCGCTCGATGGGATGAGCATTTAAACTTTTATAGTCTTCAAGTAGGTAACAAAATAAATATTGAACTGGAGATAAAGACGATGTAGCTACATAAACTGTAAAAATGGTGTGAGTAATACCAAACGGTAGCAAAAGCAGTCATAAAAACATGTAGCTAAGTACGATACTGGTATAAAAATGTGTACAACAATGCCACTGCTGAATCCAGATGAGGAGGGGTTAACATCAGTCCGTCAGCATGTAGATGTCTCGTGAAGGGAACTATCACAACTTCCAGTGGATGGTTGTAGAATCCCAGGTTGATAGAGGAAAGTGTAACAGCCCTTGCATGTGACAGATAGTAAAGGTCCCGCCGGCATGCAGATATGAAGGCACAGCAAAGGAGCCCTTCAGATGGACACAGCAAGCCCCCCCCCCCCCCCCCCGTGAAGCCACCAGATCTCCGACGGAACTCCCTGAAGGCCCGGAAGCCGGCGGAGAGGTGAGTACCAATGAAAATAATTTGAACGATCAAAAAAATTAAAGGTAAATCGATGAAGTAATAGTTAATTTCCACAGCCCTAGTTAAAATCAATATTTTTTGCTAGAAAATTACTTGAAACCCCAAACATTATATATATTTTTGGCAGAGACCATAGGGAATAAAATGGCAATTTCTGCAATATTTTATGTCACGCTGTATTTACCCAGCATTTTTTTCAAATGCAATTTTTGGGGGGGAAAATACACTTCAATGAATAAAAAAACAAAAAAACAAACAACAGTAAAAATAGCCCCATTTTTTTTTTGTTTTAATGTGCAAAATTATGTTACGCCGCGAGAATCGTGATCTATCTTCTAAGCAAAAAAGTATAAAAAAAAAAAATCACAATTCTCATTTTAGCCAGAATCATGCAGCTCTACCTGTTTTTTCCCAATGCCTATAATGGTACCAGCTTTTGTCACCATTACTAAGAAGGAGGCGTTAAAACAGCCAATCGGCTTTCTGTTGTCTCCTATTTAATATACATTTTCTCTCTCTAATGCCTGGAAGTACACTGCTTACATCATATTTCTCAGCCAATCCAACTGCAAACCTTCAATTTAAACCAAATATATGAATAAATTCTGAGATATAGCTCAGTGCCGATGCAATTAGTAAAATCAAACATAGAAATTACGCCTTTAAATGATCAAAGAAAAACATAATCATTTAGGTTAACCACTAGGGGGCACCGTTACACTACAAACTTTCCATCATATCTCAGCTTTAATTCTCTTAAACAATGCTGCAACTAAAACATGCTCCAATTAAGGCAAGCATCCAGAGAAAATGGCATCAAGGTGCCTAAGAGTTTTAATTTTTTTTAAAACAAAATTCTATTTTTAAGACACATTTTTATTTCCATTTCAAGACCAAAATGCAACTGAAGCATTCATTTAGTTGACCAAATAAATAAGAGTCTAGTAGTAATTAGCGCGTGGTACTGTAGACAGCTTATCTAATGGATTTAATCACTCTCGGGTAATGACAAAGATGCCCCTCTAAAAAATATAATTTGAGAGGAAGTGCTTTGAATTTTCTTGCATGCGAGTTGAAAACTGAAGTTTTTTTACAGCTTTAGTTACATTACTTACCTGTAATAAAGTATATCCCGTGGTTTGCAGGTTTCTGAAATTTTTATTGCAGGGCCACCACCTTGTCTTCTTCCTGCTGCTGAACTTCTGGCTCTGTGGGGTGAACAGCTTTGGGTCTCTGGGATCAGCGGCATTAAAGATGATCTGACGGGGACATTCCTCTCCATTGAGAAAACGTTATTTTCCTCGATGGAGAGAGAAGGAGGAGAGAGTGTCCCCATCAGATCATCTTTAGTGTAGCTGAGCCCAAAGATCCAAAGCTATAAACCCCCATAGAGCTAGAGGCTCAGCAACAGGAAGAAGACAAGGTGGCCCCTGCAGTGAGGATTTCTACAGAACCCGACAGCCTGACCATTGCAGGATATACTTCATTACAGACAAGAAATGTACTAAAGCTGTAGAAAGAAAAAATATTTTTAGCAATTTATTTTTTAACTCCTTGGCACTGGCCATATGAATATATGCGGCATCGCGGTGTGTGGGCCTTGACGTCGAGTGGCCATATGCAGACCTGTGTGTTTACAACTTACCGTCCAGAGAGTGCGCACCCAGCAGGGATTGGTAGACTCCCAAACCATAATTAAAAGTGGAGTTCCACCCTAAAAATGAACTTTCTATTAACAGCTTGCTTTTAATGTAAAAAAAAAAATGTTTTTTACTCAATTCTCTCTGGCTGTTACTAGGCAGATTTAGTAAACGATTGGGGAGCTATTAATATGTTTTAGGGACTATTTAATGTAATTAATTTTAGCTTGCAAAAAAAATTATGCCCGGAACCCCGCTTTAAGATTGGGAGCTTTCCTAGAATGTGACCACTGTAATAGCCAATCACAGCGATGACATGACCCGAAAGCCTCCTGACCCTTTAAGAGGTCTAAAAGCCAGGAGGCATTCGGGTCAGTAGAAAGGGCTTAAAGCAGAGGTCCAGCTGTAAAAAAACAAACAAACACTGTAGCTGCTGACATTTAATACGCACACTTACCTGTCCAGGGTGCCCATGATGTCGGCAGCCCAAGGCTGATCTGTCCATCGGATCGGGTCCTGGCGCAGCCAATCAAAGTAAGGAAAACAGGCAGTGGCGCCTTCTGGTGTTACTGCCTATTTCCTACTGCGCATGCGCGAATCGCTCGCTTGTGCATGTCCGTCTGTCTTCTAGGACACACAAAGGTCACAGAAGACAGCACACCCAAATGTCCCAGAAGACAATGCAAGGAGGAGAACACTGAAGACTACCGCGGAATAGGAAGTGGCAGATTAGGACGATCTGTGTAGCAACAGCCATTTCTGGCAAGTATTGAAAAAAAAAAACTCATATTTTTATATATATATATAAAAAAAAAATTGGAGCCTTTTTGTCTAGTTTTTTTTATTAATTTTTTTTAGGGTGGACCTCCGCTTTAAGGTTCAACCTTTATTTTCTATACAAATATATATATATATATATATATATATATATATATATATATATATATATATATATATATATATATATATATATATATATATATATATATATATAAGGGAAAAATAAAGTGTTGGGAGGAGGAGGTCGGAAGTGGCAGGTGATTTGATCAGGATCTCCTCCTATCACTAAGTTTTCTCTACAGAGTTATGCAGAGATGTCACTCCTGAAGGACACTGAAGTCGACACACTTTGCACATCAGCTTTTAATGAATAAAAATGCATGTGCAGTGTGCAGTAATCACGGTGGTGTCCTGCAGATTGTGGGGGATCGTCTGACCACTCACAGAGCATGCGCAGTGAGTGCCCGTCCGTTAAGCCGAAAGCGGTCACGGCCAGGTGCCCACACTAAAAATGAAGACGCCGGCCGGAAAGGGGGGAGAGGAGCGGAACAGGAGAGTGTCTGTTTATTAAAGGCCAGCAGCTACACTTTTAACAAACATAAAAACAGCCTGGAACTCCCCTTTAAAGGGGTTGTAAATCCTATGCATTAAGGTGAAAAAACACCTTGCAGTGTTCGCCCCGCCCCCCCTTATACTTACCTGAGCCCCGAATTTCTGTGGGCGCAATCCCCCCCCCCCACCATCGCTCTCTCTCGGCTCTTTATTGGATAGACTGATAGCAGCGCAGCCATTGGCTCACGCTCCTGTCAACCAAATCCAATGACGCTGGTGCCGGGGGGCGGCGCAGAGTCCTGCAATCGGTGGCTGGCTATAGACACCAAATGCTGGACACGGGAGCGTGCCTTCAGGGTACCCCAGAGGGGGTTATCTGATGCAGGGAGGAGCCGAGAGAGCCGCCGTGGGACCCCAGAAGAGGATGTTCGGGGCCATTCTGTGCAAAACGAGCTGCACTGTGGAGGCAAGTATGACATTACTCTTATTGTTTTTAAACAAACCTATAGTATCACTTTAAAGTGTTACTAAACTCAACAATAAAATCAGTCTGTATATGCAGTAAAAGCATACTAGTTATACTCACTATGAAACCTAAGCGGTTAATCCTCTGCATTGTGCAAAAAAGACCATTTGACAAGGTCTTCTCTGATCCTCTCCTCCTTCCACTGTCTTCTAATAATTTCCTAAATACTGTCCATGGAGTCAGGCTGCACATGCTCAGTTTGGTGTGTATTGCTAGAGTTTTTTTTTTTTTCCCCTTGGAAAGGGTGCATTTGATCAGCACAGAGCCAATTAGCACAGTCCAGACAGGGTCAGGGGTACTGCAGCCTCATAGGACAGTCAGAAAACTCCTTCTACAAGCTTTAACCAGTGCTTTGCTGGACACTGATAGAATCACAAGACTGCTATATACTGCCAATGAGAAAAGACACTTACCGTGTTTTCCTGAAAGCAATACTGGGTCTTATATTAATTTTGGCTACAAAAAACACACTAGGGCTTATTTTCAGGGGATGTCTTATTTATTTACGGTATGTACAAAAAAAAGTTTCTCTACGTCAGCTCAGAAGACAGCATTGTGAAATTCGGTAATACCAAAAATAAACCTTTTTTTTAAAAGTAAAATCATGTAATCATGTTCTGTAAAAAAGATTATATAATGTGTAGTGCGTGTCCTAAATTTATTGCGATAACTATCTTTTCTACAGCTCCGCTGGGCGCTCACGTGACCCACCTGAGCTCTTCTTCTGAATACTGCAGGCCGAGATTCCCGCTGACTTCAGCCCCGCTCTGAGCACTGCAGAGGGAGAGGCTGCTGATGTCAGCCGGGAGAAGAGAAGAGTTCAGAGGGGCGCGTGTTTGCCCAGTGGCGCTGTAAATAAGGTATTTTCCACAATAAAGTTACACAAGAAGACACTGCACATTATATAATCTTTTCACAGAACAGATTTCATGATTTTACAAGGACTTGAACTAGGGCTTCATTTCAGGGTAGGGCTTATATTGCAGCCATCTCAGAAACTCATGCCTGGTCTTATTTTCAGGGTAGGTCTTATTTTCAGGGAAACAGGGTAGTAGTTTATATTTATGAAAATAATTGCATTTACATGTTGTGTGTACTGTGAGAGACCAGATATAGTGAATGCAGGGTCCTGGGTGTAGCAACACTTTAAGGCAGATAAAGTTTGTGAATCACAATAAAATTCATCCATACCAACAGGCTTTCCTTTCTTCATTTCTAGATGTCTTTAGATTGGCCCATCGTTACATATATCAGTCTTTCCTTGAGCACAGTCATCTAGTGTGAACCCCCACCAGGATGTACTCTGTTGGGGTTTAGTTAGTGTGGGCTTTTTTTTGGGTGTTCTAGATTCCTCTCGAAGGATATACTTAAAGAAAATTGTGGGAAAAGTATAGTTGTATCGGTGTAATGTAAGAGAGATCAGTTTTTGTAAATAATTTCAAGATTATGTTTATGTATTAAAAATCCTGTTATTATTGAAAGATGTGGCCAAGTGGGCACAATTTACGACATGCTATGGCCATGTCCAAATTTACAAAGTTACTGGAAAGGGGTATTTCGCCTTATACATACATACATATTTGGAGTACTTCTTAAAGCTACTCCTAAAAAAACATTATTAAGTATAGGTATGAAAAAACATCTACCCCTTCTAAGACCTATGGCAATGAATGTATTCTTTGCTGCACGGCTGATGATAGTCAGGAACTGGAAGGGTCTGAATGTTCCCAACCTTTTGGATGTTAAAAAGGCACATAGACCCAAGTCATATGTATAAAAGGATAACGGCGTATAACGCAGAGCGCCATTTCATGTTTATTGGAATCCATGGGAACAAGCTATAAAGAAGTGGAAATGTACTTTGAAGATAACACAATATGTTGAACTGCTTATTCAAATTGCCAAGGATACTCTTCAACACAAGCTTTTTTGTTCATATTTTTGTACTTAAGAAACTTGATTACTTAGAACTTTTGGATGTATGCTGCTGGTTTGACAAAATATGCCTTTTCAGTGCCTATTTGTACAGCGGCCTTTTGTAACATTGTGAACAAGCGTTTATAGTTTCATAAAAAAAAATCTTATTATATATAGTTTCTGATTAAATATATACATGGGGAAACGCCATGTTTTCTCATTACATTTGCAGACTTCACTTTCTGATCTACACATTGGATGTATTGGATGTGTATTGCTAGTTACATTTTTTGTAAAGGCAGAATTTTTTTTTCATCTTAATGCATTAGGATAAAAATCCTGTGTGCCGCAGCCCCCAGGCCCTCCTAACACTTACCTGAGGTCCCTCTCTGTCCACGCGTGGTACAGCCGTCCGAGATTCTCCCTCCTAAAATTGGCTTAGACACAGCAGCGGCGCCATTGGCTGCCGCTAGTCAATGTCAGCTAGCCAATCAGGGAGAAAGAGGGTGGGGCGGAGTCAGGGGCTCCATGTTTAAATGGACACAGGAAGCTGTGACTCGGCTCAGGTGCCCCCATAGCAAGCTGCTTGCTGTGGGGGCACTCGACAGGAGGGAGGACCAGGATTACAGAAGAGGCACCCAAGAAGAGGAGGATCCGGGCTGCTCTGTGCAAATGCACTGCAACAGAGCAGACAAGTATAACACGTTTGTTATTTTTATAGGGAAAAAAATAGACTTTACAATCACTTTAACCCAATGCATTTGAGACAGTACATCTGTCAGCCTACATGGCCGATATATCAGCAGCGCTGTCCCTTTCAGTAACTTTACAAGTGAAGCATGAATACATTTCTGACATGTCACACTACACAGCAAGTTTCATTCTGAAGGGAGGACTCTAAAGAGCCATTCCTTGATATTTCTGTAGTGACTTTGCATCTGCTCAAGTAAAGAAGTCACCCATCTGCTGCAGGCAGGAGAAAGCATTTCCTCAGTCTCCTCTCCCGGATGCTCAGACTACAACACCGTAACAAGCTCACACTGGTGGGAATCTTAATGTGAACCGCGGCTCACAGCAGAACTTTACCCAAAAGGGGAAGTTCTGCTTGTGTGCATCCTCCACCCCCCCCCCCCCCCCCCACACACACACACACACATTTGGCACTTTTTTGGGGGGGATAGGTACCTGGTTTTGACAAGTACCTGCTCCCACTTCCGGTCAGATCGCTACAATGATTTGTGCAGAAGTTAAGCTCTCTCCTCCTTCTGGGAAACCTCACAGGTCTCAGAAGACTGCGAAACCATCCACAAAGCGTGGCTCGCAAATGCTCAGTAGGAAGTCAGCTGTGAAGCCAAAAGGCTGCCCTTTAATGCCAGTTTCCCTTACCCAAAATGTCGTCACCTGTACCTGAAGCCGACTGAAGAATCGGCTCAGGTGAGGGCATTGTGGAATCCCTGGACAGGTAAGTGTCCTTATATTAAAAGTCGGCAGTTACAGGATTTGTAGTTGCGGACTTAATTTTTCGGGGGGAGATTGGAGCTACTCTTTAAGATATAAGCTTATATGACAATGAATAAGGTTTTGAACTTCTTGAAATGGAGCTCATTACCTTCGCTCTTTGTACCATGTTGGTAAAGGAAGCCCCATTGCTTTACTACTGGAAATGCTTTTGTTACGGAAAGTATTCAGAAGCAAATCGTAAACTGAAAACACACTACAAAACTTAAAGTTAAAGTTACAAGTAGATAAACTGTAATTGGTACTTTCCAAGCACCTGGCTGCTCACGCTATTTCTGAAACTTCTATCAAGTGAAAAACCACAGGGGTCTGTCCCTTGCCTGCAATGCCTTGAAAATATTTACACTGAATGAATGCTCAATGCCAGACAGGGTGAAGATGAGAAAGAATCACCTCCTTGTGTTAACGAGGCCAATTCAATTAATGTCGGCGAAGACATGAAAAATAAGATGCTTGCTTTGACTGGAAAATGGGGGAATTCATAAGGAAAATATATTTTACCAATCGTTATCAAAAGGGCTCTCGTCTACGAAATAAATGTCATTCCAGGAAAAAAGATTTGTTTTTGCAAGATTCCTATAATATAAGCCCATTCACAATATGCTTCTTAATTTTAGCTGAGGTATTATAAATAAATTACCTGGTAATCCTGGTGTTTCCCTGACCAAACCCTTAACCACTTAAGACCCGGACCTTTAGGCAGCTAAAGGACCTGGCCAGTTTTTGCGATTCGGCACTGCGTCGCTTTAACTGACAATTGTGCGGTCGCGCGACGTGGCTCCCAAACAAAATTGGCGTCCTTCTTTCCCCACAAATAGAGCTTTCTTTTGGTGGTATTTGATCACCTCTGTGGTTTTTATTTTTTGCGCTATAAACAAAAATAGAGTGATAATTTTGAAAAAAAAAATAAAAATATTTTTAACTTTTGGCTATAATAAATATCCCCCAAAAACATATACATTTTTTTATTTTTCCAGAGTTTAGGCCGATGTGGTCTTCAGCCTATTTTTGGTAAAAAAAAAAAAAAAAAAAAGCAATAAGCGTTTATCAATTGGTTTGCACAAAATGTATAGCGTTTACAAAATAGAGGATAGTTTTATTGCATTTTTATTATTATTTTTTTACTACTAATGGCGGCGATCATCGATTTTTTTCATGACTGCGACATTATGGCGGACACTTCGGACAATTTTGACACATTTTTGGGACCATTGTCATTTTCACAGCAAAAAGTGCTATAAAAATGCATTGTTTACTGTGAAAATGACAATTGCAGTTTGGGAGTTAACCACTAGGGGGTGCTGAAGGGGTTAAGTGTGACCTCATATGCGTTTCTAACCGTAGGGTGCTGGGGCTGGACGTGTGATGTCATTGATCGCCTTTCCCTATATCAGGAAACAGACGATCAATGACACTGCCACTGTGAAGAACGGGGAAGGTGCGTTTACACACACCTCTCCCCGTTCTTTAGCTCTGGTGACCAATCGCGGGACACCGGCAGCGATCAAGTCCCGTGGGCGTGGTTACGGAGCTTCGGCTTATACGCGAGTATATATGGTACCATTCAACCCCAGTGCTTAAATATTCAACAAAGATCCTAATAGGAGTGTTCATTGCCACTTTTTTTTTATATCCAACAAAAGTTTTATTTAGATTGCAGAGGTACAAAGCATACAAAATCCTCTTAACATATCGAGGAGAAATATGTACAGAAACTGAAAAGAAAATTGTTCAAGTGCACTCAGAACATATATACTCTGAGGAGTATTCAACCGTTTCAAATTACCATCCTCTGTCAGTTGGCTCCATCCACATCTTACCCAGCATTAAAGCCCACCAGCCTATCCATCACCAGGTGTTCATTGCCACTTTAACCACTTAAGGACCCCCGCACGCACATATACGGCCACAGAATGGCACGTACAGGCACAAGGGCGTAAATTTACGTCCCCGCCTAAGTGCGGTTCGGGGGTCCCATCGGGACCCCCTCCGCGGCGTGCGGGGGTCCCCCTGGCTCCGGGAGCGATCCGGGACGAGCGATCGCTCCCAGCCAATGGGAGCGCTCCTCCTTCGTGTAACTTCCTCCTCCTGTGTTTACACAGGAAGGAGGAAATGATGTCACCTCTCATCGCAGCGTTGTTTCCCACCGCTGCTGATGAGAGAAGACATCACAAGTAAGTGTGCACCAACACAACACTGACACACACTCACATAGGCACATTAACCCCTTGTGATCGCCCCCCCCCCCACCCCCCTGTCACAGTGTCACTGAATGCAGTGATCTAATCACTGCATTTAGTGTCAGTGTGACAGGCAGTGTAAAATCAGTTAGTGTTAGGTTCAGGATAGCCCCCTCACCCCCCCTAATAAAGTTTTAACCCCCTGATCACCGCCCTAGTTAACCCTTTCACTCCCTATTGCCAGCGTCACTAAGCGATCATTTTTCTGATCGCTGTATTAGTGTCGCTGTTCCCGCTAGGTAGCTATTTTTTTTTATTGCGATTTTTTTTTTTTACTAAAGACATGTGGCTAAATAAATGTTGGCCTAAATGTTTGACTAAAATTTAGTTTATTTGATTTTTTTTTTTAACAAAAAGTAAAAAATAGTGGTTTTTTTTCAAAAATGTCGCTCTATTTTTGTATATAGCGCAAAAAATAAAAATCGCAGAGGTGATCAAATACCACCAAAAGAAATCTCTATTTGTGGGAAGAAAAGGTCGCAAATTTTGTTTGGGAGCCACGTCGCACGACCGCGCAATTGTCTGTTAAAGCGACGCAGTGCCGAAGCGCAAAAACACCTTGGGTCATTTACCAGCGTATTGGTCCGGGTCTTAAGTGGTTAAAGTGGTTGTAAACCCTGTACTACCACTTTTACCTACAGGTAATCCTATAATATGGCTTACCTGTAGGTACCGTGAATATCTCCTAAACTTGCACCGCTTAGAAGATATTTACTGTATCCACATCAGCACATGGCTTGCTCGTATAATTCCTTTAGGAGCTGTGACATGACCGGCGGCTCCAGCGCACATGCACGGGAGTGACGTCATCGCTGCTCCGGCCAAGCACAGCGCCACAGCCTGCAAACCTGGAATTAACTCCGGGAGCCATGTCGCCGGTCACAGTAGTGTACCAGGACCGCTCCAACAGCTTCGATCTAAGGTAAGTATTTCATAATGAGCTAGAATGCTATGCATTGACTTTTTAGTTTATTTTATTTTTTTGAAAGTTTACAACCACTTTAAACAAGCTTTCAACAAGCTTCAAGAAGTTCTGAGGCCTGCTAACAGCTTGTTTAATGCGGCAATACTCCCATTAGGAGTTGAATGGTACTTTAAAAGCTTCAACAAAGCTTACTAAAAGCTCTGCAAATATTTTGTCAAAGCTTGCTGTTCACACTGCTCTTATACAAGCTGAAGCCTGTGTGAAACATATTTAAAAGTTTAAATCCAGGTTACAGAAATGAATAATACTGTGTATTTATCTATGGCTAACAGAGGGCATCTGTTTAAAAACATATCTGGATTTCCTGTAGGAGGTGGAGTTCTGATCATCTTGTTTTCTCTACAAGACAGTATACCCATACAGGTTATGGTGAAGAGACTAAAGAAATCCAAAAGCCCTCAACTCTAAATCGGTGCGTAGCACAGGAAAGCCTTCATACAACAGAAGGTATTCACATGTCTAATTCCATCACATATCCCTAAAATAAGAGGATTACTCCTAATTTTAGGACACTGGGTGGAGCCATACAAATCATTCTTTTACGCCCAAATAGCCAAATAAATGCACATCCATAACCGCTGGCGTAAAGTCCACTTATAGCCCAAAATTGGGCCATACTTCTCCAATGGATCACAGGAGTGCAGTTCATTCTGCATTCTGGTGACCAGTTTTCAGCCAACAGCAAGCTAAAGCCCGCTGTCAGCTGACATCACTCAGCTAGTCTAGGGTCAAGAAAGATCTCAAACCATATTGTCTAGAGATCCACCCAGCTGTCTTGACTGACATCTGGGCTTCGCCTCTCAGTGAGCTGCTGAGAGCCTGAGCCAGCCCCTTTCCACAGCCCAGTACTCCAGTGAGAGCTAGAGGGGAGAACAGAGAGACACTGACTGACAGTCATGGTTCTCGGTTTAGAACGGAGGGTGAGAACTGAGCGATCAATGATGCTTGAAAGCTCAGTTATGATTGTAGAGCCGGCAGGGGGAAAAGGCAGCATCTGATTGATGCTGGATCCACCTAGGCGAGTATAATTGTTCCTTTTTTTTTTTAAATACTGAACTTCTCTTAAAGCAGAGTTCCACCCAAAAATCGAACTTCCGCTTTTCAGAAACCCTCCCCCCTCCATGTCACATTTGGCACATTTCGGGGGGGTGCAGATACCGGTCTAAGACAGGTATTTGCACCCACTTCCAGGAATACACTCCTGCGGCAGTCATGCCCTAACCGCACCCCATTGTCTTCTGGGAAACACACAGTTCCCAGGAGAGAGCGGGGACCAGTGACCTCGTGCGGTAGGGAATCGGGCAGTAAAGCTGCAACGCTTGACTTCCCGATTCCCTCAACTAGGATGGCGACGGGTACAGCCAAGGGATGAGCGATTGCTTGGCCTTCGGCTGCCGACATCGCGGGCACGCTGGACAGGTAAGTGTCCATATTTTAGAAGTCAGCAGCTGCAGTATTTGTAGCTGCTGGCTTTAAAAAAAAAAAAATTGCCGGAACCTCTGCTTTCATGATAGAATATACGGCCATTTTAGGCTGTTAGGCCATCATCGGCTCAGTGTATAGAAACAATGGCTTCTTGGCACCCAGTGAGACTCCATACAGATTTTCTCTACCAAATACAGACTCCAAGGTGTTTTGTAACATATAAGTATATGGTTTAAAAACAGAAGCACATTAGAGGCTGTAAAATATTCCATGGAAATTCACTATCTGGCTCTGTTTATTCATGTGCTAACTGAGCAGTTGCACCCTTTATACTTCTACAGTACAAAGGTGGTTAGAGGTGGTAATGGGGAAGCTGTTTTTCCAGTAGGAAGCTGCTGAAAGTGGCGATAGGAACTGCAAAACATGACACAGGTAGAATGTTTGGGACTTTCCTAAAACATGACAAATGAAAAATGATGTAGGTATTCTTCCATATACTTTCTCCATTTAGAAAATGTACTGTATAGCTATAGAATGCTAAAATAAAATGGTCTGGTTTAAACTGCAACACTAAGGGGAACTGCGATTTCAAATTGCAATGACCCATAAGCTGTGCATAGTGTATACAATATGTGAAATCTAGTCAGTTCCTAATGAACCAGCCAAATTCCCTTCATAGGTGGCCTTGTTTATAATCTTCTACACGAGACACTTTGATTTGGAGAAAAACGGTCAGGCAGCAACGGAAGCAACTGCTGCTCGGTCATCCCGATGTCCGATGTTGGCATTTGTCAAATTACAACAGCTCGGCAGGTGGATGCGTCCATCAGGGCTGTATAGCAAGGATGAAGGAACATGTTCACCTTTTTTTCCAGACTACCAGTGGCTGTTTCAACAAATGATACACAGACAGGGTCCACTGCTGTCATCCTGGCCCCAAGTCATGCCGCACACCATTCCCAGGAGTGCATACATAGTAGGATATGGCTATAATGAGGTTTCAAGAGATCAGCAACATGGATGCAACAAAGGGCAATAAAAAATTAACAAATATTTCACTTAAAAAAAAAAATTGGTCTATCGGTTAAAGCGGGGGTTCACCCTTAAAACAACTCTGTGTCATCCCATCCAGCATACTGGCGTCAGCGCCAGTATGCGTTTTTTTTTTAAATCTTTGTACTTACTGTTTAATTGATAATTTTATTTTGTCCCTACCGTGGGTAAATGGCGCGTCTATGGAGCGCCACGGCTTCCGAAAATAGCCGACTAGCACTCGGGTATTCCCGGCGCTATACGGCGCCTGCGCACAGACCTAGGAGCTGACTGCGCAGGTGCCGTATATATCCGAGTCCTATTTCGGCTTTTTTCGTGAAGCGCCATAGCCATTGGACTTGGATATATACGGCGCCAGCGCTAGTCGGCTATTTTCGGAAGCCATGACGCTCCATAGACGCGCCATTCACCTGCGGTAGGGAAAAATAAAATTATCAATTAAACAGTAAGTACAAAGATTTAAAAAAAAAAAACAGCATACTGGCGCTGACGCCAGTATGCTGGATGGGATGACAGAGTTGTTTTAAGGGTGAACCCCCTCTTTAAATTATAAACCGTTTACTATAAGCAATACTTTAGCAATCAAAATGAACTGCACCTCAGCCAGCCGATCTTTCTATACTTGCACATGCATTTTTTTAAAAGGTAAAAGTAGGGTTTCTTTAAAGCGGAGTTTCGCCAAAAAAAATATTAAAAGTCAGCAGCTCCAAATACTGCAGCTGCTGACTTTTAATATTAGGACACTTCCGGGGCGCCCACGATGTCAGCACCCAAAGCCGATGTCTCCCTCGGATCTCGGCTGGAGGCACAGCTATCTTTGGTAAAGAAATCAGGAAGTAAAGTCTCGCGGATTCACTTCCTGGTTCCCTACTGCGCATGCACGACTCGCGCTGCGTGTTCCCACTGGTTCCTGCTGTCTTCTGGGACCTGTGTGTCGGGAACGAAGTAGGCTCTGGACGTGGCATAGATCACCGCTGTAATCTATGCCCGGAAGTGGGAGCAAATACCTGTATTACACTGCTCCCTCCTTCCCCCCTGAAAGGTGCCAAATGTGACACCAGAGCGAAAGTTTCAATTTTTGGTGGAACTCCGCTTTAAGGCTGGGTTCACGCCTATGCGACTTGGTTGCAAGTTTCCCCGCATTCAATTTGCAATAGCAGGAGATTGTGACTGGCTCTCTATGGAGTCGGTTCACATATCTTTGCTGCGGCTCGTGTGAATTTGCACACAGGTCCTGTGCATCTTTCGGTCTGCTTCAGGTTCGAATTCAGCCCAAAAATTCCGTCTGAAATTGGACCCGAAACGTTGAACGGGGGACGCACCGGACCCCTGCTGTGTGCCCTAACAGTGTGAACCCAGCCTAAAGCAGCAGATGAAATGACTCACTACTGCATGCAATGGCTAGCCGTTGTTTGCAACACAGAAAAGCAAGACATAATTGTATACAGGTTTTTCCGCCCATATCCAAATCTTTTATGGAACAATCATGTTTAATCTAAAAACATCAAAAGGCAGACAAATAGAAATCTACCTTGCTTAATGTTGTGCTTTGCCTAGTCCTCTCTGTGCTAGTGTTTTACCTGTAATAAGCATAAACTATTCCTCAATGACTTCATGTGCCTCAGGCTGCAGAAACCAGCAGCAAACAGTGCAAACTGCAAGGAGCGGTGCAAATGTAAGCAGAAGGTGAATGCAGAGCATCTATCTGCTAACTTCCTAATAAAACCAGGCGGCTGTGCTTATCATTATACTACAGTAATATATTGTATAAAGCAATAACCAATGCTTTGCTCAGCTTATATCAGGGACACACTACTGGCTACATTTTGCCCAGGTCCGTGTCCATGACTTGTGTGATTTAACAGTAGAAGCTATTGGTAAATTCCTAAGGGGGAAAAGGAGCAGGAATTCTAGGTCGCATTCCAGCTGCTACTTACTCACCTATCAAATTTCAGAAACAAAGGCCAACAAGAACTTTATTACAATGTGTCATTCAAGGGTAAGAATTTTACGGAGAAACAATAATGAAAAACGCACAAATACCGCGACATTTGCATCTTTTTGAATGCTTAAAAAAATATCATAATCTTTTAGTAACAGTATGGTTGTGTTGATGGGGGACATCGACTGTGTTTCTCTTGTTCAGAAAATGGTCTAAAAGGAACAAAATTAAAGCAGAACTTTTCCCAAAAGGGGTTCCGCTCTTACTCCTTTATTGGGGGGAGGGGGCGTGTTCCTGGTTTTGACAGATTCCTGCCTCTCACTTTTCCGCCCTCTGTTTTCACCTGGTGAGCTGGCCAGTAACACACTCTGGATGAAGGAGCATAGGGGGCACATTTGGACAGCAGCATTGTCAGCCTCGAGGGAGGGTAGCATTAGATATACTAGCAGATTTAGAAACCATAACAAGTGAAGCCAAACTCCAACTAATGCCTCGTACACACGGTCAGACTTTTGACCATGCAAAAGTCCGCCGTGACCCAGACAGAAGTCCGACGGACAAAAAGAGAACAGGTTCTTTAAGGGCCATCGGACTTCCGAGAAAACAAGTCAGATGGAGGCTACACATGGCCGGACTTTCTGAAAAAAAATGACTTTTTCCCCACGTGTACGAGGCATTGGGGTACTTTCACACTGGTGTGGTGCCGGCGTTATTGAAGCGCTTTTAACCCCCGCTAGCAGCCAAAGAATGGGTTAAAAGTGCCCTTGTTGCTGGGCTGCCGAAACCCTTTCTGGCGTTTTTCGATAGATTCAGGTATTTATGAAGTTCTTAAAGTGGATGTAAACCCTCACATATACCAAATGAGGTGAACAGCCACAGATGATACACAGGGAAACAAATCTCCCTACATAAGTTTAACATGTATATCTGCTGTCTTCAGCTTTATATATTGTTTAGAAAGTTCAGATCGTATTAGGAGATTTTCCCTTTTTATTTAAACACTGCAGTTAAGCCCGGATATACAGCCAAGACAGCTGATTGGAGGAAAGGCACACACCCCCTCTCCTCAAAGAGGTAGAGACTTTCAGATCTGTTTGTTGAATCGTTCAGCTCCTCCCCAACACAAAACTCAGGCTGCTTTTATCTCAGTTGATTGAAGAACTTGTCAGAAGTTATCAGGCTGATAACAGAAGAACGAAGCAGGAGACGGCTACAGGACTTTGTGTTTTGAAAAGTTAAAACACTGCAGACACCTTTTTAGTTGTGTATTTATTAAAAAAAAAAAAAATAAGTGGATGTAAACACGATTCATGAAATTTAAGCTTAGCACAGAAATTTAAGCCAAGCTTAAATTTCATGAATCGTGTTTACATCAACTTAATATTTTTTTTAAATAAATACACAACTAAAAAGGTTCTATTTCTTATATTTATTTTCTTCTTCAATAGCATTTGATTTTACCAACTTGCCATTTCCCATGCTTTAAACTGGCAGAAAAAAAAGGACTTAAAGTGGAGTTCCACCCATTTTTTTATGTTTGGCTGTGCTGCATGCCCTAATCTCAGTGTTTAGAATGGACAATTTTTAATTATTTTGTTGCTTGTAAAATACCTTTATTTTGTAGTCCTTCATTACTTCCTCCTCCTTATTAGCCTAGGCTATTAAGTCACAAGGCTATTTGCAAGGGTTTCTGAGATAGGCATCATGGTTCCCAGTAGTCCTTGCAAACCTGACTGAAACCTATTACATTGCTTGTGCAGCACTGAGCATGTGCGAGATATGCAAAGCTGAAATCCAGGAAGTCATACAGTCTGGCTTCATGATGCCCACACTTAAGATGGCCACGGTCTATTTGTAGATTATAAACTAAACTAATCTAAATGCTGTAACAACCTAACAAAACGGACCTTAGTTTACAGACCAACTTTAATAGAATACATTAAGCTTGTGTATTAAAGGGGTATTTATATTTAAAAAGTGAAATTGTGGGTGGAACTCCCCTTTAAACAGAAAAATATGTAAAATTATCAAATTAGCTTAGCATGCTTTGCAGCTCTGGGGTCCTGGGTTCAAAACCCACTGGCACAGGAACACTGGGATGTTTATGGGTCTCTAGTGATCTCAGCAGATTCCTTAAATTACTGTTTTGTGGGAAGGTCAGTCTACTGTTTAACGATTCGTCTCTCTAAAATAATACTGTGAGTGTGATCGCAAATGTTGCAGCAGCATCACGTCCATGTACCAATTATGCACAAACATTAAGGAACCATTCACACTACGGGGCCCATTCATTTTATATCTATCTATACAGTGCAGAAAATAAGTATTTGAACACCCTGCTATTTGGCAAGTTCTCCCACTTGGAAATCATGGAGGGGTCTGAAATTGTCATCGTAGGTGCATGTCCACTGTGAGAGACATAATCAAAAAAAAAAATCCAGAAATCACAATGTATGATTTTTTTAACTATTTATTTGTATGATACAGCTGCAAATAAGTATTTGAACACCTGAGAAAATCAATGTTAATATTTGGTACAGTAGCCTTTGTTTGCAATTACAGAGGTCAAACGTTTCTTGTAGTTTTTCACCAGGTTTGCACACACTGGAGGAGGGATTTTGGCCCACTCCTCCACACAGATCTTCTCTAGATCAGTCAGGTTTCTGGGCTGTCGCTGAGAAACACGGAGTTTGAGCTCCCTCCAAAGATTCTCTATTGGGTTTAGGTCTGGAGACTGGCTAGGCCACGCCAGAACCTTGATATGCTTCTTACAGAGCCACTCCTTGGTTATCCTGGCTGTGTGCTTTGGGTCATTGTCATGTTGGAAGACCCAGCCTCGACCCATCTTCAAAGCTCTAACTGAGGGAAGGAGGTTGTTGCCCAAAATCTCGCAATACATGGCCCCGGTCATCCTCTCCTTAATACAGAGCAGTCGCCCTGTCCCATGTGCAGAAAAACACCCCCAAAGCATGATGCTACCACCCCCATGCTTCACAGTAGGGATGGTGTTCTTGGGATGGTACTCATCATTCTTCTTCCTCCAAACACGGTTAGTGGAATTATGACCAAAAAGTTCTATTTTGGTCTCATCTGACCACATGACTTTCTCCCATGACTCCTCTGGATCATCCAAATGGTCATTGGCAAACTTAAGATGGGCCTTGACATGTGCTGGTTTAAGCAGGGGAACCTTCCGTGCCATGCATGATTTCAAACCATGACGTCTTAGTGTATTACCAACAGTATCCTTGGAAACGGTGGTCCCAGCTCTTTTCAGGTCATTGACCAGCTCCTCCCGTGTAGTCCTGGGCTGATTTCTCACCTTTCTTAGGATCATTGAGACCCCACGAGGTGAGATTTTGCATGGAGCCCCAGTCCGAGGGAGATTGACAGTCATGTTTAGCTTCTTCCATTTTCTAATGATTGCTCCAACAGTGGACCTTTTTTCACCAAGCTGCTTGGCAATTTCCCCGTAGCCCTTTCCAGCCTTGTGGAGGTGTACAATTTTGTCTCTAGTGTCTTTGGACAGCTCTTTGGTATTGGCCATGTTAGTAGTTGGATTCTTACTGATTGTATGGGGTGGACAGGTGTCTTTATGCAGCTAATGACCTCAAACAGGTGCATCTAATTTAGGATAATAAATGGAGTGGAGGTGGACATTTTAAAGGCAGACTAACAGGTCTTTGAGGGTCAGAATTCTATCTGATAGACAGGTGTTCAAATACTTATTTGCAGCTGTATCATACAAATAAATAGTTAAAAAAATCATAAATTGTAATTTCTGGAAAAAAAAATGTTGATTATGTCTCTCACAGTGGACATGCACCTACGATGACAATTTCAGACCCCTCCATGATTTCCAAGTGGGAGAACTTGCAAAATAGCAGGGTGTTCAAATACTTATTTTCCGCACTGTATATATATATATATATATATATATATATATATATATATATATATATATATCTATATCTATAAATAAAATTGCATTGCGAATGTCTCAGCATTTGCACAAAAGTTACAAATGTAATATACCGTATTTATCGGCGTATAACACGCACAGGCGTATAACCCGCACCCTAACTTTAAGAGGCAAGTTTCATGAAAAACCCAGTTTACCCTCTATTTTCTGGGTAAAAAAGTGAGTGTTATACGCCAATAAATACAGTACGTGTAAGGTCAGTTTTGATTTGTTGTCTTTCCCCCAGCCCCCGTTTTACTTACCTGAGCCCCTTCATCTCCTCGGCGCGTCCCTGCTGTCCTTCTCTCTACGGAGTGCCAGCTTTGATTGGATATATTGATAGCAGCGCAGCTTTCGGCTCCCGCTGCTGTCAATCAAAAGCAATGACTGGGCAGAGCCGAGCCATACACTCTGCGTCTATGGACGCCAAATGAATGAGCACGCCCGCAAGGTAACCCCTCTCGGGAAGGGCTTCTCTTGGGGGTTATCTAATGCAGGGAGGAGTTGCAAGAGCCGCTGGTGGAACACAGATGATGTTCAGGGCCACTCTGTGCAAAACTAGTTGCACAGTAGTTAATTTCAATGGCCAGAATAAATTATTATTCTGGACAATTTATTTAACGCCCACGCAACTGACATGTCTAGAAACATTTACATATTTTTTCTACCAAATGCTACTGCCAGAAGGAAAGGCGTTTAGGAGAGCTGGACAAATGCCCTGTGTGCATGAGGCCTTCTAAACTGACACAGAATTAGGAAGAGGTCAGGGTCAGGGTTTAATGCAGTCATAAGTTCGAAAATTTAAAAAACAGCCAAAAGGAGAAAATCATGACTTGTAAAAAAATCTGTATCACAATGTGTCTCACTGCTCCCGTTTACCATTTGCGACAGGATTAAAAAAATGTCCTCCAATGTACCACCCAAGTCTTGAGTTCTTTAACCACTTAAGGACCGCCTCCTGCACATTTGCGTCGGCAGAATGGCACAGATGGGCACATGCATGTACGTCCTCTTTAAGTGCCCAGCCGTGGGTCGCGGGCGCGCGCCCGCAACCCGGTCCGAAGCTCCGTGACCCTGGCACCCGATCGCCGCTGGAGTCCCGCGATTGGTCCCCGGAGCTGAAGAACGGAGAGAGCCATGTGTAAACAAACCGCAAAATGATGGGCTTTACCAAAGACCTGTACGTTTGTTTCTGTCCACAGCACATTCTCCCAAAATAATTTTGGCTTCCTTGGGTACGTTTTGTCAAACTCCAATCTGTCTTTTTTGCTTTCTGTGTCAGCAGTGGGGTCCTCCACCATTTCCAGATGGCGATGTATACCCTGTGCTTGAAGGTCGACCTACATTTGTTTGGAAGTTGATCAAGGTTCTTTATCCACCATTCAAACAATCCTTAGTTGCAATCTTTGATACATTTTTCTCTTTCGTTCACATCCAGGGAGATTAGCTACAGTGACATGGGCTGTAAACTTCTTGACAATGTTGCACACAGTGGACACAGGAATATTAAGATCTCTGGAGACGAACCTTAAAGGAGTTGTAAAGTCTTGAGGTTTTTTTATCTTAATGCATTCTATGCATTAAAGTGAAAAACATTCTGTGCTGCAGCAGCCTCCCAGAGCCCCCATTTTTCTTACCTGAACCCAACCGTTCCAGCATCGAGGACGAGCCCAGCAGCTCGGGTTCTCACTGGATAGATTGATAGCAGTGGGAGCCATTGGCTTCCGCTGCTTTCAATCGAATCCAGTAAAACAAAAGCGCCCCCCCCCCCTCCCCGAGTCCTGTCCATGTCAATGGACGCAGCAGCAGGACTTAAGAGCACGCCCGCACAAGTGCTCCCATTGAAAGCGGCTCTCCATGGGGGTACTCAAAGAGCAGGAGCACCGTCAGGGGGCCCCAAAAAAGGAGGATCAGGGCCGCTCTGTGCAAAACAATTGCACAGAGCAGGTAAGTAGAATATGTTTATTTTTTAATTAAAAAAAATTAATCACTGTAGAATTCTCTATGCTTTTTCCACAATTTTTTTTCTCACTTTTTCATCCTTTGCTATTCTCTCTCTTCTTCATGCTCCGTGTAATACACAGAGACACACAACAGAAGTGTTGAGTCAATTTTTCACTAATTTTATCTGGTTCCCGGTGTGATTTCTATATTGTCAGCAGCACCTGTTAATTGATACAGGTGAGGTCTTAAAAAATTACAGGAGCATCACAAACTTGGAATGCATTTCTTACAAAGTGCCAATTTTTGTCCAGTCCATTTCTGGAGTTTTATGTGAAATGTGTCAGATTTGTTAAAAAGTTCTGTCTTGTGACATGCATCTTTTATTCCTGATAGTGGGGGGAGGGGTTAAAGGACACTGTGCAGTCACATGAGGGTTGATTTACTAAAACCCTCCCTACTAAAAGGTGACTGGCAGGATCAACCAAGTACTGCAGATGCAAGAAGTACAGGAAAATTTGATTTATAATATTAAATTATATTTATACAATTTATAAAATACAGGTGAAAACACACAGAAAATAAAAAATATTATGGGTAACATTCATTAACCCTTTCTGAGGACACACTGTGCACATCCAGTTTATCACCAATCTCGAAGATCTGTCACAATGGAAATGCACGTTACCGTAAGTTGCAATGTATACGTGTGAATGGGCACTTAAAAGGATTTTTTCCCTTTGTCTTCTGGCTCACAGGGGAAGGCCTTAAACTGTTTACTGCAATAAAGTAATACTTTACTCATTAACAGAGTTGCAGTGGAACGCCAGTTTAAAATTTTACCACCAGCTTTACTATCGGGGGGTTAATATTTGAAAATGTCCTCTTTAAAAATGTAAGTGGCCCTTGAGAGATACGACTACATCCCCTAAAAGTACAAATGACTTGTGAACTTCAATCCAAGACATGATCTCCAAACATACAACTGCCTAAATGTACCAAACTGTCCATGTTGTATGTAAAGAGACACCATCACATGCCCATGCAGGCTCCTTGTTATAATTAGCAGCACTCCAGATCATAGGTGGAGCCCAGGTGGCGTGCTCATGATCTGACTCTGCTATCCCACATATTTACTAATGGTAAGCTGCTAACCTTCACTGAACTGCGAGCCAAGTTTATCCTACCCACCACCATGCAATATTACCGTATATACTCGAGTATAAGCCAACCTTAATATAAGCTGAGGCATCTAATTTTACCACAAAAAAATGGGAAAACGTATTAACTCGAGTATAAGCCTAGGGTGTCTATCTGCATGCCTCACCGTGCCTATGCCTAGACTGACCCCGAGCCTGTATTTCAGATTCGGTGTTTACGAGACAAACACTTTTTTTTTGCTATAAATTACTTAAAACCCCCAAACATTATATATATATATATATATATATATTTTTTTTCTAACACCCTAGAGAATAAAATGGCAGTCATTGCAATACTTTTTGTCACACCGTATTTGCGCCGAGTAAAATGATACCCAACATGTCACGCTTAAAAATTGCGCCCGCTCGTGGCATGGCGTCAAACTTTTACCCTTAAAAATCTCGATAGGCGACATTTAAAAAATTCTACAGGTTGCATTTTTTGAGATATAGAGGAGGTCTAGGGCTAGAATTATTGCTCTCGCTCTAACGATTGCGGCGATACCTCACTTGTGTGGTTTGAACACCGTTTTCATATGCGGGCGCTACTCGCGTATGCATTCGCTTCTGCGCACGAGGTCGTCGGGACGGGGCGATTTAAAAAAAAATTTTGGGGGTTTTCGTATTTAGTTTTATTTATTTTACTAATTTTTAACACTAAAATAAAACAAATAAAAAAAATTATCACTTTTATTCCTATTACAAGGAAAGTAAACATCCCTTGTAATAGAAAAAAGCATGACAGGTCCTCTTAAATATGAGATCTGGGGTCAAAAAGACCTCAGATCTCATATTTAGGCTTAAATGCAAAAAAAAAAAAAATATGACTTAAAAAAAAAAAAAAAATTCTCTAAGATGCTGGCCGGGACTGACGTTTTGACGTCACTTCCGCCCAGCAGAGCTACGAGGACGGATGAGGGACATTTTTCCCTCACTCGCATCCCCACTGAGCACGGGAGAGGACCCGATCGCCTCCGCCGCTACCGACGGCTCCGGTAAGCGGCGGAGGGCGCGGGAGGGGGGCCCCTCGCCCGCCACCGATAACGGCGATCTCGCGGCGAATCCGCCGTGGAGACCGCCATTATCGTTTGACCGACCGCCCACTGAAGAGATGGATATCTAGGTTGTGGCAGCAGCTGCTGCCGTTACCGAGATATCCATCTTTAAAATGCCGACGTAGAACGACGGTGGGCGGTCGGCAAGTGGTTAACATGGGAGTCTATGGAAGGGGTGCCCGGCTTTGAAAATAAATAAAAATAAATTGGTGCTCCCCAGCGGTAGGTCCTGTACACAAAAAGCTTTGCACACTTATAGAGAAGAAATGGGGCTACATGTGTGCCAAGTTCCAGAATCAGGGGAACTACAATCGGCCAGTACCGGGTCCCCAAATTCACCAGAGGAAATAACCGTTTAACATGGGAGTCTTTGTGCCCGGCTTTGAAAAATCTGTTCCCCCCCGGCCGTAGGTCCCCCAGACAACAAACTTTGCACACTTGTAAAGGAAGAGTGAGGCTAGATGTGTGCCAGGTTTGGGGTCTTACAGCCGGCCAGTACCGGGTCCCCAAAGTCCAGGAGTTCAGGTGCAAAAAGGTGACCTGAGTATAAGCCGAGGGGGGGGGGGGGGGGATGAACGGGCATTTTCAGCACAAACAAAATGTGCTGAAAAACTCGGCTTATACTCGAGTATATACGTTATTGCCTTCAGCTTTAACATGCGGTTGCTGCACAGGGACATACAGTGGAGTGGGCTCTGTCGTCCGCTGCCGTTTTTCACACCAGCACTGCAACTAAGGGGATCATTTCCCAATGTTACTAGCAAGACACGTGCGGGCATACCCTTGTAAGGCAGAGTATTTGTGGGAAAGGGACCTTGGCCAACTTACAGGAGATCAGTGGGAGGAAGCCATGCAATCCATAACCTCGTGTTCTCGAAATGTGGCACAGAAAGTTTCCCAATTGTATATTTTGCTGAGAGTACATTACACCCCCCGACAAAACTACATAAGATGGGTAGGCTGTCGGACCCTTTGTGTTGTTGCTGGAGGGAGGAGGAGGTGGTGAGCAGGAGTGTCAGGAGGCTCACTAACACACAGCTCCTTTATCTGCAAAGTAGAGAGTGCCCTGACTTGCCTGCTCGCCCCCCCCCCCACCACCACACCAGGGAGAAAGCCTCGCATTACTGTGTGGAGTTACAGACAGAAGAACAGGAAGTGAGGATTTCTCAGAAGAAATAAGGACATTTAAAAGCAAAATCGGAGGATGAGGTAAGTGAAGGAGGACTGCACTAAGGTAAAGGAAGCTATTTAGGGGGGATCCTTTAGAACCCCTTTAACTCAGAAATCAGTACTGGCTTGCAGAGCCAATGTGAATACGGATGGGGGGTTAGGGGGGCCTTTGCAGAGATGGACAAAGTGACAAGGTCTTTTTAAAGGAGATTTTACCAAGCAAATTACCAAGAGGATCAAGCACCCATGTATGAAATAAGCTGTGCACTATAGAAAAATATTTCCCATACGTCCACTTTGCACTAGCTTGTGGCACAGCAAAACTGATAAATCTTCCATAAGATTGTTATTCTCCCCATAAGACATGGTAAAATGAAAGAAATTGTGTTCATATGGACTACCAATACAGTTATTTGTTCAGACAATTTTCTAAATAAGGTAAATAGGAATATTGCTAAATTGTTACAGCAGAGAGGAGAGGGGCTTTACAGGCTCTATTTAAAAAAATTAAATAAAGTAAAGTTAGCCCAATTTTTTTATATTATGTGAAAGATGATGTTACGCTGAGTCAATTGACACCCAACATGTCACGCTTTAAAATTGCACGCGCTTGTGGAATGGCTGCATGGTTACAGGTTGCATGTTTTGAGTTACAGAGGGGGTCTGGTGGTAGAATTATTGCTCCCACTCCAACATTCGCAACAATGCCGGCTTTAAACTGCGTTTACATATGTGGGCGCAACTTATATATGCGTTTTCTTCTGCAAGCGAGCATGCAGGGGACATGGCCACTTTAATTTCTAATTTTAGTTTTGTTAAATTTTACTTTAGTTTTTCTAGTTTGACCGCCTTTATCCTTATTACAAGGAATGTAGACATCCCTTGTAATAGTAATTACTTCTTCTGGCCATTGTATTCTGCCGGGGGGGGGCACAGGGAGCAGTTCCGGATTGCAGAATACAACGGCAACTGCTAGCAGCTATAGCCACTGGCAGTAACCATGTGTAGAAAAATCGGACATACTAGTCATACCCAGGTTGCCCAAACATGGATCACAATTCAGCTGGTCCCTGGTGAACTGGCTGGATTCTGATTGATGTATTTCCGGCTTAACTGGTATGAGTAGCCTACCTCACATATGTGCGTTTATATTTTGACTATAGCTGTTTTTTAATTGCATAAGGACATTTGATGAACAGTGTATAGTCACAACAATTCACACATGCAGTGTAGATCACTCTTCTTTCCTGTAAAAGGATGATGCTAAGTGCATTTTAGGTCAATATTGTCCATGCACTAATAAGATAATGGTTTGTATATGAATCACTTCCTGCATCTGAATCCTGTTTTAGCTGATAATGATTGGCTTTAATGAAATATGATTGGACAAGAGAGATGAAGTAGAAGCTCAAAGCATCATATTCTGTGCAAATATTAAGATTATGATGTTCTGTTCACCATTTATAAAACCATCTGTGGGAAGAACTCAATGGAACAACCAGAAATCCAACTGCCATTCACAAACTGTTATTTTCTAGTGCATGTTTGAACTTCGTTAGCTGCTGTGAGCTGTCAAAGACCAACCAGCCCCTGTTTTATCTTTATTTTTTTAAGTGGATGTAAACCCGAAAATTTGTATTTATTTATTTTTATGTCACAATGTAGAGTATGAGATTTCCTATCAGCTGTGCCCATTCTTGCCACACAGAGTTAATCCAGCTCTGAGCAATCGTCTTTTATTGTTCAGTGAAATAAAACAGACTTACAGAGAAAAACCTTAGTCCGTTCCACCCCCTTGCTGTGAGTGACAGGATATTTACATATTTAATGCACTAGCCTGGAGACAGGCATTATTTTTTAATTCCCACCCCCACTCCTTTTCTGAAGTCATGTGGTTACTTTTCTGGATTTTGGCTGGATGTTAGTGATCATAGCAGAATTTAGTGTAAGGAATACAGAGAAAAAAATGCATGTCAACAAGGGGAGCGTAGAGGTGGGCGGGGAGTCTACGGTCTTCACAACTCTGCCCACTGAGATCCAGACCCGCCCACAGAATCTGCAGTTTTTCAGGTCTCATAACAGATAGAGGGGAGACATTTGACAGGTAAGGATACATGCAGGAGGCATGTATATCCTTATAGATCAGCACTATGGCAGTAGTTTAGAAAGGATGAGCGTGGGTTTACATCCACTTTAAGTAAGGACCATACACCATACAATTTTCTTATTCAATTTCCTTTAGATTTACCTACAACTGTGTAGTACTAGGGCGTGCCCGATTGCATACAAATTGAAAGTGTTTAGATTTGACCTCAAATTATATGGTTTTGGTAAATCCACAATAGCGCAGCAGGAGGCATTCCTCCATTAACACTGACTGTGTCGATGGGGGAAATCGAGCGATTTTCCTTCCTTACTTCCGCCAGCAGAGAAAAGAAAAACATATCATCTATGGCCAGCCATAGAGCTACTTTAGAGCAGCAATAGTTCACTCTAGATCTTCTTCCTTGTTAACAAATGGTATTCAGCAGCATTACGAGTCAATGAGAGGGAAATATCAGAGGCAAGTGGAAGCACTGTTAGGGAATTCAGCATCTGGCAAAAACTTTACATTAGCAAAGTAAAAATGCTTATGTGTTTTTTATTTATTTTTTACTTCTCACTGTTGTAAAAACTCACTATTTTAACCACATAAGGACTGGAAGAATTTGTCCCCCTTAATGGCACCGGTCCTTTAATGACCGGTGCCATTTTTTTTGCGATACGGTGCTGCGCCTCTTTAACTGACAATCGCACGGTCGTGCCATGCTGTACCCCAAAAAAAATTGATGTCCTTTTTCCCCCACAAATAGAACTTTCTTTTGGTGGTATTTGATCACCTCTGCAGTTTTTGTTTGCGCTATAAACAAACAAAAAAAAGAGCAACAATCGCAATAAGTGTATATTGATAGGTTTGAGCAAAAGTTGTAGCACCTACAAAATAGGGGATAGATTTATGCCATTTCTAATATTTATTTTTAGATTACTAGTAATGGCTGCATTCAACAATTTTTTAGCAAGACTGCAACACGGCATCAGACAGATCGGACACTTTTGACAATAATAACAGCTATACAGCGATCAAACCTAAAGATAGCCACTGATTACTGTACAAATGTCACTGGCAGGGAAGGGGTTGCCAATAGGGGGCGATCAAGTTGTTAAATGTGTTCCCTCATGTGCGTTTCTAACTATGGGGGGGTTGAGACTGACTGAAGGAGGAGACAGATCGCTGTTCCTAATGACTACGAACAGCAGACCTGTCCTTCCTCCCTAACAGAACGGGGATCCGTCTAATTAAAATTGACAAATCCCCTGTCTCTGTCAGGAGCATCACACCCCCTAGAGCTCATAACGTGCAATGACAGCGATTCGCTCAGGAGAGCCAAACTACCACAGCACAACTGTGGTGGCTGGTCCTTAAAGTGGTTGTAGACTCTTTCGGGAGAAGTTACACCTACAGGTAAGCCTAGATTAAGGCTTACTTGTAGGTGCTTGTAATATCTCAGACCTACACGGTCTGGGATATATTTGCAATTCCCCCGAGCGCCGCTGCCTTCTGGGCATGCACCGTCTTGAAAGGGCACTCTGTGCCGTTTCAAGCCGGGGTCATGCTGTGAAAGGCGGCTCCCGCGCGCATGCACAGAGTGACGTCATCGCCGCTTCGGCCAATCACAGTGCTGGAGCGGCGATACCCAGGAGAGATGTCGCCGCTGGAGAGGGGGGGAATAAGGACCGCTGTGGGGGCTTCGCTCTAAGGTAAGTAATTCATAATGAGCTAGTATGCTAGTCATAGCTCATTATCCCTTTGTCTTTCAGGTTTAAAAAAAACACGTAAATAACCACTGTAAAGAAAATATTATTCTGGATTTTCTCATAGACTCTGTTTGTCTTTTAAGAACCCCTGGACCGATCTGGGTGAAATTTGTATATGTTGGTCCCCCAGATCAGGGCTATCAGGAGATATGTAATGGCAGGTAGACCTTGTGTGGAAGAGGGGTGTTCTAACGTTGGGAAAATTAGGGTGCTCTCTTCCTGGAGATAATTGGTTTATTCCTTAAACTGATCTCAATATCTCAAGGTGTCATGTAAATGATCTTTAGTCTGTCTCTCAAGAAGTGTTCATTGTGTGAAGTTCTATTGTTCAGCAGGTGAGAAGTTATTTCCTCTGAATTACCTCGTCTGGACAAATGACCAGTAATTAACTAAAATAGGTCTATTGAAGAGGGGCTCGTTAGTACACCATTGTATGATGATGGGTGAGGAGGAGGTGATTGTATATCTGATTACATCAAGTATCCCTTTTGCTGTATAAATATAGGCAACCTGCAGTCAATAAAGCATTCTATATCTGGACACCCTTCATGAAGTCTTGGCTCATGCTTGGGGAACATTATATATATATATATATATATATATATATATATATATATATACTTACCTGGCAGGGGAGACACCATGATCATGAAGGTGGTTCTCCCAGGGCGAGGCTCGGCCATTGCACTCTGGCTGAGCTGATCGTGGTGTCATCCCTGCCACTGCTCGGCCTTTTGGCTAAGATCAGGTGTGGTATCCATTCTCGTCAGTTGCTAGAGGAGCGCTGAAGCACCTCCTATTTGTGGAGGGTGGATGCAATCCAATAGCGTCATTGCACCTGGAAGGGTGGTTTCAGCAGGGACTATGCCGTGCTGCCCGACAGATACTGGGGGCCGGCCAATGGTTGCGTCTGAGCCACCTGGAAGGGTGCTTCTGGTGAGGATGGGTGGCTGTGCCTGGTCTGGTCTTTTTGCCGGGTTCTAGTCTGGCCTTCTGGCTGGCTGGTGCAAGTGCTGTCCCTGTCGGAGATCTGGTAGGAGGAGCTGGAACTGCCCTGATGGAAAGACGGGGTAGGACCATGCAAATCCTGCTGGGTTGACAAAGAGTCTGGAAGGGTTAGTATTGGTGGAGGCTGCTAGATGGGGGCAGCTTCTTACCAAGAAAACCTGGAAGGGCTCTCTTTCTGGCAGGGGTGGAGGGCTGCACTGGCCGGTCGGGGGGTTAGATTTGGAACAGAAAAGCCTATGGTGCATGTGCCCCTGGAGTGGCAGTCCAGGGGTGTCTGAGAATCACTGTGAGTGAGGGTCACTTTGATTTAACGACACCATGGTCACTGCACCAGCTACACGCTTTTTTAGCACCTGCCTCCTGGGCCGGGCCTTTTGGCCAGGACCGGAGGAATTTTTTATTCCTGGCCGGAGGGCCTGGTCATTGTTGATCACAATGACCACTTCTTCACTCTCCTCTTCACTATCCCTTTCCCCCACTTTATTTAATTTATTAGCCTATGTTTGTCACCTTTTTGTCTTTTTTTGTTGTGCACGTTTTGTACACAGTGTGATTAGTAGGGTGCCGGTCCTCGGGCCAGCCCTGAACGTCTTGGGAGTGGGTGGACATGGCCTTTTGGCTTAGTTCACCTGCTCTCATGGGGTCTCCCTTCGGGGGAGTCCCACCTAGTACTTGGAGGGTTCTGTTTCGGCAGTCCCTCCAGGGAAGTTGGGTCCGAGTCGGCTTCGGTTGCTCGGGCCACAGTAACTCAGTCCCCGTCTGGAGCCTAACGCCCCGGGGGATCAGGGTTTGGGTCCCTTCTGCACAGAAGGACCACTTGACGTTGCACCCGTCTGCACGTTTTTTGTGAACACTCTTTATGTGTGTGCACATTTTTTCTGCACCGGGTGGAGTTTTTGAGTGTGTTTCACACGCCATAGGCTTTTCAAAAAAAAATGCTTGGGGAACACTCTAACCATTCGGAAGAATCATCTTGGGAGATGGAAAGAAGGCCGCAGTACCCTAACCACTGCAGGTCTTAACAACCACTCACTGCCTAAAGTACTACAGTGGGAAATTTACAAGATAAGTGGCCAAGGGGACAGCATGCATTGCTACCACCAGTCCTATAAACCAAACAAATTATCCCTTGCAGTGAGGCTGTGTCTTCACTGGAAGGGTTAATAGCTTGATTTGTTTAAGGGAGAGAACAGTTTTAGCCACTTTATTCTTTGCTCCCCCTGCAGGCGATACTCCCCCACAATCCATGGTGGACTGTTCCTCAGTATCCTCATGCCCACTGCAGGGCTTTGGACCCTGCTCTAGTTTTGATAATGTCAGGACTCTAGACTGGTGGTGCAGTTGATGCAGGAAGCAGCAGAAAATCGGGTAAGTAAATCTCCTTTTTATTGTTCTCTTAGTCATAAACAAACAATTAAAGCGATTATACATGGATCGAAATTTGGCAAGTTCAGCAGGGACCAGCTGTATGGGCAGGCTGATGGATCGATTTGGGTACAACCAGCCCGTCTGATTTTTTTTTACATTTGATTATCGGCTACAGTCCCTAGCAGTATTCATTGTGTTCTGCTGACTGAGAAGGCTCCCTGCACCCTCTGCTTAACTCTTGCAGTGAGGGAAAAGCCCCACTGCAAGGGATCATTTTATTTATTTGGGCTTTAAGGGGACAGATCTTTTCCATGTGCTTCTCAATGCCAGGATAACAGTATACCTGAGCAACAAGAAAATCTTTAAAGGCATGAAAGCTCCTTCATACACATCTAATAATGTTATTATTTTGACAGCCAATAAAATGTCAGTTCAGCTTTAAATGTAACAGAAAATGAAAATGTGGCATCACATTCCTGGCCAGGCAAAACTGTGTGAATTATAAAGTCAAGGAACAGAATCCCAAATATTTTTACACTTAAAACAGTTTCCACACATTTAATTTTAACTGTGTTAAGCTTTTTTAGAAGTGCGGAGCTTAAAAGTGTTTTTTACTTCAGGATTCAGCAAATCTCAGACAGCAAGTCGCCATGGCAACCAGAAACCGTGTCCCAGCGCCTGGGCTTTCTTGTCTTGTCGATGTCTTGTCGATCTAGTTCCCCTATCGAGATGGTCCCTGCCTGACTGCGCAGGCGCAGAAGAAAGCCCACGGAAATCTCCAAACCTCGGGCGGCATCCAGGCTCATTCCTTAACATCCCGTGGATTGGAGGATGTTAAAAAAAGAGCTAGGAGGCCAAGCGAGCGCAGCGAGCCGTCCGAGCGAAGCCGTCAAATTCCACGTCGCCCTGGAGGTTCGGTGATTTCTGTCAGCAAGGATTGCGCCTGCGCAGTAAAGACTGGAACCATATCGATAGAAGGAACCAGATCGTCAGATCACCAGTACCAGGTGTGAGCAACTTCCATTGCCTGACACCCCAGACATGCAGCTCTGGGCGCCGGGCAGCCGATCCAGCTCCAACATCCAAAAACAAAAACTTTAACTCTATAGCCTTATACACATGATCGGACTTCAAACAAACTTTTCTGTGGATTTTTGTCCGAAGGGAGTTGGCCGGGCACACCCATAGCATACACACGGCAGGACTTTTCTGCAAACTTTCCCAAAATCACATGGTTTTTCTGCTCTTTACCGCCACTCTTTGGTCAACTTCTGCTATTGTTGGTTGATTTTAACATTGGTTCTGGGAATGCGTATTTGTAGTTCGGACAAAAGTCCGATGGATTTCTGTACACACCGTAGGACTTTTGTTGCCGAAAAATTTGACCGTTTGTAGAGCGAACTTTTGTCCGATGAAAACTGAAAAAGTTTGTCCGATGGAGCGTACACACGGTCGGATTTTTTGGAAAACTTGCTCATTTTGAAATTTGTTGGCAAAAAGTCAGACGTGAGTATGGGCCTTATTGCATACCTGCAGCAGAACCAATGTTTCTCTCCCTCCCTATACCCTGGCACCCCCATGCACCCTTCCCCAGCAGACCCAGCGCCGGTGTGCATCGCCCTCACACTCCCCTCTCCCTCAGCACCAGTCAATCTGTGCTCACTGTGGCCCACTCCTCCTCCTCGCCAGTCCACCTGCACGGCGCTGAAGGCGACCAGAGTCCTGCATACACAGTATGCCACACACCACAAGATACACATTAAAAGGCTCAGCCCAAACAACCTCAAGTGTCAAATCCACACATGCATCCCCGTCACACCCAGTAGCATGCCCGGCTCCAGTCCCCTCCATGTGTAAATTCATGATCTGCCATGTCTGTCATTGAACATAAAGCCCTGTGTCCAAAAAAATAAAAAAATTGCTCCAAAAGCCGGTTACACACAGGCCGAATGTGGTAAACAACCACCAGTCAAAAATAAAAACCTGACCAACATTTGGCCCATGCCCCATGTGTATGTCTGTCAGATGGAAGCCGGTCATTCGGCAGGTTTCTGTCAGACGTGCAGTCTGAAAAACCAGCAGAGATGACTCCCAATCAGCCAATGTCAGAACACAACAGTTCAGTAGTGGAGGTCACTGAACTAATCTTGCATGGTTAGTACAGTGGCTCCCGACCACAGCTGTCAGTTTTTTTTCATTCGACCAAAAAAAAAAAAAACACGAAGGCTACTTTCAAACTGAAGGTATTTTTGTGCTAAAAATAGAGCCTCCTGTAAAGCGCCTGAAAACAGCTCCCCATGTCACCCCAGTGTGCTTGCGGGACGTTACAAAAAGTCCTGCAAGCAGCATCTTTGGGGCAGTTTGGTAGCGCTGTTTACAGTGCTCCTAAACCGCCCCTGCCAATTGGAATGCACGGGAGTTATTTGGAAGGGCCTGGAAAGTGCTGCAACATGGGTGATTTTAATCCTTTCACTGGCCGCTAGCGGGGGTTAAAAGTGCCCCGCCAGTGGTCACTAAAACACTAAAATGAGCGGCGCTTTACCACCGGCGTGGCACGATCCCAGTGTGAAAGTAGCCTAATAGCGAGTACCCGGCTTAACTTTTTTGGCTGGCTCCTAGATTCAGAGCATATTTGTCAAGCCCTGTGTTATTCCTACACTGCACTGTCTGCTTCCAGACATTTATTTAAAGGGCAAGTTCAGCTTAACGCTCCACTGACCTGGAGCATGACAAGCTCCCATTCTGAGCCCTGCTATAGCCGTGTCAAGGGTCTGGTACTTAGAATTCCAACTTAATCTCCAAAACGTACCCCATCAGAAGGTATGTTTAGGAGCATTTTAATTGCTTGGTGCCGACCAATCAGAACCTGTGTAGCCAAAGCTGAGGGGATTTCTAAGCCTCAGACCCGTGTTGTGTCTATAGCAGGGCTCAGAATGGAAGATCGCCGCGCTCCAGGGCAGCGAGACTGGTGGGGGGGGGGGGGGGGGGTTTGAGTAAGGGGTCCTGTGTAAGTTCACCTTACAGATTTTTATGTAAAGGTGAACTTATACATAAACACAAAATTTGGAGGACGTGGCACGTGCTCTATTTATGTATCCACATGCTCACTACATGTGAGGATACTTTCTTCTTGTTTTCTAACTTATACATAAGTTCAGGTGGTGGCCAATGGGTGCTTAATGTAAAAAAGGGCAACTTGATTTTCATCCACTCCTGACACAAATTACTGATATAACCACCCAATGTCTACGGAATACCTAAAACAAAGTATGCTCTGCAAATATAAATACTGTAGCGGTGGTGGCATAATCAATATTTCTGAAAATGTAACCTACCATTAGTGTTTGAAGTAATGACATCAAGCAGCACCACAAATGTTGTTGCATTAAAATTGAAAGCTTCATGCTTCAAGGACCAATGCGATAACATACTAGAAACGTCAAGCCTTCATTGCTATGGATTAGTTTGCTGGAGGTTGCAAAACAAACATGTTTTTTTCTTATGATCATGGTCAATCACTTTCAATATCTTAGCCAGCCATCAAGCTTTATATAGCTAGCAAATTTTTTGGCTCTTTCCACAAACCCTGTCATGGAAAGTTTAAATTTTTCTGCTCTGAAAGATGAACAGTACATGGCAGTCAGCCAATTTTAGCTTACTGATAGCCCAAAGAGCATACAGAAAGGGGGAAGATGTACTTGATATTGTTTGTTATTTAATAAGCAGTCATCCTAATCAACAAACAACCAAAAATGGCTTGATGAATCAGTTTTTGACTCGATACGATGTGTCATTTATGGTCCAGAGGGATGACTACACAGAGGTTATATGGTAAATGACTCATGGACAGGATGATCAATGGCATAGTGTACATACTATTATATGTTTTTAGGGCAGAGCACAAATTATGTAATCAGCCAAACAAATCATTAACAGGCATGGTTTGAAAATGCTTGTGTGTAACCCACTTACCAAATAGATAGCAATACCAACAGTTAAACAGAAAGCAGTCTCTTGTTTTGTTTTTTGTTTTTAAATGTATGTGAAAGTCAAAAGCTTCATGTAAACAATCATATCAATGTATGTTAATGCTGAATAAAACCTTCTGCTGTAGGCACCTTTCACACGATCGGCCCGCACAAGATCCGGCTGTCTGTTCTCTCCTCTCTACGACTGACAGCTATGGTGGGAGGGGCCAAGAACTCCCGCTGACGTCAGCCGGGGAGAAGAGAGGAGAGAGAGCTGATGAGTCAGCAGAGGGGATGGGATGTTTGTTATACAGTTAGTATAGCGGCAGGAAGGGAAGAGGCGGGCAGCATAGTGGCACAGACTAGCTGACAGGCGGGGGGGGGGGGGAGGAGAGGATAAGGGGAGGGGGAGGGGAGAGAGAGGATAAGGGGAGGGGAGAGAGAGGAGAGCTGCGGATGATGGAGGCACGTAAAATTAGAGCTGCACAATTAATCGTTAAAAAAAAATCATGATCTCAATTCAACCCCCCTGACAATCTCCAATGCAGAGTTTGCCGATTCTTTCATATAACAAGTGGAGAGACTTTATCTAACTAACTTCCTTCTTATATCAAAGGAATAAACTTCTTTGTGTAAAGAAAAAATTGGGCAGTCTGCCAAGTTTGTAACAACATGAAACATGTAACTAACTTCCTTCTTAGAGCAAACGTATGTCTGCAGGAAGTTTAAACACTTAAAGTCCAAATCTTTTGCTGACACTAATATATATATATATATTTTAGCAGAGACCCTAGGGCAGGGATATGCAATTAGCGGACCTCCAGCTGTTGCAAAACTACAAGTCCCATCATGCCTCTGACTCTGGTGTCATGCTTGTGGCTGTCAGAACCTTGCTATGCCTAATGGGAATTGTAGTTCTGCAACAGCTGGAGGTCCGCTAATTGCATATCCCCGCCCTAGGGAATAAAATGGCAACTGCTGCAATATTTTATGTCGCACTGTATTTGGCCAGCGGTCTTCCAAATGCAATTTTTTTGGGAAAAAAATACACTTCAATGAATGAATGAATAAAAAAAAAAGAAACGGTAAAGTTAGCCCAATTTTTAAATGTTATAACCGCGAGAATCGTGATCTATCTTCTAAGCAAAAAAATTGTGATTCTCGTTTTAGCCAGAATTGTGCAGCTCTAACGTAAACTGACCGCAGTGTCAGGGCTCAGCAGCCATGATAAACTGTGGTCAGTTTACAGGAGAAGGACAGAACCAGACATAATCAGCCCAGTATTTTAGGGGATAGAGACAAATTACACAGCACAAGCACTGTTCTGTTATTTATGCTTTAAGGCAGGGGTCTCCAAACTGCGGCCCGAGGGCCAGATGTGGCCCTTTGCTAGCCTTTATCTGGCCCTTGGGACACAATTCCTCCCACTGATATGAGGCACTATTCCTCCCACTGACACCAACAATGGGGAACTATATATTCCACAGATACCAATGATGGGATACTATTCCTCTTACTAATTAGGGGGAATACCTCTCCTCCTATTGACCACCAAATCCGAGGCCATATTTATTCTCACTGATGCTGGGCCCGTGACATTTCCTGCCCCTGTTGGCCACAATCCGGCCCTCCTAAAGTCTGAAGGACAATAAAGTGGCCATGTGTTTGAAAAGTTTGGAGAGCCCTGCTTTAAGGAGAAAGGAACAATTTTTGGGGGTTACAAACACTATAATTTCTTTTGTGTATTAAAGTGACACTTTTTTTTTTAAATGTACAGTGGAACCTCGGATTGCGAGTATTGCGGTTAACGAGGACTGTATTTTAAAAAACCTGACACGCTTTGCAAGTGCTGTCTCGCAAAACTAGCAGGATTCAAGCCAAAGCAGTGTGCAATACCGCGCTTGGCCTGAAGTGGGGGGCGCCGAGCAGAGCCGAACGGTGCCGTTCGGAAAATCCCAGAAATACTCAGTTTCCGAGGTTTCGCGAGTTCAGCAGGAGGTGTATCCTTATCCCCCATGTGAATTAGCATTATCCAGGGGCGGCACCAGGTGGGTGGGGGATGCCAATGGCCGGTGTGAATGCCCCCATTATATTAAAGGCTAGGTTCAACTTTAGGAACACATTACACTCGTATTTAGGGTAATATGCTGCCAACCAACTGTCTCTCACCACGAGAGCCTCATCCCTGTGACAGCAGGTGGCGCTCATCTGTGTTTGAGCTTTTTGGTGCACACCCCAATGCTTTTTGGTGCACACCTATGGCTTTCAGCCTCATCCAAATCGGCAAATTCCTTTTTATGCTGCAGTGATCCGACTTCCTGTGAGAGGGTGGCTACATTCATTCTCCATGGTCCCACTGTGTGTAGAAACGTAGCCACCCTCTCCTGACCGCTCCTATGGACTAGGTGGTGGTGGAGTAATGCACTTGGCTGCAACTAATATGCACTACTTGTTCTGAACAAAATTAAATGTAGGGGGGAGGGGTAAGGAGAGGTTCGGGAGCGGAACTTATGAAGGACGTTACAAGGAGGCAGAAAAACACAGTAAAAATAGCTAACAGGATGATTAAGTAGTGGATGTGTATTGATTATTTCAGGAGAATGAGAATATTGTTTAGTGTCATTTTAACTCCATTAAAATAATATGTGAATCCTAACTGAATTACTTTCAATCTGGCAAAGCACTGGCAAGGCGTCCTACAAAAACCTGCAAATATATATCTATAAAATACTTATTTTTAGGTTTTTGTTGCTGCTGATCTATGGCACCCTATTTACAACCTCTTCCTATCTCCATGCACCTTAATGATGGCTGCACGGGGCAGGTTTCTAAATGCTGACAACAGTGAACCATGCCTGCGTTATGTGTGTTGCACGATCCAGTAAAAGTCCAGTTAGTGCGACAACAAAGAAGCATGACCGCAACACTGCCTGTGGTTACCGTTAACTACATAGTTAGGTTGAAAAAAAAAAAAGGACACAAGTCCAAGAAAAAATAACAAAAACTAAAAAAGACCTGTCACGCTTGCAAAACTATTGGTAACGGCGCCCTAAATGCGGACAAAAAAAATAAATAAAAAAAAAAACATACGGTTAAAAAGTGCACAAGACTCGACGTTCGAAAAAGGTACATGGGCTACATTACTGTGATTGTCTCGGCACAATTACGCGTGCTTACAAAATGCTAAATGTTAAAGATGCACCTAAATTTCAGCTGCCGAAACATATATCGGCTGAAAATTGTACCGATAGGTGCAGATAACAACGCACATGCAGCAGCGGTGGCCACGTCGCTGGGTGCAGCCCATTGCGGTGCGTCACCCTGGTGGCTCAAGGTCCTGTCCTCCCCCTCTCCTTGCAGAGTGGTGATCTTCCGGTGTCAGGGAGCCGAATTGTCCAGGTGGCCGTAATAACAATGTCCTGCCTCCTGTGATAGACAGCACACCGATACAATGCTGGGACATTGAATCAGTGTGACCTGATCACAGAAGGTGGGACATTATTACTGCGGCCCGGCAAGTCAAGTCCAGCTCAGTGACACAGCAGGAGATCGCCGCTCTGATCCAGGCACCGGGCAGGCTGCATCCCACAGGCAGCGGGCAGGCTGCATCCCACAGGCAGCGGGCAGGCTGCATCCCACAGGCAGCGGGCAGGCTGCATCCCACAGGCACCGGGCAGGCTGCATCCCACAGGCACCGGGCAGGCTGCATCCCACAGGCACCGGGCAGGCTGCATCCCACAGGCACCGGGCAGGCTGCATCCCACAGGCACCGGGCAGGCTGCATCCCACAGGCACATGATACAAGCGATGGTTAGAGACTGCATTTTGTTTAAGCTTTTCTTGCACTAAAGGTTCCAATAATGGCCAACAATTAATTCATATTAATTGAAATTGATAATATTAATTAAAAAGTTAAATTTAATTCAATTATATATAAAAAATATGAATAATGGTCAGTGCAATCCACAATTGGTTACATTACATTTATTCCACTCTAGGGTGGCATACATCTGATTGCAGCATTGAATATTTTTTTTAAACTGTAATTTTTGGGTGCGGTTTTTGGGAAAGTGCATCCTGCATTTTTGGTTTTACCTCCAAAATTTACACTCGGTGCACCCCTACCAAATGTGAATGCAGCCTTAGTTATCTCATTGACAATATACTTAAAAAAAAAAAAAAAGACAACTCCAACCAAAAACAACAAGATACAAATTAGAAGCTCAATAAAGTTAATTGCTTTATTCATTTGCATACTGGAGTTCTCTCCCATAGTACATCTTTTCCCTCAGTCTGATGGCCAGCATAATTGAACCCCTTTCTTCCAATGCGTACAGAGTCATGGACCCACCCAGCCTGTGCTTAGATAATGAAAGGAGAAGCAACACAAAGATCAGCTGTACTGTCACTCTGCTGTCTCCTCTCATCAGCATGCTCCTTGCAAGCACATGAACTGAATGGCTTTTTTGCTAGTTCTTCCTCCCACACTTCAGCCGTGATGTACAAGGACTGCAAGAAACTAGTACCAGTTCAGAAATGTATTTACAGTACTTACATTGCTTGCATGTAAATAAATTAAAATATGTATTCATTGTTACAAAGCTGCATTAATTAGAATCTATTATATCTGCTGGAGATCAGCTTTCAGTTGATTGCTGATGCAAGGAAGAACAGGATTTGCGATAAGAACCTTCTTTAAGTTGTTGTAAAGTCATAAAGTTGTATATCTTAATGCATTCTTTGCATTAAGATAAAAAGCCTTCTGCGTGCAACAGCCTCCCTCATAGCTACCCGAGCGCCATCTCTATCCAGTGATGTTCACGAGTCCCTCAGCCGTCTGGGACTCTTCCTCCTGATTGGCTGAGACACAGCAGCAGCACCACAGGCTCCTGCTGCTGTCAAAGTCAGTTAGCCAATCAGGAGATGGAGGGGGCAGGGACGAACCACAGCTCCGTGTCTGAATGGACACACTGAGCTGCAGCTTGGCTCAGGTGCCACTATAGCTACCTGCTTGCTGGGGCCGCACTTGACAGGAGGGGAGGGGCCAGGAGCAGCAAAGAGGGACCCTAGAAGAGGAGGAGCCAGGCTGCTCTGTGCAAATCCACTGCAACAGAGCAGGCAAGTATACATTTTTTACTTTTTTTTTTTTTTACTAATAACAAACTAGACTTTACAATCACTTTAAAATTGACAGGGGCTGATCTGTGTACCGCAGGAGCACATACGTTAGCCATAATTATTTTTCTGAACTGCAACTCAATTTATAACATTTGTATCATGTTTTTTCTGGAGTTTTGGTTGATAGTCGGTCTCTATTTAAAATACACATTTGATAACAATGATAGATCATTATTTTCTTTGCAAGTGGGCAAATGTACAAAATCTACAGGGGGATCAAATAATTATTTTCCCCAATGTTTATGTTATATTTCTTTATTAAACTGTAGTATCTCTTTAAAACTAGTAAACTCTGGTCCTGTCACTGTGTTGTGTAATTAACACAAACCCGTCAATTGCTTTATTGACCCAATTCTGTGGCTGGGTCACTCTGTTCAAAGCCACAACTGCCATCCCAGGCACAATAAACCATTTGAACTTAGGTTTAGCAAACACACTTAACTTACATGGTGGAATTTGGCAGGTTAACAAGCACTAAACAGACAAGAAGGTAGACTAAAGCACTTTCTGCTTCCAAAACAAAAACTGTTTGTGTGTACACCAACCATTAAAAATAGAATATAAAAAAAAAATTCAATCTAAAAGACACAGAAAACAAGGCAGGAGACAGGCTACAAGCTGGGTAGCCAATCCAATTTCCAGGTCAGCAGAAAAAAACAGCAAAGACTACAGCTATTCTTATTCCTCATTCAATGTTCATTGCCAAACGTTCTTCTAGAGGTATACAGTATGTTGTGGCATTAAAACTATACAGTGAACACGAGAGCACCTATTATTTCAACCTGATTATACATCATTTCACAAATGCCTATTTTGGGAAACTGAATTATTCAACGGTATATTACATAACTGATATTTCTGCTATTACTTAATTGTACTCATTCCTGCAAAGACTGACAGTCAAAAAAAAAGAAAACACTCATACTGAATATTTTACTGAAATGTTACAGTTTTTCAGTTTAAATGAGACAGTCTTTCTTTAATCTCCTTTTTTTTTTTTTTTACATAAAAGTAATAATTTGATACTAAATTACTGCAGAAAATACAAAAATCAAGGTTAAGTATTTCTTGTCTTTGATGTCCTAATTAAATGTTTTCAGGGAAGAGATTGACAAAAACATTTATTCAGGTTTATGAATACTAGTTTTATAAAGAAACGTAAAAGAAAATGGTTTCACATACCTAATCTGATTGGCTGCTATAGACAAAACCCCTTTATTTACCGTCATAGGTTTAGGGGTTGATTTACTAAGCTAAAAATCCACTGCAGCAAGAAAGACATTTAATTTTTACATAAATAATATAGACAATGTACAAGATATAGGGGGTTGACTTAAACTGGAGAGTGCAGAATCTGGTGCAGCTTTGTATAGAAACCAATCAGCTATTTAGTAATTATATATATATATATATATATATATATATATATATATATATATATATATATATATATATATATATATATATATATATATATATTATACAAATTGAAAAAAGGGGGGACCATACAATTAAAGACACAAGCTGCTTGACACTATGCGTCTGAAATACATTGGTCAAAAATTGATTGGTTGGGATTTTCAAGGCACTGATGAGAAGGCATGCATCAGATAAAAAAAAGTATTTATTACATATAAAACAATACAAATATATAAACAATGGGACAGGCCCCACAATTCAGACACAATATCAGGTATTTGTTAGAACAAAACCGTATGGGTCAAATGCGTGGAGCCGATCGGCGACCTCATCAGTGCCTTGAAAACCCCAACCAATCACTTTTTGACCAATGTATTTCAGACGCAGTGTCAAGCAGCTTGTGTCTTTAATCGTATGGTCCCCCCTTTTTTTCAATTATCCCGGGATGCTGGTACATTATAATTTTTTTTTTCCATTTAATTAACTGAGGCTATACTCCCCTTTTCTGAATATATTATATATACACACACTATATATATATATATATATATATATATATATATATATATATATATATATATATATATATATCTTTTTTCTATCTTGAGGGGGATAAGGTCCCCCCCCCCCCCCAGCATTTCTTCATCCAGCTTCATCTTTCCTTAGCATCCTATTTTCTGGTTTTGTCCCTCTCCCGCCTGTCCTTATTTTTCTCTTCTCGACAGGGTCTCTAATCTAGATAGAGAAGTAGGAAGGTATAGGACTAGGATGTATATGAGATAAGTGGGATATGTAATTATAAGAATAACAATTAATATAAATGTTAGTTAGATTTAAAGGGGTTGTAAAGGTTCGTCTTTTATATTCTAAATTGGTTCCTAAGCTAGTGCATTGTTGGTTCTCGTACCTTTTCCTTCGATTTCCCTCTTTGTTTGAATTGCTCACTTCCTGTTTCTCCTCAGTAAGCTTTCCACCATCATCCGAGCGGTGGAAAGTCATTTAGAACAGCTTACTGAACACCTTACTGAGGAGGAACAGGAAGTGAGAAATTCAGACAAAGAAAACAAAAGAAAAAAAAACATTTAGAAGGGAAATCGAAAGAAAATGTAAGTGAACCAACAATTTACTAGCTTAAAGGAACCTATTTAGAAAATAAAAAACAAACCTTTACAACCCCTTTAATGAGAGGTTTATATTGAGACCGTGTATGTGTGTTTGTATAATGCGTGTCATATAAATAATGTGTATTTATTTATCTATATGTTTGTAATGTTGGAAAAAATTAAGAAATCTAAAAAAACAAAACAAAAAAAAAAACATCAGCTTTCAGTTTTTTATTTTTTTTGGTCAAAGTCTAAATTGAACAAACTGAAGTTAGAAGCCGATTGGCTACCATACTCTCCAACTTCAGTAAATCAACCCCTATATCTGGTACATTGTCTAAATTATTCACGTAAAATGAAATGTCCTTCTTGCAGCAGTGGATTTTTATTAACTTTTGAAGCATTTTGATAAAATTATATAAAATTCCATAGTAGAAAAACAACTTAAAATCACAAAAGGCTAAAGCTCATATTAACTGCACAAAAAGGGAAGAAAAAGGAAAAGAAAGTACAAGTTTTTAATAGCTTAGCTGAACAAATTTGAGATGAAATGAATCACTATTTCCCTTGTTTTCTTCCTCCTGATAATGTACATATTTATCATTCATAAGCACGTGCTTTGTAAATGAAAGGCTCTTTGTGATCATTTACAATCTAACATTCCATAAAATGTCACAATTTGTGGTCCACTGTAAAATGCGACAGTTTTTTTTATAGCTTACATCCGATTTCACATGATGTGGTGGGAGAAAACTGTATCTGGATTGTTACTTAACCAATTCCTGAGGTCACTGACTGGGCTGAAAGCTGCTTATGTATTCACCATCAGTAACTATCGCTGATGAGATTTTTACCTTCAGGTATTTGTTTTATTAAGAAGTTTAAATATAACGAACTTCTGCATACTTAACAAAATATCAATTTAACCTAACATAGACATGTTTTACAATATCAATGTCTAGCAATACATCTATAAAGATATTCTCTAATGACTTTAGATGTTCGCACATAAAGGCACTTTAGTAGAAAGACTCTACCTATAAATGTTTGAGCGTTTTAATTTATTTAAAATTTTTAATTACATTTTTTTTTTTAACAATAAATCTTTATTAGATTCAAATACTATAAATTACTAAATTCAACAAACTAAGTTAAGTATCAGGTTTTTGGATAAATAAGAATAAAAGATTAGGACATTTATTTTTCTTAATTAAAATAGACTGAAATTGGAAAAACATTTACCCCAGGAGTAACCCAGGATATGACTGTCTCAGGCAGGGTGGCTTTGTTATTTGTATGCTCACTAAGACTGCAAACAGGGGTTTACTTTTATACAACTTTTGTTATTTAGCTCTATTAACAAAAAGTTATTTTAATGCGAAGAAAAGCATGAACTTTATATCTATTTATGTACTTTTTCACCAACAAATTTAGATTTTGCACATTGTGGTCCAGAGACTAAATATTACAAAAGAAACCAATAAAAATCAAATGCCATAAGAACCACTATCACATTAATACACAGGTATGACTGCGATAAAGGTGAATATAAAACACCCTTCAAATCGTATGAGATCTGAAAATACGTGACTCAAATCTTTAATACTAAGCTTACCATTACAATGAATTAGCAGCGGCCACACAATTAATAATAATAATAATAATATATATTACTACTATACAGAACACATACATTCACAAAACCTTAAAACCGTGAGAACAAAATATCCGAGATCCATTTTTGTATATTTAGCATTTGCTTTGATACATCAGACTTCCTGTCCACATTACCACTAAAAGGCAATATCACCACCAAAACAGAACGACAGCTTTACTAATAACTTCAAACACAGCACCTGTAATTTTGTAAAAAAAAAACTATATAGAAAAACCCCCATACACATGCAAAATTACATTGGATTTCACAACCATTTACTGGATTATTAATGTAAACATGTATTATTTTAGATTTTTTTATATATATATATAAAAAAAATGTATGAAATATTTTACACACACAAAACAGTAGTAGTAATACAGTCATAAACTACGTTTGAACAAGCTAGTTCACTAAATCTTAAAATCGTACAACGGAAAAAGCGATCTGTCATAAAGGCATGCAAATGGCATATCCACATTCCAAAACCTTGTATACATCCACATGTAGTTACATGTTGCCATAATTGTACAACACAACGCCTGCCATAAATATTGCAGAGAAACTAGGAGGCAACCCATGGAAGAACGGCAACAACACAGAATATTAGATGCAGTAAACTGTTTTTTTCCCTTTCAAATTTCTAGTTAATGGAAGAAATCCTGAGACTGACAATGAACTTAAATAACTTCTTAAAAAGAAAAAGAAAAAAAACCCACAGGACTAATGTGCATATTATCCAATAAAACATCATGTTTACCATTTTCCCCAACTTCCTATTTTCACTTGCAAGAAAGGGAACTAGAATGTCATTTGGATGTATGGGAAAAAACTAAACTAAACAGAATTGGGTATCTCTTTATTCTCTGAAATGTAAAGAAAACCTTTCACTAGAAAAGCACGTAGGATGTTATTGCTGAACCTTATTGCTTCAATATTGTAACTTCTTCAGAACCAAGGATCCAAATAAAAATTTCTGATACGCCTTGATTTGCACATCGTCCCTGGGTCAGTGACTTGGAGGTCATTGCAGTCAGAGGACAGAAGTGAGCCAGGCAACTAAAATTGAGTCAAATAAAAGAAAGACACTCTCCGTGGTGGTCTGCGAGAGAAGCAAGCCCCCCTCATTGGAGGTCTGCGGGAGAAGGAAGCCCCCCTCATTGGAGGTCTGCGGGAGAAGGAAGCCCCCCTCATTGGAGGTCTGCGGGAGAAGGAAGCCCCCCTCATTGGAGGTCTGCGGGAGAAGGAAGCCCCCCTCATTGGAGGTCTGCGGGAGAAGGAAGCCCCCCTCATTGGAGGTCTGCGGGAGAAGGAAGCCCCTCTCATTGGAGGTCTGCGGGAGAAGGAAGCCCCTCTCATTGGAGGTCTGCGGGAGAAGGAAGCCCCTCTCATTGGAGGTCTGCGGGAGAAGGAAGCCCCTCTCATTGGAGGTCTGCGGGAGAAGGAAGCCCCTCTCATTGGAGGTCTGCGGGAGAAGGAAGCCCCTCTCATTGGAGGTCTGCGGGAGAAGGAAGCCCCTCTCATTGGAGGTCTGCGGGAGAAGGAAGCCCCTCTCATTGGAGGTCTGCGGGAGAAGGAAGCCCCTCTCATTGGAGGTCTGCGGGAGAAGGAAGCCCTTCTCATTGGAGGTCCCCTCATACTAGTAATTGTAAAAAGAATGCTCCTTGCAAGATTAGAGGTCAGGGGAAGAATGTCCCTCTTAGAATTAGCTATCAGTGGTTACTTATCTGATGGGCAGTAATGTTTCCATGCTCTGGCAAGCTTTGGAGGAATCCTGGTAGAAAGCCTGCTCTAATTTGTGATCGGGAAAACCTTCTTTCACAATCCATGTGCCAGCAGGGTATGCATGTGACCAACATAGGATATTAGATAATATAGTCATCTGAAAGAAGACTCACGATTATGTTTACTTTGCAACGCACTGCCAGATATGACACTAATAAAGCTGCCTACGTTTTAAAATACTTTCCAGGTACATAAGTTCAGAACTCCGATAACTGAAAACAACCGGAACATAGACTACTGTGCTCATGAGCAAATAACCGTCTCAGAGGACAGAATAAGATGCAAATACAAAACACAAAAAAAAAAATCTAAAGAGGAATTTAACAACAAATCTCCAGAACTTAGAAATAGGGAACAGTCTATACAAATCTACGGAGCTATGCAGCCAATAGACCTATAAAAAGGACAGTGGGTGTCTCTCTGTGGTCTGTTGATAACAGAAGCACACATTACCTAAGTCCTTGGTTAGCCGACTCTTAGTGTGACGTCTCATTGTACATTACCTTGTCCACAAATACATTTTAGGCTGTGGTGCCTAGGTTAAATAAGCTTCTACCTCTCTGATACATAGAAATTTAAAATATGTAAATTACTAAGTCATTGAAGTATAAATAGGCCCAGATAGAAGAAATTAATATTGTGGCGGAAGATATCGGTCTAAATTAGTTTTCTTTTTTTTTATCCTTTTTTTTTACATTTTGCGGCTTTTAATTTACCGGGAAGGGTCTCCGATTTATGCTCAGAGTGTGCAATGAAGTGGCCAGGTCACATCAGCAGAGCTGGGGACAGTCCTGACCTAACTTAACAGAGGCCGTAGGGTTGTCACCTTTTCTCCAGACCAAACCCGAGCATTTTAACAGGCCTGGGACACCTTTGGTAGGGTTGCCACCTTGTCTCTTTAAACCCAAACACATATGAAGCACACAGGTTCTGAGGCCGATTAAGGTGGTAATTACACTCACTTGGTGCCTTATCTGCATTAAATTTGCCTGAGAACCTGTGTAATTCATATTTGTTCGGGTTTAAAGGGATGAGGTGGCAACTCTAAGGGGCTGGCAATCAAGCTTAAGGTGGAATCGCGAAGGGCCCTTTTCCCACATACGGACAAACGGTCCGTTTTTTACAAGTCCGTTTACGGACTTGTAATGCATCCCTATGGGATTGTGTACGTTAGCGGATGATGCATCCGCTAACGTCCGCAAAGATCCGCGTCCGCACGGAAGAAACCCCTATTTTTTTTCATCAGATTCCCCATAGGGGAGAGCGGAGGAAAGACAGGGCAGTCTCTGCACAGTGCGCGGGGACCGCCCTGTCCGCCGACAGCTCAGCGGGGATTTACGGATGATCCCTGCTGAGCCGACGGACACACACGGGGCGGATCAAAAACGGTCCGCTCCGTGTGAAAGGACCCTAAGTGCGTCAGCCTGTACTGTACGTCCTAGTGTGACATCGCTGAGCCTGCATATACTTAAAGATAAATGTAATAAGTTAGCCCTAAAATAATAATAAATAGAAGGCTGCTAGCTATAGGTAAGCATACAGAAAACAAATATAAAAGAGTAATAAAAGGAGCAGAACCTCACACAATTGTACCATCGTCACAAGTTCCCAGTACAGCTTATACCAGCAGGATCAACAGATCCAAATAGAACACAGGGAGGGGTAGGTGACAATACACCATTTTATTTTAAAAGTCATTATTATTATTATTATTATTATAATAATACAGGATTTATATAGCGCCAACAGTTTGCACAGTGCTTTACAACATGAGGGCAGACAGTACAGTTACAATACAAGGAAATACAAGAGGAATTAGAGGGCCCCGGCTCGCATTATAAGCCTTCCTACCTGCACCTTGTATTTTCACCTCTATAAGATGTGCATTGATGATGGCGTTTCATGGTGTCATTTGCCCTGTATGCACAGCATATAGTAGAGTCACATTCTGATGTCAAACAAGGGGCCTGCAGCGTGACACTGCACAGGTTAATGCATGATTTTTGTCTGTAGTGTGAGAACTGACACTACATATTCCACAATCACCGAGTTTCTTGGTCTAGAACTGGTGCAGTCATTAGATGTGACACAGCCTTACAAGCAAGCAGAGCATTCACAGAGAGATCACCTTACTGGAAGAGATGTGTTCATCACATTAGCACTCCCACATTTGTGATAAAACAAAGAGGGAATGGCATGGATTGGACACTGTGTGACCTGGAGGGTTGCCTGTTCCAATAGCAAATAGGGACAAACTAGGTGAATAAATACATGGACATATGGAAATCAATCGGCCATAGTGCCACAAACTGCAGCCACAGCATGTGAGCCCATCATTAGGTATACTGGGGGTCAAAAACACCACTGTTCATTTTATGTCTTTTTTTTGCTTCTAAACACCCCTCCATATTACCCTGTATATCCTTGCACACATAGACGTTAAAGGTGTTTAGAGGCACTTGCACATTCAGGAGAATTCTGGCAAAAAAAAAACACAAACCGTTCATAAACATGCCTAAGTGCTAGGTGCATATAGCGCTTGATCATTTGTTCCAATAGCCAGAGTACATTCATGCTCTGGCCAATGAAATGAATGAATGCCCAAATGCTTGACGTGCCTAAATGCATCAGAAAAACATGGCATTAGGCACGTTGTTAAGGCTGCTCATCTCCTGGCAGGAGAAAAGGCGTTCAGAAGAGCTGAGCAAACGCCCTGTGTGCATGAAGCCTTACAAGGCAAACAACACAGGAAAAAGAACTACGTACACAATCCCACCTAGTGAAAACAACAAAACGTCTACAATGCCTTCAAAGTAAACATAAAGCCACAACTTTTTTTTTCTCATATCTGGTACAGTAGGGAGGGGGGGGGGGGGGGTTAAAGCGGAGTTCCACCCTTAAAACCACTTGGTTTCACCCCATCCAGCATACTGGCGTGACGTTTTTTTTTTGTTTTTTTAATGCATGTACTTACTTTATAATAAATCATTTAATTCCGTGCGCACCGCGGTATGTCGCCGCTATAAGGCGTCACGCCTTCCGGAAACAGCCGATTAGCGTTCGGCTCTTCTAGGCGCCTGCGCACAGACCCAGGAGCTGACTGCGCAGGCGCCGTAAATAGCCGGTCCTAGTTCGGGTTTTTTCGGAGGGCGTGACGCGGCTATATATGGCGCCTGCGCAGTCAGCTCCTGGGTCTGTGCGCAGGCGCCGAGAAGAGCCGAACGCTAATCGGCTGTTTCCGGAAGGCTTGACGCCTTATAGCGGCGACATACCGCGGTGCGCACGGAATGAAATGATTTATTATAAAGTAAGTACATGCATTAAAAAAAAAAAAAAAAACAGCATACTGGCGCTGACGCCAGTATGCTGGATGGGATGAAACCAAGTGGTTTTAAGGGTGGAACTCCGCTTTAAATTTTTTTGCCATCTACGCCTCATTAATAGGGAAGAGATCAAGCATGTTTGGATCTTAGTCCAAACCCACCAGGAGGCTGTCGATGTACTGGGCCAATCACCTGTGGCTGAGACATTCCTTGCCCTGCAGTTGCACCCCTTCTATATGTGCATCCGCAGGGCAGGGAATGCCTCAGTCACACAAGACAGTACAGTGGCAGCTTCCTGGCTGGCACCCTCACATGGGTTGAGGCTAGGATCTAATCATGCCTGAACTCACACCCACTACATTTCACTTCCCGTCCTTTAGACTCAACAGAATGTGAGAGGATCTCTTTCCAATGTGAGGGAACCCTCCACTTAGACAGTCGTCACCAAAACAGGTGTCCCCATTGGAAGATTTCGCCTCTATTCCTATTCTGGTGGCAACTCAAAAATTGTGGATTTACTTTCACATTTATGGTGATGAGGTGAATCAGATCTTATTCACACTGGCCAACATGGCAAAAATGCAGGCTGGCATCCTCCCTCCATGTAGGGGACTCTGCTTTGTATTTATACAACCCAAGGTGGCACTGTTTACCTTTTTCAATTATATCAAAGCGTCACAAAATGGCACTTCAATCAAGTCTATGAAGCACAATCAGCTGCAGCTCAGTGACCTGCGGTACCTCTCACTGTGTAAAAATACTGCAGGTCTACAATTTTCTGCCCCCCCCAAGGGCACATCGTTATGGTGTCACCAATTGCTTTCTATGGTCTTTACAGCTGGTGTGAGCGTAGCTTATAAAAGTAAAAAACTGTGAACACAGACAGCCAATTAACTGTTATTAACCCCGCCCCCTCATCACATTAATTGACTGACAACAGCAGTAGCCAATGGCTTCCATTGTCATCAACCTGCCCTGTGAGAAGGGAGAGAGCCATTGCCCTTGTGCACATCGCTGGATCCGCATGAGGCAAGTATAAGGGGGGCTGGGGGGAATCCTGTAACAAAGAAGGATTTTTACCTAAAAGAGGTTGTACATTTCATTACAAAAAATAAATACAAAATTATCACATTCCATATATCAACACGACTGCATTCTTGCACCAAAAGAGTGTAAATCTTGCCTACACAGACACCTAATTAAGAAGCAGTCAGTTTTCATTCTCTCTGGGATGATTTATGTCTTAAAGTGGTTGTAAACCTCAGACATGAAATATGAACAAAGCATATCCCTCTATAGCAGGGATATGCAATTAGTGGACCTCCAGGTGTTGCAAAACTACAAGTCCCATCATGCCTCTGGGTGTCATGCTTGTGGCTGTCAGAGTCTTGTCAGAGCCTCATGGGACTTGTAGTTCTGCAACAACTGGAGGTCCACTATTTGCATATCCCTGCTCTATAGTGTGAACTTGTCTCAATACAGAGCACTGTGTGTTTGCTCATTTCTGTCTGCTGCTCTGTTCCTCTATCAGCATGAATCACTTTTGACACCAAGAGAAAAATGGTGATGGGAGGAATCTCCAGCTGATTGGCAGCCTCAGCTTTGTCCCTTCCCTCCAATCAGCTCTCAGAGCTTTCCTCACTGAGCTCTGCAGAGTATAACTTCAGCTCTCTGCTTTCTGAAATCTCAGACAATCTGTAGAGATTCTGGACTTTAAATGGATGTAGAGAAGATGGCAGATAAACAAGTGCACCTTATGTAGGAGAATTTGTTTCATCTCAGTGTATCACCCAAGGTCAGTCACTTCACTTGGTATATGGAAGGGTTTAAAACCACTTTAAGGTAAAAAAATAATAATAATTAAAGTATAAGCTAAGGGAAACTCTTTATTTGTGGATATAATAGAAGGATTAAAACCCGTCAGGTTTTTTAAAGCTGTCTGCACCCCCATTAGATGAGATCTCTCCCTTTGTCTTGTTTACCATTAAACTTAATAGTATGGGGAAAAAAATCCCACATTTTGGTTTGTCCCCAGAACAGTAACAGAAGAGAACTCATCCAATGGGGACACCATTTCTGGTGACATGCCGGGATTCTTCACTTTGTAGGGATTTCCTCTCACTTCCTGTTGTGACAGGAAGTGAAGGAAAATCTCCTCAATGGGACAAAGATGGCTTAAAAAAACTGCCCTCCCCCTTATTCCATGCAAAAAACAAGGTTGTGGCCTTTGAGAAATGTCTGGACACCGGCCTTTGACGGGCAACTCGGTGGCGATCTTGTGCACATCGCCCTGCGTCTAACCTGTGCAAGACCTGAGCCTTGTATGGGAGAAGATCTGCCATAAACACTCCATAGAAATACATAAGAAGGGTGTGAGGGGGGCAGAGCTGGGGGCTCAGTCTAGGAGGCCTCCCTCCTCTTCTCCCCCTTGCCTGGCATCACCTCCTCTCCATGTGTGGCCAAGTGACAGGCACACGGGGTATCTGCCCATCCTAGCAGATATGGAGGGGAGAGGCCTGCTGCCGGTGCCTTCCCTCCCCTCAGCCTGCTGGCCCTGCGCTCTCCCCCTCTGAGCCCACCTGTACCCCCCTCCCGCCGCCACCGCACCCCCACAACATCATACAAGCGCCTCACCACTTGGCTAGTGGTCCTGGCCATGGCCTTCTTCCCCTCTCCTCAGATGGCTTCAGGGAATCACACAGCCAACAGTAATGGCCGCCCGCATCGTCTGGAGCTGACGTCACTCCACAACAATGTTCGTGGTAGAGAAGGGAGGCGCTGCTCCGACACTCTCCCAGCCGCCATTGGGCACCGTCGTTTCGGGCCCGCCTTCTTTCGCCGTCGATTGGGCGACGCGAGTGCTCGTCAGCGAGCGCTGGCCGCGCCCTCCTCCCCCTCCTCCTCATTCACAGAAAAAGCGTCTTCGTTTCCTTGTTTGTTTCCTCCATTTCGCGGTGTGATGTGTGTGAGGATGTTCTGTGAAGGGACTGCCTCATACACAGCACAGCTGGGGCGCAATGACACCTGCCGGCACTCAGGACTCCTGTGTGCTATGAACATAGGACACACTAGAAATGTGTGGGCAATGCAGGGTGAACTAGTGTGACCTGGCAAATAAAATACCTGTTATTAAATGTAAGCTCAGTGCAGAAGAGGAGTGTTCATTTCATGGTCTCCCTCACACAGACGGTGGTAACCTGCGTTTTCCTGCCCTGGAACAACGCGCCAGGGTGCATAGGAAACAATTGTCCGCAACGCGCTGGAAGGCACTGCAGGTCACAGCGCTTCTAGGCGGAGACCTGACTGGATTGTATGCTTTGAATAAAGTTTAGAAAAAAACTTAAACAGTCCCATGTGTTTGTAAAAAGCAAAGGAGCATAGGAAACAATCGCATTCTATGCTGCATATTTCCACAAGGCACTGCAGTTCACTGCGCTTCTGTGCGGAGACCTGACTGGATTGTACGCTTTGTATGTTTAAATAAAGTTTGGAAAAAAATAAACAGTGCCGTGTGTTTGTAAAAAGCAAAGTGGCATAGGAAACAATCACCTTCTATGCTGCATATTTCCATAAGGCACTACAGGTCACTGTGCTTCTAGGCGGTGACCTGACTGAATTGTACGCTTTATATGCTTTGAATAAAGTTTAGAAAAAAAGTAAATAGTGCCATTTGCATAGGTGTGCGCAGCCAATAGCATTAGGGTGTGCACCCCAAAGCTCAAACACACACTAACGATCGCTCACTGTGTTCGTTCAGAAAAGGAAGGGGTCAGTAAATTACATATTTACCGGCCCCTTACCTTGTTCATCCTAAAACATCCCTGCAGCATCAGCTGCTGGGAGAGGAGGGAAGCCAGCAGCGGTGCAGGGGAGCTAGGGCAGTAGGGGGAATCTATGCTGCACAGGGTGCCTGGGCACACCCTGTGCGCACACCTATGGCCATTTGTTTGTAAAAGGCAAAGGGGCATAGGAAACAGCCTTCTATGCTGCATTTTTCCACAAAGCACTAGACATGTGCAGACTGGAATATTTCGTTTCGTTTTTTTCGTTTTCGTTTGGAAAATAAATTTATTTAGTTATTTCCGAAAATCGTTTTGATTTATTTCGTTTTTCGTTGGGGCATAGCTTTCGTCCGAAAATCCAATAATACTTGGTTTCTGTCGAATGGTCAAAAGAATATTCGACGGAACGTCGAATCTTTAAGTCAAATCGTACATTTCCGTTCGAATATTCCGCCTACAAGAATTCTAATGTTGTATGACTAGTAATAATGTCGAATCTATTTTCTCATAAATCAAAATCTATTCTCTGTAATGTCGAATCTTTTCCCTATAAAGTCGAATCTTTTCTCTATAATGTCGAATCTCTTTATATCGAATTTTTACCGCAACGAAAACGAAAATAAAGCATTTTTTATGTTGGATCTTTCGGTTTTCGTTTCTTGCGCTTTCTTTATCGTTTGTTAAAACTAGAACGAAAAAAACCAGATTTTCGGACGAAAATGCATTCTAACGAAAACGAATGCACATGTCTACAAAGCACTGCAGGTCACTGTGCTTCTGGGCATAGACCTGACTGGATTGTAGCTTTGTATGCTTTGAATAAAGTTAGAAAAAAAAGTAAGCAGTGCCATGTGTTTGTAAAAGCAAAGGGGCATAGGAAACAATCGCCTTCTATGATGCATATTTCTGCAAGGCACTGCAGGTCACTGCACTTCTGGGCGGAGACCTGCATGAAGTGTATGCTTTGGATGCTTTGAATAAAGTTTAGAAAAAAAAGTAAATAGTGCCATGTGTTTGTAAAAAGGGGCATAGGAAAAACCATGATCTTCTATGCTGCATATTAACACTGGAAGACACTGCTGGGTGGAGACTTGAATGGCATGTAAACTTTTGTACGCTTTCAATAAAGTTTAAATAACAATTAAATAAAATAATTAAATAATAATAAAAAGAAAAAAACTACTATTAACATTATAGACTGATAATTTTTTTGGCAGTGGGCAAACGTACAAAATGAGCAGGGGATCAAATACTTTTTCCCTCACTGTACAGGTGAAACTCGAAAAATTTGAATATCGTGCAAAAGTTAATTTATTTCACTAATGCAACTTAACAGGTGAAACCAATATATGAGAGAGACTCATTACATGCAAAGCAAGATAGTTCAAGCCGTTATTTGTTTAATGTAATTGTGATGATTATGGCTTACAGCTCACGAAAACCCCAAATCCACAATCTCTGAAAATTAAAATATTGTGAAAAGGTGTAATATTCTAGGCTCAAAGTGTCCCACTCTAATCAGCTAATTAAGTCATAACACCTGCAAAGGGTTCCTGAGCCTTTAAATGGCCCCTCAGTCTGGTTCAGTAGGAATCACAATCATGGGAAAGACTGTTGAGCTAACAGTTGTGCAGAAAACCATCATTGACACCCTTCATAAGGAGGGAAAGCCTCAAAAGGTAATTGCAAAGAAGTTGAATGTTCCCAAAGCGCTGTATCAAAGCACATTAATAGAAAGTTATGTGGAAGGGAAAAGTGTGGAAGAAAGAGGTGCACAAACAGCAGGGATGAGGATTGTCAGGAAAAGGCCATTCAAAGGTGTTGGGGACTTTCACAAGGAGTGGACTGAGGCTGGAATTAGAGCATCAAGAGCGCCACACACAGACACATCCTGGTCATGGGCTTCAAATGTCGTATTCCTCTTGTTAAGCCTCCTGAACAACAAACAACGTCAGAAGCGTCTTACCTGGGCTAAGGAAAAACACACCTTGAGTTTTATTTCATCTGATGAATACAAATCCGTCACCTTGGGGGATTAACCTCCACTTTATTTAATTCTCTTGATCCATTTATATAACGGCAGACCCCTTCTCTTCATTCCTTTCCCATTTACTTTCCCTTAGTTATATTCAGAATGTTGTTATTTACTTTGTTTGTTTCAATATTCTGGTTTAACCTGCGGCCTGGATTCATGGAAAAATCATGAATCTAGACTGTATGCTCTTCGTTGATTTCTCTAATATATGCTCTAAATTGTTTGGTTCTCAACGTTTGATATGCTTACTTTATCCAAGCCATGTATTAAGATGTTACTTTACTGTTATCGTGTCTTTCTGACACTGCATTCTTCTGTTACATAACACGGCTGCGTCCGTGTTTCCATGTCTTTTTCACTGTATTATTTAAATTGTTCTTGTTTGAATTATTATTAATAAAAATCATTACAAAAAAAAAAAGAAAAACACACCTGGTCTGCTGCTCAGTGGTCCAAAGTCCTCTTTTCTGATGAGAGCAAATTTTGCATTTGGAAACCAAGGACCCAGAATATGGAGGAAGAATGGAGAGGCACACACTGCAAGATGCTTGAAGACCAGTGTGAAGTTTCCACAGTCTGTGTTGATTTGGGGAGCCATGTCATCTGCTGGTTTTGGTCCGCTGTGCTTCATTAAGTCCGGGGTCACCGCAGCCGTCTACCAGGAGATTCTGGAGCACTTCATGCTTCCTTCTGCAGACAAGCTCTGTGGGGATGAAGACTTCATTTTCCAGCAGGACTTGGCACCTGCCCACACTGCCAAAAGCACCAAAACCTGGTTCAATGACCGTGGGATTATTGTGCTTGATTGGCCAGCAAACTTGCCTGACCTGAACCCCATAGAGAATCTATGGGGCATTTCCAAGAGAAAGATGAGACATGAGACCAAACAATGCAGAAGAGCTGAAGGCCACTATTGAAGCATCCTGGTCTTCCATAACACCTCAGCAGTGCCACAAGCTGATCGCTTCCATGCCATGTTGCATTGAGGGGCCCAAACCAAGTACTACGGGGCCTAAACCAAGTACTGAGTACATATGCATGCTTATATATTTCAGAGGTCCGATATTGTTCTATGTACAATCCTTGTTTTATTGATTGCATGTATTATTCAAATTTTCTGAAATTGTGGATTTGGGGTTTTCATGAGCTGTAAGCCATAATCATCACAATTATGACAAATCACAGCTTGCACTATCTTGTTTTGCATGTAATGAGTCTATCTCATATATTAGTTTCACCTTTTAGGGGAATAAATGAACTTTAGCACGATATTCAAATTTTTCGAGTTTCACCTGTATATGCATGAGCCATAAACTGGAACTGAATCCATCGATTTAAAGAGGAACTTCAATCCCCTCACGTCTGGCCCTGACATCTGTCTCCTCTTAGTGGCGCAGCCATCTTTTATGCCCAGGCGCATGAACGGATGTGCCAGAGTGCTCTTCAGGACCTAAAAGATCTGCCATGCATGGGTGGTGTGCATGGGAATGTGGGGCTATTAGGAAATTACAGAAAATTGTATTCGGTCTTTGCATGCACTGATTCTTTGGTGCACGTGCAGACCGAACACAAAATCCTTTACCTTTCTAATCACATCATGATGTGCACATGTGTGGAAGGTTTTTGCCAGATACTGAAGGCCAGGAATAGCCCTTTACATATCTGTGCACGTTTAGATCAGGCACAACATAATTCTCATCTTGGTGGAAGTGCAGGGCTGGAGAACAAAAAAAGTAAAAATAAAAATATTCAATTGTGGAAGATGGAGGGTCCTGGAGCAGGAAAAAAACAATTTTTTTTTTGAAGGTGAAGATTAGGGATGAGCCCCCCCCGTTCGGTTCGGACCAGAACCTTCAAACGGACCGACCGTTCACGCAAACATTTAAAACCCCATTTACGTCTATTGGACTCGAATTTGAATTCAAAAGTGCTCATTTTGAAGCCTAATATGCAAGTTATTGTTGTAAAATCTCTTTGAGAACCCGGGTCTTGCCCCAGGGAACATATATCAATGGAAAAAAGTTTTAAAAACGGTCATTTTTTCTGGAGCAGTGATTTTAATGATGCTTAAATAAAAAATAAAAAAATGAAAAAGTCTTTTAAATATTGTACCTGCTGGGTGTCTATAGTATGCCTGTGAAAACGTCTTTGAGAACCCAGGTCTTGCCCCAGGGAACATGTATCTTTATGATGCACACTGCAGCGAACACAGGCAATACACCACGTGAGAATACTGCAGCTAGCACAATTACCTACCTGCCAGTAAATTAGCAAGAGCTGATCTAGCTTTACTATACAGTGTATAAATATATGTACAACACCTGAGATGCATATATAACCTCTACGCAACTAGCCCGCCTGTCTTCCTGCTCTATCTACCTGCAAAAAATGACACTCTCTCTGTCTCTCTCTGTTTTCTCTTAACCACTGCATTACACTACACAAGGCCGACCTGCAGGCGGCCTTTTATAGTGTGGGACGTGTACTAAACCCCCTGAGCCATAATTGGCCAAAATCACCCTGGCTTTGGCCAATTACGGCTCTCCGTTTTTTGCAAGCTGTGATTGGCCAAGCATGCTGGTCATAGTTCATGCTTGGCCAATCATCAGCCAGCAATGCACTGCGATGCCGCAGTGAATTATGGGCTGTGAAACGTAACTCGAATTTGGCGCAAACGGACCAAAACGTTCGTAATTCGACGAACGATCGAACATACGATGTTCAAGTCGAACATGAGTTCGACTCGAATACGAAGCTCATCCCTAGTGAAGATTTGCCCAGGCACACTGGCATAAAAACTGGGGTATAGGCATACAACATATAATACTCCTGTATTTGTGGCATCAAGAAGTCTCAGCTGGTGCTGAATTCTGTCCATAGAACTGTATTGATGGAATACGTCATACACAGGTATACACGCCTGTAAACATTGGCACTCATGTTCACATGCATATGAGTGTTTTTCCCACAATGTGGAAGTTTCGTATTCAGAACTTACACCGTTATACAGGTCACTGCTGGGGCACATAGAAAACATTTGTTGGAAGATTGCCTTGTATTGCCACTCTTAACCACTTGCCGACCTCCCTACAGTCATTGGAGCCGGTTCACACACAGCTCCAGGATGGCTGCGGAGCAAATAGCAAATCGGACCTGAAATTGTGAACAGGGACTTAGCCTTAGTAAAAAAAGAAAAAAGCTAAAAAAAGAAGGATATATAGTATATAGTGCTCTCCGTATATGTAAGATTATTATTATTAAAAATAAAGCCCAAGATTAAATCTTAGGCTCCATGCACACTAGAGAAGGGCTCGACAAAATCCGGGCTCCAGGTCGCAACTGCGACAAGAAATTGTGACCTGGCGCACGTCCCCGCCGGTAATTGAGGCCGTTGCGGGCCCGCCGATTGCGGCAATTGCGCGGCAGGGGAGGTGGGGGTCGCACAAAGTCACAGTTTGCCCCCGTGCGCCCCCTACGCAGCAGGCCCACGACGACAGGTAATTGAGGCCGTGGCTTTGCGGCCTTGTGAAGTGCCAAGCTTACTTCTGTGACCTGTGCCATCTGGTGGTGACCGTTGGCATTACAGGTAAAACAGCAGTTCTCATATGTCATTTTTCACTGCCATCTCCTTCCCTCTAATTAGAACCCCCAAACATAGTACACGCTTGCCATCGCTGGTTGGCGGCGTGATGAGGTGCACGTAGCACGCTCACGCTGAGGGAAGGGCGGAGCCTCGTCTAGCCTGGAGCCGGAGGAAGAGGAAGGAGACGGCGCGACCCGGAAGAACCACGGGACGGATGGACGCCGCGGGAAACTGCAAACCCGCGGACCCCGCTGATGCCTGACCGCCCGTGCCTCACCCCGGAACATCGTGGTAAAGCCCTCGTTCCCAACATCTCAGTAGGACGCGGAGGAGAACATCCTCCGAGCGCAGCCGTGCAGGTGGATGACTTAGCGGATGATACAGTGAACGGGTAACGGCTGACGGGCGGGTAAGACCGCAACCTCCCCCATCCCAGACCCCCGGCGGAATCAGGTAAAAACAAACTTGCGATGCTGCATCCTGCCTTGATATTCATAATATGAACGATCAATGATTCACTGCAAGATTGGGTGAGGTGGACAGCTTCTATATGTTAAGAGCCCCTGAAAAAAAAAGGGGGGTCAAGAGACCAGGTGTAAATATACATGGACTATACTTGTAAGAATTGGGGTTTTCTCGAGGATTGAAAAAAAAAAAAAAAAACACAGTGTATTGCCGGTCTAAACAGCTTGTTCTATCATCCCCATTGAAGTAATAAGGCTCCCCTATGGGCGGTACTCGTTGTATATGTGTGAACAGACTCCCGGGGCAGGATATTACAGTCCACTTGGTGCTGAGAGAGTCAGTTGGCGCTAGAGAGGAGCTCATACCGCTAAACTAGGAAAAAAGGTGGCAGTAGCAGTGGCATAAGGACCCTGTGCACTTGGTGCATTCTGTACACCTGGGGTAACCTCCCCTATATACAGCGAGGCCTACCAAGGCTGAAGACGGATAGTCCGATAGTCTGACACAAAGAGGCACCCATTGAGGTGCTCAACCATATCCTTTAAGGGTAGAAGACAGGGCACAAAGGGCATAAATACCGGGGGCAGGGTCTCTCTTCATCCCGCACATTCCTGCTGGAGACGGGTTGGAGAGAGAGTCGATACCCGGGAAAAAAAGGCCCCCTCTGGTCCCCCTTCCTTGGGCCAGCCCATGGGAGGGATAAGAGGGAATTCTAGAAGAGAAGGTGCAATACGTGCAATCTAGTAGATCTAAAATAAATACAGTAAACAAGGAGAGCCCTGACCCCCCCCCCCCCTGCTAAACTGGGGAAAATAATTAGGACTGTGAAGAAATACAATATGAGTAAAACAACTAGGGGTACCACCCCGAAGATACCTAAGGAAAACACGACTACCAGCACGATTAGGCAATATATGACCCAAGATGGTAACATCAAAAGCCCTAATACTACAAAAAAAACGGAAAAGAAAGGAGAGACCAAAAAAGGAGCAGGCGGATTGAACAGCACAAATACGGATGTATCAACAGAAGGGGACCAGGATACAAGTCATATCGAGGAAGGAAGAGCAGACACCCAAATACCTACAAAGAGTGATATGAATATCATGCTAAAGAGACTGGAAGATGTAATAAGACAAGAAATCAGGCAGGAAATTAGCACGCCGAGGCAGGATCTAAGCCACCTCCTAACACGGGTGGAAGAGATGGAGACAACAAATGAACAACAAGCCCTGGAGATCAACCAATTGAAAGACCAACATCGCATAATGAAACAAAATCACAGATTATTACAGTACCGGCTGGAAGACCGGGAGAATAGAAATAGGAGGCAAAACTTAAGGATCCGCTCAATTAAGCAAGAAAAAGGGGAGGACTTAAAGGGGTGGTTCCCCTAAAAAAAAACTTTTAACATTGCCTGTCTCTTCTTAATAACATGTAGAATCGGCTGGTAGTTTAAAAAAAAAAAGTCCGTACATACCATTTTCGGCATGTAGTCTCACCGCTGCTTCCGGGTATGATTCGTGGGGACAGGCATCCGATCGACGCATACAGCGCGTCACGAGATGCCGAAAGAAGCCGAACGTTGGTGCGGCTCTATACGGCGCATGCGCACCAACGTTCGGCTTCTTTCGGCATCTCGTGACGCGCTGTATGCGTTGATCGGATGCCTGTCATTTAAGTAGGCACGCCCATCCCCGGCCGCCAGACCCGGTAGCGACGTTGAGACTACATGTCGAAAATGGTATGTACGGACTTTTTTTTTTAAACTACCAGCCGATTCTACATGTTATTAAGAAGAGACATGCAATGTTAAAAGTTTCTTTTTAGGGGAACCTCCCCTTTAAGAAAAATTATGAATGATCTCTTTCTGCCCATGTTGGAGAAAAATTCCGAAAAACCCCTCAAAATAGAGAGAGTCCATCGAATAGGACAATCAAAGAACAGAGAGAGGGAGTGGCCAAGAGACATTATCGTAAGGTTTAGAAACTACGAGGAAAAAGCCGAAATTTGGTCACAACTAAGAAGGAAGCCACCTCTGAGTTTCAAGGGAGCAGAGATCCAGATATTCACCGACCTGGCCTGGGAAACCCTGGCAAGGAGGAGGCTGCTCAAACCACTATTGGAACAGCTGCGTTTACAGAATGTCAAATACCAATGGGGATTTTCAGCGTGCCTCATAGGGCAGAAAGAGGGCATCTCAGCAAAGCTAACATTCCCAGAGGAATTAGAAGCCTTCTGCAACAAGCTAGGCATCCCTGCTCCGGAAATACCAGGATGGGCAGAATAAGCAATAATATAATATCAAGGGCTACAAGTAAAAGATTCTGGGGGGTCAGGGGGAGGGGGGGGGAGTGAAGGGAGGGGGGAAGACGGTGAAGTGAGGGGTTAAATTCCGCCACCAAAAGACATAAGGTGTTAGAAGAGATTAGGCAATACAGACCTGATGTAGTAGGTCTTCAAGAAACACATATCTCTCTAGACTCAAATGAAAAATTAGGATCTTTCTCCTATCCAGTATGGTTCTATGGAGATTCCATATCAAAACGGGCCAGGGGTGTGGCAATAGGATTCGCAAGAGATACGAGATTTACTATGGAGGATAGAATTACAGACCCCGAAGGAAGATTTTTATTTCTAAAGGGTGAACTCGGGAACACCACCTACACGCTGGCCAATATATACAGTATATGCGCCTAATGCAGGGCCTATAAAATATCTTAACAGGATCTTGGGCAAACTTAAAGTATTCTCCGAAGGCTACATGATAGTGATGGGGGATTTTAATTTTGGTATGGACCCGGGAGTCGACAGTACGTCCCGGGTGCAGGGGAAGAACTGTGTGTGGTTACAAAAATTTAAACGGAAAATGCATGAAAGCCAGTTGGTGGACGTATGGAGGATGCTGCATGCAAGGCAACAGGACTACACCTTTTTCTCCCCTGTACACGGGACCTACTCTAGGATAGACTATATCCTAGCAGACCATAGGCTTTTAGATAAGGTGGTTGAGGCAAAAATTGAAATAACGACCCTCTCGGATCACGCCCCTATAACCATGATAATAGAAACCGACCCACAACAAAACCAGCCACCTACGTGGCATCTGAATGAAAACCTAATAAGAGATGAGGACGGAGCGAAAAAGGTGGAACAAGAACTCAACTTTTTTTTCCTAACGAATGACAACGGGGAAATTTCAGGAGCTACCCTATGGGAAGCGCACAAAGCTTACATACGAGGAATACTAATTGCTGAGGGGGCTAGGAAAAAAAAAGAGGAAAGTAGGAGGTATGAGTCCCTAGTTAAAGAAATAGCACACCTAGAACAAGTTCACAAACAGAAGAGAACACAAGAGGCCTACCATAAGTTAATCTTAAAAAGAGAGGAATTCAGAGAGGTCCTGGAACTAAGAACAAAAAAAAAATTTAACAGCATAGCAAAGAAGAGATATCTGTGGGGTAATAAACCTAGCAGATACCTGGCGAATATGGTTAAAGAAAAGAAATCCAGAAATTACATCGAGAGGATAAAAAAAAAAAATGGAGATTTGGCCTACACCACCAATGAAATAGCTGAGACCTTCAAAGACTATTATCAAGAGCTGTACTCATGTGATCAAGGGGGTCACCAAACTGCAGATAAGGAGACTAAAAACAGAGATTTTATTTTAAAATCTGGGTTATCTAAGATTGAGGAAATAGATAGATTTAACATGGACAAACCAATAACGGAAGCTGAAATCAAAGAAGCTCTAAAAAATACGAAGGTGGGAAAAAGTCCAGGGCCAGATGGCTTCACGGCCCTGTACTTTAAAAAATTTAGTAATATCTTGACACCCAGGCTATGCAAATATTTCAACGGGTTGGGGTCTGAGCACGAAACAAGTAGGGAAGCCCTAGCCACTTTGATTACTATCATTTTAAAAGAAGGTAAGGACGGTTCGCTCTGCTCAGGATATAGACCAATCTCACTGTTGAATGCGGATATTAAAATATTCGCAAAAATCCTAGCAGAGCGACTGAAAAGAGTAATGCCCCTATTAGTCCACCCAGACCAGACCGGTTTCATCCCCGATAGAGAAAGTAAAGACAATGGAATAAGAGCGCTCCTCTTAATCCAGAAGTTAAAAATAGACAGGATCCCAGGTATACTCATGTCGGTAGATGCCGAAAAGGCATTTGATAGGGTAGACTGGGGCTTTATGTTTAAAACTCTAGAGGTGATGGGCGTTGGGGACAGGATGATCAGCTGGGTGAAAACACTCTACCACCACCCTACGGCCAAAATCAAAATCAACGGCACCTTATCCGCCCCCTTTGAAATGAGAAATGGGACGCGCCAGGGATGTCCTTTGTCCCCCCTCCTCTTCATCCTGTCTCTGGAGCCTCTGTTATTTACGATTAGGAATAATCCTGAGATCAGCGGGATAGAGGTCGGGAACGAGGAGCATAAGCTATCGGCGTTTGCGGATGATATTTTATTTTACATTACCAACCCGCAAACAACTATTCCAGCGTTAACCAAGGTAATACAACAGTACGGTATCATCTCAAATTTCAAAATGAATGAATCCAAAACGGAAATTTTGAATATTAACCTAAATAAAAAAGATGAGAAGATTATTAGAAGGAGATATGTATACCCCTGGATAAAAGAGCTCAAATATTTAGGTATCAAACTAGCAAGGTCAGATAAGGAAATGTATAAAATAAATTTTATATCTCTGTTAAATGAGACTAAATCAGATATTAAAAAAATAATAAACAAACCAATCTCTTGGGTAGGACATATCAATACCCTAAAGATGTTTTTGGTACCTAAGATCCTCTATAAATTCCAAATGATGCCTATAGCACTCCCCCAACAATTCTTGAGGACATTAAATTCAATTCTGATGAACTTCGTGTGGAAAAACTAAAAACATAGAATCGCATTAGCAATTTAAAACAAGAAAAGATTAAAGGGGGACTAGCTGTGCCGGATATAAGAGATTACTATAAAGCTGCGGTTTTGTCTCGGCAGTAGAGTGGGCCAGAGATCGACGAGAAAAAAGATGGGTACAAATAGAAAATGCACAATCTAAAGCACCACTGAGCACGATGTTATGGATCCCTGCAAAACACAGAGCACTAAATAAAAAAACTTTTGACATAACACAAGACACACTGAGACTATGGGATAGAGTTCACAAAAAAATAGAGGAGGGCCACAATTCACCCCTTATAAATTTGAAGGAAAACCCATACTTCGCACCAGGGGAGAAAAACATCGGGGGGAACTGGATTAAAATAGACAAATTAAATTTAGGTGAAATAATAAAGGAGGGTAAAATAATGGGTTTTGAGGAGTTGAAAGTTAGGTCAGAAATCTGGATTCTGGATGAATGGCGCTACACCCAGCTATGCCACTTTGTGCAACTCACCCCAGTGGAAAAACTGTGCAAAAAAGTAAACTCAAAAAGTACAGTGTCGAAATTATATAAGATCTTGGCAAAGTTGGATACGCGGGCGGAACCGCCCTTCGTCCAGAAATGGGAAAGAGAATTGGGTTCACTAAGAGGGGATAACACTTTTGAAAGATAATGAAACTGACCCACTCCTCTGCCATCGATACGAGAACCGCGGAATCAAACTATAAATGTATCTCGAGCTGGTATGCCACGCCGGACAAAGTGAGAAGATTCAGCATAGGAGAATCGGGAAATTGCTGGCGGGGATGCCCGGAGAAAGGAACGATGGCACACCTATGGTGGTTGTGTCCAAAAATCAAAAAATTCTGGCAACAAATTATAGAGCAGATAAAAGAGATTACAGGGAAAGAAATAAAAAACGATCCGTGGGAAGTCCTCTTCCATGGAGGGCAAGAGGGGATAATAAGGTACAAAAAATCTTTCATCCCCCACCTTCTCAACGCGGCAAAGAGGCTTATACATAAGAATTGGCAGAAAATAGAAACCCCTATGATGTGGGATTGGATCAATGTGGTGGAGGAGACCTATAGAATGGAAGAATTAAGGGAGATGGAGGGGAATCAGGAAAATAAGGATTTTAAGGAAAAATGGAATAAATGGCAAATGTACAAAAAGTTGTGGAGTTACGCGGAAAATCTGAAGCCAGACAGTTATTGAAACTAGGAAAAATAATAATTAGAACAGCAATATAGTTAGTATCAGGAAGTTTCTCTCATCTTTGTTTCCTGTCGGGGGCCACGGGGGTGGGGGGAGGGGGGGGGGGGTGGAAAATCACTTAAGGTTTGGATAGCATAATAACCTTTACCTTGTCTTATATTACAAACAACAAATATTTATATATATATATATATATATATATATATATATATACTTAAAAAAAAATAAACTGTTTTGGATACCACAGATGATGCAAAACTGTAATGGAGACAAAGGAAGCATGGATCTATGAGCTGCTCTCCAGTTTCTTAGTTAAGGCTGAAGTGGTAAAAAAAAAAAAAAAAAAAAAAAAGAACCCCCAAACATTATCTATATTTTTTATTCTAACACCCTAGGGAATAAAATGGCGATCGTTGCAATATTTGCGCAGCGGCTTTAGAAGCCCAGTTTTTGGGGAAAAAATACAATCTTTTTAATTAAAAAATAAGACAACTGTAAAGTTATCACAATTGTTTTTATAATGTGAAAGATAATGTTACTCCGAGTAAATTGATACCCAACATGTCACGCTTCAAAATTGCGTCTGCTCGTGGAATGCCGACAAACTTTTACCCTTTAAAATCTCCATAGGCGACGTTTAAAAAATTCTACAGGTTGCATGTTTTGAGTTACAGAGGGGGTCTAGAGCTAGAATTATTGCTCTCGCTCTAATGATCGCGGCGATACCTCACATGTGTGGTTTGAATACCGTTTACATATGCGGGCGCTACTCACGTATGTGTTCGCTTCTGCACGCAAGCTCGTCGGGACGGGGTGCGTTTTTCCTGGCTCCTAACTTTTTTAGCTGGCTCCTAGATTCCAAGCAAATTTGTCAAACCCTGCACTAGAGTTTTTCTTTTTAAGCTAAAAAAAAATCACTGGATAACAAACACTGGTAATAGCTTTTTGTAGTAGCGTTTTAGGAGCATTAGCATTTTATTGGCATTTTTGCAGAAAAAGGAGAAGAAAAACGAAAACAACGTTAGTAGCGTTTATAAACTTTTCTGCACAAAAAAAGCTCCAGGAAACCTTACAAAAACATTTTTTTTCTGCTCCTAGACACTGAAGTTCAAAAAACACTGATAGCCTAAAGTAGTGTCTATATATTACATGAGATAACATTATTTAGCTTCTAGGAGCTTAAAAAAAATGCTAGTGTGCAATTTCCGACAACATTTGTGTGACCGTGTGTATGCAAGACAAGTTTGAGCGAACATCCGTCGGAAAAAAATCCACGGTTTTGAATGTCCGATCGTGTGTACGCAGCATTAGAATTGTATTTGATCAGATAAAAGAACATAAGAAATAAAAGATGTTTTTCTATCCCGAACCTTCACATTTTCTTATCCACTTGATTGAAAATGAACATCGATTTGTCCCCAATAAAGAGGTTGTAAACCCCAATAAAAAAAAACTGTAGGACAAAGGCATAATAAGCTAATATGCATCGCATACTAGCTCATTATGTAATATTTACCTTGGAGCAAAGTTTACCTGGAGCAGAAGTTTACGGCACAGACTCTGAAGGTCCTGCATGGTGTTACTAAACCAACAACAGTAAAATGTATATGCAGTGAAGCATGTTTGTTATACTCACTGTGGAACCTAAGGGGTTAATCCTCTGCATTGTGCAAATGGGCTGTTTGATCCTGTTTCCTCTGATGCTCTCTCCCTTCCACTGTTCCAAATACATTTCCTGATAGTACAGAGCCTTGGGAGCAAGCTGCACATGCTCAGTTTGGTGTGTATTGCTGGAGAGATTTTTTTTTTTCTTGGGAGGGCGCATGTGATCAGCACAGGGCCAATCACCACTGTCCAGGCAGAGGGTCAGGGGCCCTGCAAGTCACAAAACTGCTCTAACCGCCGATGAGAAAGGGTATTTAGGAGTCCTGGGGTTAGTAACACTTTAACTTAAAAAGTGCACATTTTGCTGGTCCACATCAGATTACATACAAGTACATTGGAAATGGCTCACGCAAGATGGCGGCACACACACTTCCTGTTTGCAGCATGAGGTCATAATAATTGCAAACATCCACAGTTCTGTTTGTTTTTAGGTAATTGATTTGTGGCACTATATAGGTTCATTATTTATTGTATCTAATACTGCGCAGCACTATTTAATATATTGTTACCATTTTGAGAACGTTTTTCTTTTCAAGTGACAGTCACTTACCGTTCTGGATTATCATGGACTTTTCCTTACCATACAGTTGAATGTCAGTTGGGTGATTTCCATTTACTTCTGAAAGTGATAGGAAACTTCCCCAATGTGGGGGAAATCCCACTGAACATGTTTCCCCACTGGGAGATTCCCCTCTACACCTGCTCAGTGACTTAACATTTTAGATTCCCCCTTACTCTTGTCCTGCAGATATCGGTAAATGTGGTAAAACCAACAATTAATATCCAACAAAGGTTTTACACCTTTCACCACTCCAACCAAAACATGAAAGTTTTTTGAGTGCAATCCACTTTGAGGGAACTTACGCCTAGCACAAAGCTTCTAAACTGATACTATATTTATGCATTGTCACTTACCAGGCCCCCCAGGTACTCCATAAGCCCCAAGATCTGGGGTAGAGGTGCACTGAATGGAAATGTTGGTGCCGAAATCGAAACCGAAAATGCGGGATGTACTTGAACGAAAACCGAAACCAAAAATGACAGTTTAAAAAAAATATATATATATATATATATACATATATATATATTTATATAGAATTGTATTATATTTTTGGTGGGCGTATGCAATTTTAAGACATTGAATAATTGAATCTATTTACTCAATGTAACCTCATCTTTTATATTTTAACCAAAAATGGGTATTATAAGGTGTGTTTTTTGTACTAAAATTCATTTTTATCATAGTTTTTGCGAAAAATTGGAATTTAATAAACGGTTGTGCAAGTATCATGTAAAACAAAACTTTGCAACTATCACCTTTTTATTCTACAGGGCCTCTGCTTTCAGAAAATATATAATGTTCTGGGCGTTTAAGTCATTTTATTGCCAAAAAATTAAGATTTTTACATGTTTGCGACAAATAAAAAAAAATTGCTCTGGAGCCGAACTGGAGACAGTTGTATTCACTCACTGTATGCCTAAGAGGCACCAACACAAACGGCTAAGCCAAGGGACAATGTCTGCAGACCGCTGCATGCATCCACAGAGCCGGCATGCGTTTCATAGACCCAGATGTGACGTCAGAGACGACCTGGATGTGACGTCAGAGACGACCTGGATGTGACGTCAGAGACAACCTGGATGTGACGTCAGAGACAACCTGGATGGGACATCAGAGACAATACGAATGTTATAACAGTGACTCATCAGCATTTCGCAAACGTAAGTCTGCAGGAAGCTACCATCAGGGAAAAATACTGCTAATGTCATTAAGAACTATCTTTAGCGTAAAGAACAAGAAGGAGTACTGGAAGTGATGGTTTGGCCCCCACAGAGCCCTGATCCCAACATCATCACGTATGTCTGGGATTATATGAAGAGACGGAAGGATTTGAGGCAGCCTACATCCACAGAAGATCTGTGGTTAGTTCTCCAAGATGTTTAAAAAAATCTTCCTGCCGAGTTCCTTTAAAAACTGTGCAAGTGTACCTGAAAGAATTGATGCAGTTTTGAAGGCAAATTGTTATCACACAGGTCAGGTGACATTTTTCTCTTTATGCCGCGTACACATGGTCGGACTTTTGACCGGGCCAAACTCAGTCGGAATGCTCTCTATCTAAGTCCGTTAGAAATTCCGAAGGTAAAAGTCAGATGGAGCATACACATGGTCGGGATTCACAACGAAAAGCTCTCATCGTGTTTACGGTGCATTATAATTTAATTTGATCAGTCCCTGCGGCTGGTGTCCACCCCCGTGGTCTAGCAGTTTTCTGTGGTGAACTGTTCCTAATATCATCAAGCCCATAGAGCTGCTTTTGACGTGAGAACATCAGGAACAGTCCACCGCTGGATCACGGGGGAGTGGCGTTTGCTGCTCAAACAGAGGATCAGGTGAGTATACAGCTTTCTGGTCACCCTGGGACAAAACAAGCAGTTAACCCTCTGCAGTTTTGGCACTGCATGGGAAAACCTTTTTTGCCCACAGTTTTTTTTAAATTAAGTTGTACTTATGTATGGTTAGCTTTGGGATAGAAAAAAGAAGAGTGTGAGAAAGAAATGAAGTAGTTTGCTGGTGAATCTGCACCTTCCTATTAGGATAAAATTACACTTGGGGGGGGGGGGGGGCGTTGGTATGGGGGTTAAAACCAATTCTTGTCTGTATTCCTATTGAAAGCATGGCTCCCCATTTTTTCTCTATTTGACAAGTGTTCTGGCTCATTCAGTTGGACAGTTTGCATCCAAGGCCTTTCATCTGTCCCTTAACACATGTAATCACTTGCTATGCAGCATGGCCTCTGTCATTGCACAGGCTGCTGGTTCTGGTCGTGGTTGATCACAAACACCTGTGCTACCCAGCATAGAAATACACTGATTTTGGCAATGTGCAGCGCTTATTGGCCATCTGTATAAGCCCGCACCCAGAACAAGAATTAAGATAAAATAATAACGCGCAACAATCACTATACATTTTTAGTGAAGTGATGAAGTTTGAGAGCTCATTCACACCACAGCGCACATGTTATTGAGTACATAATGTGCAAGCGTTACGCCCTGTACACACGATCGGATATCTGATGGAATCTAATCTGATGGATTTTTTCGTCGGATATCCGATGAAGCTGACTTTCATCAGTCTTGCCTACACACCATCGGTCAAAAATACGACCGTGTTCAACACGGTGACGTAAAACACTATGACGTGCTGAGAAAAATTAAGTTCAATGCTTCCGAGCATGCGTCGACTTGGTTCTGAGCATGCATGGATTTTTGACCGATGGACTTTCACACAGACGATCGTTTTTTTCTATCAGGTTTTTTATCCATAAGAAAAATTTAAAACATGTTCTAATTTTTTCAGTGATGGAAAACAAACCGATGGGGCCCACACACGATCGGTTTGTCCAATGAAAACGGACCATCAGTCTGTTTTCATCAGACAAACCGATTGTGTGTACAGGGCTTTGGTGTGTGTAGCGTGTGTTGTATGGTGTGCTGTGCTGCAATGCTTTGTTACCATGCATTGCAGTGTTTTCTTTTTTCCATAAAACTTCCAAGCTATTCTTGTGCACTGCAGTGTTTTTTTTCCAGTGCTATCACTTAATTTTGGTTTTCTTTTATTTGCATGTACAGAACACATAAACTGAAGTGGAATGAACTGCATGTAAAATGGGAATGCCTTCTCATCTTTTCTAAAAAGATAAAAAAAAATAATCTGCCTCTTTATTTTTTGTTAAGGCTCCATTAACCACTTAAGACCCGGACCAATACGCTGGTAAATGACCCAAGGTGTTTTTGCGATTCGGCACTGCGTCGCTTTAACAGACAATTGCGCGGTCGTGCGTCGTGGCTCCCAAACAAAATTTGCGTCCTTTTCTTCCCACAAATAGAGCTTTCTTTTGGTGGTATTTGATCACCTCTGCGATTTTTATTTTTTGCGCTATATACAAAAATAGAGCGACATTTTTGAAAAAAAAACACTATTTTTTACTTTTTGTTAAAAAAAAATCAAATAAACTAAATTTTAGTCAAACATTTAGGCCAAAATTTATTTAGCCACATGTCTTTAGTAAAAAAAAAAATCGCAATAAAAAAAAATAGCTACCTAGCGGGAACAGCGGCACTAATACAGCGATCAGAAAAATGATCGCTTAGTGACGCTGGCAATAGGGAGTGAAAGGGTTAACTAGGGCGGTGATCAGGGGGTTAAAACTTTATTAGGGGGGGTGGGGGGGCTATCCTGAACCTAACACTAACTGTTTTTTACAGTGCCTGTCACACTGACACTAAATGCAGTGATTAAATCACTGCATTCAGTGACACTGTGACAGGGGGGTGGGGGGGGGCGATCACAAGGGGTTAATATGCCTATGTGAGTGTGTGTCAGTGTAATGTTGGTGCACACTTACTTGTGATGTCTTCTCTCATCAGCAGCGCTGGGAAACAGCGCTGCGATGAGAGAATACATCATTTCCTCCTTCCTGTGTAAACACAGGAGGAGGAAGTGACAGGCTGGGAGCGCGCTCCCATTGGCTGGGAGCGATCGTGGGGGGGGGGGGGGCGGGTATTCGCCGACATCCGCCCGCTGATCCCGGATCGCTCCCAGAGGTAGGGGGACCCCCGCACGCCGCGGAGGGGGTCCCGATGGGACCCCCGAACCGCACTCAGGCGGGGACGTAAATTTACGCCCTTGTGCCTGTACGTGCCATTCTGTGGCCGTATATGTGCGTGCGGGGGTCCTTAAGTGGTTAATGGGGCAGCTACATTTTTTTTATTTTTTTTTATTTTTTTATTTTATGTTTTTAAATTTTATGTTTAAACAATTTTTATTCATTTAACAATGGGTTACCAAACACAATACTTTACCATAAATTACATTACATTACATTATTTTTTTAAACCTCAAGACATAAATACAATAACCTATATATACAGTATATATAAAAGGTACATTTCCTAGAACCTTATCATAATTACAAATATATATCAAAATTCCCAGATTCTTCCCTCTAGAGGAGGCAAGAGGTGGCATGAGAGGTGGAGACACCTCGGTTCTAAATGCAAAAGTTCTGCCAGATCTTTCCCCCCCAGGAACAAATCTAGGGGGTCATCAGGCTTATCTACCTGATCTAAACTCCCCATACCCTCATCCTCCCCCTTGCATCACCCCATTACTTCCAGTGATGTGGCAAAACCAAGTAAAAAAAAACGAAAAAAAAAAAAAAACTGCCTGATAACGGCTTGTAGATTTCCGTCTTAGGCTGGGGGAGAGAGCCTACTTAAGGTGAAGTAATTTGCTCGCTGTGAAGTGGCGTTACCACCCTTCACGCAGACAAGACAGTACAAATTCGTACGGCGGCTGGTGTTGTGGAGAAACCCCTCTGTGTCCACCAGTATAACAAAAATATGGGAGGGGGGACCTCAACGACCAGTTGTTGGCGCTGTATCATATTGCCCGTAAGGCAAGACGCTCTGGTACAAAAAAGTGTCTCTGTACTTATTTCAATTGGCTTTACTGAATGCTCATGTCATATACAGAGCTTCTGGACGGACTGGATCCTTCCTTAAATTCCAGGATGAGATCATCTTAGAACTCCTGTATCCAGGCGGTTCTGCACCTCACCATTCCCAACCAAATGCAGTAAGCCGACTGCATGAGAGGCATTTTCCTTTTGTCCTCGAGAGTACCCTTACCCATCGAGCCCCCCAAAAAAGATGTCGTGTCTGTAGCAAGCAGGGATATAGGCATGAAACCCGTTATTATTGTCCCGCCTGTCCTGGCAATCCTGGTCTCTGCATTGGCATGTGTTTTTTTACGATTCCACACACGAGTGAAGTTTAAGCGTAGGGTAAAGCATTTCACAGGCTAGGCACACTTACACAGGGTCTCCCAAGATGCCATCGCATTTTGAGAGACCCAAACCTGGAACCGAAAAGTTGAACAGTTAGGCCGCGTACACACGAGGAGACATGTCCACTGAAACTGATCCGCAAACCAGTTTTAGCGGACATGTTCGATTGTGTGTATGGCCTAGCGGACAGGTTTCCAGTGGACAAAAGTTTCTAAACATGCTTAGAAACTTGTCCGCTGGAAACCTGTCCGTCGGACATGTCCTATGGTTAGTACGCCCAACCATCGGACAGAAATCCCGTGGAAGCATTGAACTTCCTTGTTTGAGCATGTCGGTGTGTTATACGTCACCGCGTTCTCTGTCTGCTGGGATTTTGGTCTGATGGTGTGTACACACATCAGACCAAAAGATCACTTCAGACATGTCCGATGAAAACGGTCCTTCGGACCTGTCTCATCGGACATGTCTCCTCATGTGTACGTGGCCTAACAGTTACAAAAAAAGTGTTAAAAAAAACAAAAAAAACAGTAAAAAATAAAAACACAAAAAATAAAATAAAATAGTTGTCGTTTTATTGTTCTCTCCCTCTCTATTCTCTCTCTATTGTTCTTCTCTTTTTTACTGTATTCTATTCTGCAATGTTTTATTGTTGTTATTATGTTTTATCATGCTTGCTTTTCAGGTATGTAATTTACTTTACTGTTTTCAGGTACGCCAGATTTATCTGTTGCGCAGATTTATTTATCTTGACAGCAACAGCGTTTGCTCCCACGATATATAAAGCCGTGACTCCAGTGCTGTAGAAGGTGATTTCATCACCACAGTTAAAAAAAGAGCATATATGCCGAATATATGGGGGCATTAGGGGCGGAGGAGCGATTTTGCTCCTAATGCCGCGTACATACGGTCAACATTCCGATGGAGGCTTGCCCGTGGAAAAGTCAGACAATGTGAATGCGGCATAATGTTTTTGTGGGAGGAAGCCCCCATGCTTCGGCATATATATATATTTTAGGCACGGGTTGCATTAAAAAATGTTTTATTTTTTACTATGTTTTTTTTGGTATTTGCTTTGTAGGTATGGTATGATCTTACTGTTCTACTGTAATGCTACTTTGTTTTAATGTTAACCATCATTTGTTTAGCAGGTACGCCATTCAGTTGCAGCGCGGATTTATTTAGCTTGACAGCAACAGCGTTTGCTCCCACGATACATAAAGCCGCGACTCCAACTCTGTAGGAGGTGATTTCACCACCACAGTTAAAAAAAAGAGCATATATGCCGAAGCATGGGGGCATTAGGGGCGGAGGAGCAATTTTGCTCCTCATGGCACGTACATACGGTCGACATTCGGACAGAGGCTTGCCCGTGGAAAAGTCCGACCGTGTGTATGCGCCATAACTTTTTATGCCACGTACATATGGTCGAAATTCCGTTGGAGGCTTGCCCGTGAAAAAAGTCCAACCGTGTGTGCGCGGCATAACTTTTTTGCGGGAGGATGCCCCCATGCTAAATCTGACGGTATAGCGCCGCTATTTTTACTTTGTTTAAAAAAAAAATAATCCCCGCAATGTAAATTTTTGATTTCACTCCTCACTACCTATCACAGTTTCGGAGATGGCACAAACCCCCCCCCCCAAATGACCCCATTTTGGTAAGTAGACACCCCAAGCTATTTGCTGAGAGGAATGGTGAGTATTTTGCAGATCTTGCTTTTTGTCACAAAGTTTTGAAAAAAAAAAAAAAAAAAATAATGTTTTTCTTTTTTTATTTTCAAAAACAAATGAGAGCTGTAAAATACTCAGCAAATAGCTTGGGGTGTCTACTTTCCAAAATGGGGTCATTTAGGGGAGTTTGTGCTATTTTGGCATTTTATGGCCTTCAAAACTGTGATAAGTAGTGAAGTGTAAAATCAAAAATGTATGCCCTTAGAAATCTTGTATTTTGGGGTCCCGTGTGCAGCTAGGCTCCCAAAAAGTCCCACATATGTGGTATCCTCGTACTCAGGAGAAGCAACAGAATGTATTTTGGGGTGTAATTCCACATATGCCCATGGCATGTTTGAGTAATATATCATTTAGTGACAACTTTTTGTACATTTTAATTTTTTTTGCACATTATTTAATCACTTAGGGCAAAAAAATGTAATATTCAATGGGCTCAAAATGCCTCTCAGAAAATAGCTTGGGGTGTCTTCTTTCCAAAATGGGGTCATTTTGGGGGGTTGTGTGCTAGGTAGTGAGGAGTGAAATCAAAAATGTTTGCCCTTACAAATCTTGAAGGCGGTGCTTGGTTTTCGGGGTCCCGTATGCGGCTAGGCTCCCAAAAAGTCCCACACATGTGGTATCCCCGTACTCAGAAGAATCAGCAGAATGTATTTTGGGGTGTAATTCCACATATGCCCATGGCATGTGTGAGCAATATATCATTTAATGACAACTTTGTGCAAAAAAAAATCAGTTTGTCATGTGGCAAAATATAAAATATTCCATGGACTCTACATGCCTCTCAGCAAATAGCTTGTAGTGTTTACTTTCCAAAATGGGGTCATTTGGGGGGGGGGGGGGGGGGGGGGTTTGTGCTATTTTGGCATTTAATGGCCTTCGAAACTGTGATAGGTAGTGAAAACCTTTGCGAAAACCAATAAATATACGCTTATTGCGATTTATTTTACTAAACACATGTGGCTGAATACATTTTGGCCTAAATGTATGTCTAAAATTGAGTTTATTAGATTTTTCTTATAACAAAAAATAGAAAATAGATTTTTTTTCCAAATTTTCGGACTTTTTATATTGCAAAAAATAAAAAATCGCAAAGGGAATCAAATACCATCAAAAGAAAGCTCTATTTGTGGGAAGAAAAGGACACAAATTTTGTTTCGGTACAACATTGCATGACCGCGCAATTACCAGTTAAAGCAGCGCAGTGCCAAATTGTAAAAACACCTTGGGTCCTTAGCCTGCATATTGGTCCGGGTCTTAAGTGGTTAAATGATGAATATACATCCTATTTACAGAGGATTTTCTCTGTGTGTACAGTTATAGAAGCGTTGACTTGCAGCCAGTTATAGAAGCTCTAACATAATTTCAAACATAGGTGTGTGCAGCTTATTGCATTAGGATGTGCACCCCAAAGCTCAAACACACATATAGATATATATATATATATACACACTCTTAAAATTAAAAAAAAAACAGTAGGGCAGTGTATGTTCCACTAGGGCAGAAGCTGGTGGCAGTAGTTTTTTATTATTTTATTTTTGTATTCTTTTTTACCATTTTATTTTTAGATGATTTTTTTTTTACAATTTTTTATTTAGGATCCCCGTTTGGGGAGCTTTGGTGAAATATCAGCAGGGGGAATCTGCACCGGACAGGTTGATTAGGGTGTGCCCAGGCACATCTGGGACACCCCCTGTCCACGCCTATGATTTCATATAAAAGAGTTTTCTCTTTCCCACACCACTAAAAATATGGAATTGCTGTATTGCTATCTATGTATCCGTTTGGGCAAAATCCCTAATAAGCACACAGTAATGCTAAATTAATATTTAATTTTCATATTCATTTATAAGCTTGGACTGCACTACAACCAGAATGCACAAAAAGCAGTCTACAAGTAAACAGAAATGGTGAATGCTGCTTAGCTGATAAATCACACTTCTGACATGCCTCCCCAATTTGGAGCACCGATAAGTTGATAAACCATTGACATTTAGCAACATATATTATATGAAGCTATTGTATGACAAAATGTACTAGCAATGTGTTGAAGGCATTATCTAATTGGCTTTGTTAGGAGCTAGGAAACAACTCTTTAGGCAGGCTTTATTGCCCCCTAGTGTTGGATGATGTCGTTGACATTATTATTATTATTATTATTATACAGGATTTATATATCGCCAACAGTTTACGCAGCACTTTATAACTTGAGGGTAGACAGTACAACTACAATACACTTTTATACAGTAGAAATCAGAGAGCCCTACTCATCAGAGCTTACAATCTAAGGCCTCGTACACACGATCAAATCTGTCTGCTGGAAACGGTCGGCCCGACCGTCCCAGCAAACAGATTCGACCGTGTGTACGGGCAAGCCGACGGATTTGGCCACCCAACAGATTTCAAAGCATGCTTTGAAATCTGTCGGCTGGGAACCCGTCCGCCCGACATGTCTGCTGGTTAGTATGCTAACCAGCAGACATGTCTTCTCGCACACGTGCCGAATGATTTCGACGCATGCGCGGAAGTGTTTTACTTCGTGGTGCGGTGACGTGGCGGCGTCAACGTCACCGCCACGTCACCGACACCTCAGCGCGCTGTCTGCTGGCGGGGATTTTGGTTTGCTCGTGTGTACACGCGAGCAAACCAAAATGCCAGCAACAGATTTGTTCAAATCGGTCGGACAGACCGTTTTGAACAAATCGATTGCCTCGTGTGTACGAGGCCTAAGAGGGAGTGTTAAGAGATACAAGAAGTATTAACTGTGAGGGTGTTCCAATGGAGAAAATAAATGTTCATATAGGTGGGGGCCAAATAGGCTTCTCTGAAGAGATGAGTTTTCAGGGATTCTCTGAAAGTGGACAAAGTAGGAGATATTCAGACAGATTGGGGTAGAGCATTCCAGCAGATGGGAGAGGCTCGGGAGAAGTCCTGGAGGGGAGCATGGAAGGAGGTGACAAGGGAGCCAGAGAGCAGGAAGCTTTGGGAGGATCGAAGAGAATGATTTGCTTGGTCATCTAGCTTAACCACTTACGGACCAGCCACCATCATTATACGTCGGTACTTTGATGTGGAATACCATTCTTATGGCATAACCCTGGTATCCTCTTAAACGGCGAGCGGTCCGTTTCAGATAAAAGTGGTCTCTGCAGCGGATTCGCTGCATGTTTTCTTTTATCGGCGGTGGGAGAGGTGCCCCCTCCTGCAGCGCTCCTGCCATCTCTGCCGCTTTTCGGAGCCGTTGGTAGCAGTGGAGACGATCCTATCCTCTCACGTCACTTCCGTCTAATGGTCTTAAAAGGGTATTTTTTTTTTTAAACAAAGCAAAAAACATTTATATTTATTTATTTTATTTCTTATTGTAAATGTGTAAATGTGAGATCTGAGTTTTTTTTGACCCTAGATCACACATTAAAGTTGTCCTGTCATGCTTTTTTTCTATTACAAGGAATGTTTACATTTATTGAAATAGGAATAAAAGGGACCCAATTCATATTTCCTGACAGACTCCATGGCAGCCTACGTGTGGGTTAATCCCGCCTCTCATACCTCATAGGACCCCTTTCCCATAAAGCTTTGCTTCTCACCATAGACTGTGTTCCTTTTTTGTCCTCCTCCTAGGACCTTGGTTGTTTTTACCTTAAGAAGTTTTTTTCCCTGATCCAGAAGTCCTGGTGATTTTTCCCTCTATAGTCCACAAGTCTCTGCTATTAGCAGGATGGACGTATGCAAGTCTGTAGTGTTTACCCTTAAAAAGCTTTCTTTAACCTGCCATTGGTAGGTAAAGCAGTAACTGGCCATTTATCCTGGCTATTAGCAGGAGGCCTTATGTCACAGACCACACAGCGTGAGCAGCGGTGGCTCCAGCTCCAGGCAGGATCATGGGACTCCTCGGTGGTAATGTATATTCTACAGTTACTTACTTTATGGCAGCCGGTTTGTGTATGTTGTTTGTCCTCGTGTAGTTATGGCCGCTGGAACGCATTGCGTTCCAGCCTCGCCGCCTCCTGGTAGTACTGCGCATGCGCCGGTCTCGTTTGCGAACGAGGCTTGGTTGCGCATGCGCGGTTCTGTTCGGCTGGCCGCGATCGCGCATGCGCGCGAGGTCTATGGGGGTGACGCCGCACACAGCGCAGGCGCGTGTTGAGCACGGCGGAAGCGCGATGACGTCGTCGCAGGGCGGCAGGTTCAAATAGCTGTCAGATGCAGCTATTCATTGACACAGTCCTGAAACACAGCACTTTAGGTAGCGTTCTTCTGTCCTAAGGTAAGAATCAGTGCTGGGTCACTGTCCTGTCCTTCCTCCTTAGGTATGTCTCGTTATTGTTAAGACTCATTTGTTTCTTTTTTTCTCTTTTTGTCATTGGTCTTTGCAGTACTGTGTGTTTCATTGCCATGGATGTGTCATCGCCCCCCTGTGGCCAAACCTTACGCTGCAGGTAGGGTGGAATTATTTCCCTCTACCTGCTTTTCCAATAAGGTTTCTTTTTTTTGGTCACTTTTTAAAAATAGCTTTTTTTTTTTTTGTATCTGTTCCCAGCCCCTCTAGGTCTGTTTCTTTGTCGCTAGCACGTGAAGATAATGTTGAAGCTCGTTCTCAGCGTCATCATTCAAATTCTAGAAGTTCTAGATCATCGTCTAAACATCACAGAGACGGTTCTGGATCTAAGTCCAGTCGCCATTCTCACCGCCATTCCAGTCACTCCGGAAGAAATTCCTGTTGGGGATGTAGAGCTCAGGTCCCAGAAGGAAAATCCCTCTGTGAGCCATGTTATTCCCGTGCTGTAAGGGAAAGAGGAGGTGAAGACCTGCAGGTAGAAGCCCTGGTCAGAAGAGTAGTCCAAGAATCTTTGAACGGCTCTGATTCCGTCCAAGCGGTTGTCCCTCCAGTTGAACCATCACCAGTCCCTATTCAGGATACTCCTGAGGTTCCGGGGCCCTCTCAGCTTTACCGCTCCCCGAGTGTGTCCTCAGAGAGTGAAGAGGAAAATATTAATTGTGCAGCGGGCTTTGATTTTTCTCTGGTCCCAACCTTGGTGAAGGCAGTTAAAGACGCTTTAAAATGGGAAGATACAGTAGAATCACCTTCCAAGCAAAGGAAGTTCTTTAAACAGCTCAGAAAAGACCGTTCAAACTTTCCCCTTCTTGGTGAACTTGGAGATGTAATTACAGAAGAATGGTCTGGCACAGATAAGAAAAATTCCTTAATTTCTAAAGTAGCAAAGTTGTACCCATTCAAGAGTGATGAAGTGAGACATTTGGAGTCAGCCCCTTTAATTGATGCAGCCCTAATGAGACTGGTAAAACATGTCACTCTCCCTTTGGAAAACACTGTTTCCTTCAAAGATGGCTTGGAGAGGAAGATAGACACTGATCTAAAACGCATCTACATCACAGCAGGCATGGCTTGTAAGCCAGCCTTAGCCCTTGCAGCCTTGTCAAAGGCAATGGAGGCCTGGACAGATGAGATGGACTCTGTGTTGTCCTGCGCCTCTGAAAACTTGGCCAGAAGCATTCCAGTCCAAGAATTAAAAATGGCCTCTGTGTTTTTGGGGGAGGCCTCCCTTGACCTTATTCGCCTAGTGTCTCGGGTTATGCGCTCCTCTGTTACTGCCAAACGTGCCTTGTGTCTACGGCCTTGGGTGGCTGACCCTGCCTCTAAACAGGCCTGGTGCAAAATACCCTTTTTAGGGTCCTCCCTTTTTGGATATAAGTTGGACAGTGCCATTTCCCGGGCCACTGGGGGTAAGTCAAGCTTCCTTCCCCAGGATCGACGTCCCTATGGACAGAGAAAATTTTTTCCCAGGCAGGATCAAGATCGGGCAAGGGAGGCCCGTCGGTACAGACCTGGGCGTGATTTCAGGAAGAACTGGCGAAGAAAACAGCCCTCCAGTCAAAGGTCCGCAAAAAGCTCTTCCTCTGGTGGACGTGAGGCCCCTAAGTCCTTTTGATATAGGGTCGGCCCAGACGGAGAAAGTCGGGGCTCGCCTCCTTCAATTCCAGCACATCTGGGCAGCCTCGATAAAGGATTTTTGGTCCGTCAAGACCGTGTCTATAGGTCATTCTTGGACATTTATCGCCCCGCCTATTCTGCAGTTCATTCCCACAATCATGCCTTGCTCAGAAGAGAAAAGACAAGTCCTGTTGTCATACACAAGCTCACTTGTGGCTCAAGGTGCTGCTATACACGTCCCAACAGCCGAGAGATTCCAAGGGATGTATTCACCACTTTTTCTGGTCCTAAAAAAGTCAGGTTCCTGGAGACCAGTGATAGATCTGACACATCTAAACACCTTTATCAAGAAAGAGAAATTCAAGATGGAGTCGCTCCTCACGATCCGTCAAGCAGTTCAGCCAGGCGACTGGCTGGTGTCCATAGACCTGAAAGATGCCTACTTTCACGTCCCTATAGCAGTGGAATTCCAAAAGTATCTCCGGTTTGCTGTAGGCAATATTCACCTCCAGTTTACTTGTCTCCCTTTCGGGCTCACAACATCGCCAAGAGTATTCTCGAAACTCCTGCTGGCAGTCGTAGCTCTGATCAGAATCAGAGGCATTCGTCTGCATCACTATTTAGACGACCTGCTACTACTTTCACAAAGCAAGGAGCAGCTGTTTTCCCACAAAGACCTGGTCATATCCATTCTGACCGAGTTTGGTTGGCTACTAAACAAAGAGAAGAGTCATCTAGAACCGACACAATCTCTAATCTTTCTCGGTGCCCAATTCGACACAGCTCTGAGTACCATCTCGCTGCCCCTAGTGAAAATCCCTGTAGTCCGGGACAGGATTCGTTGTGCTCTAGAAACACCTTTTCTCAAAGCCTCGCAATGCCTCAACATAATAGGTACCATGGTCTCCACAGTCCCTATGGTGAGATGGGCACAGTGGAAGATGCGACCCTTCCAGAAGGGTTTTCTCCAGCAGTGGGACTCAAAGTCACAAGTCCAAATGATTCGGATAACATCGCACATGAGAGAGAGTCTTCCCTGGTGGCTACTTCGGAAAAACCTCCTCAATTGCCATTCTCTAGCCCCTGTTTCTTGGATCACAATCACATCGGATGCCAGCAACACAGGTTGGGGGGCTCTCTGCCTGAAGGAGGTAGCCCAAGGGAAGTGGGACTTCCCGTCCCAGAAGGTCGTCTCCAATGTCCTGGAGCTTCGGGCAGCCCTTTGTGCTCTACATGCCTTCCTTCACCTAATAAAAGGGTCCTCAGTCCTCCTAAGGATGGACAACACATCGGCAGTGTCATACATCAAGAGACAGGGTGGCACTCACAGTCTGTCTCTACTAAAGGAGGTAAATCCAATCATGTCTTGGGCACAGACACACCTGTCGAATTTGTCAGCTGTATATTTCCCTGGAGCTCAGAATCTACAGGTCTCTCCACAACGATGTTTTCAGTTGGATCCTGTCACTGGATTTTTCACCGGAAGTGGATCTGTTTGCGTCCCCACGCAACTTCAAACTGGAGAAGTATTACACCAGATACCGCTGTCCCCAGGCTTTCGGGGAAGACGCCCTAACGGATCAGTGGAGGTTCAGCAGAGCTTATGCCTTCCCTCCAGTCCCAGTCATCCTCCGATTCCTAGCGAGACTCAGGTGGGAAGAAGCCGAGGTAGTGGCAATAATTCCATTTTGGCCCAACAGGCCGTGGTTCCCGTTACTGTCCCAATTGAGCTTCCGGGATCCAGTTCAGCTTCCATCCAGACCGGATCTCCTGTTGCAAGGGTCGATCCCTCATCCATGTCCAACCCACCTGCACTTGATGGCATGGTTCTTGAAAGGAGAAGGTTGGAAACATTAGGATGTCCAAGCAGAGCCATCGCTACCTTGTTAAACGCTAGAAGGCCAAGCACCAATAAAATCTACCAAAGAATCTGGTCAAAGTTCTCAGACTACACCTCTTCCATGGGTGGTTCTCCTGCTAACCCCAGTATCAAGGATATTCTAGGCTTTCTCCAAACAGGTCTTGATCTTCCTTTATCCGTCAGCTCATTAAGAGTCCAAGTTTCAGCTATCTCCGCATTCACAGGTGTATCTTGGGCTACTCACTCTCTGGTCAGACAATTTTTTAGAGGAGCCATAAGGCTGAGGCCTTTAAGAAAGCCAAGATTTTCCAAATGGGACCTACCATTAGTCCTGGACTTTTTCTCAGACCTTCAAAACTCGAATCAATTATCAGTTAAGGATTTTTCCCTCAAAGTGGTCTTTCTTGTTGCTATAACATCAGCGAAGAGGGTGTCCGAAATTGGGTCATTAGGATGTAAAGAACCTTTCCTTACGTTCTTCCCAGATTGTGTCGTTTTGATTCCTATGCTAGGTTCAAAACCGAAAGTGTCATCGGTCTTTCATGAGAACCAGGAGATAGTCCTTCCAACCTTTCGGAGTTCAGAGGACTCGGATGCTCATCCTTTGGACGTCGGAAAAGTGTTGAAGCAGTATCTGGAAGCCACAGCTTCTTTTCGCAAATCCGATCATCTATTTGTTTCCTTCCATGGAAAAAACAAGGGAATGCGTGCTTCCTCTAGAACCATCGCAGCATGGATTGTCCAAGCCATCCAGGGGGCTTACAAGGCGAAAGGTTTGGCTCCTCCGGAAGCGGTAACCGCACACTCTACTCGGGGCATAGCCACGTCATGGGCGGCGGCCCGGCACGTGTCCCCAGAAGTGATCTGCAGAGCGGCCTCTTGGTCGTCGTTAAATACGTTTATGACTCACTACTGCGTAGAACCGGCTTCTTTATCGTCGGTTAATTTTGGTTTACATGTTTTATCTGTTGACAATGTCAATTAAATTTGTTTTCTTTAACCAGCAATTGCCCACCCGGGTGTGTATGGCTAGTTATTTCCCACACGTAGGCTGCCTTGGAGTCTGTCAGGAAAAAGGAAAATTTATATGAAATACTTACCGTAATTTTCCTTTCCTGATGGACTCCATGGCAGCAGGAGTTCCCTCCCTTTGCTGGAGTAGGCTATATTACGGAACACAGTCTATGGTGAGAAGCAAAGCTTTATGGGAGAGGGGTCCTATGAGGTATGAGAGGCGGGATTAACCCACACGTAGGCTGCCATGGAGTCCATCAGGAAAGGAAAATTACGGTAAGTATTTCATATAAATTTTCCTTTTTTATTTTTAGAACAGTGTAAAAATAAAAAGTTAAACAAATAAGATTTATTTTTTTAAAGCGCCCTGCCCTCACGTGAAGAAGTGAGCGCATACGTAAGTCATGCCCGCATATGAAAACGGTGTTCAAACCACACATGTGAGGTATTGCTGCGATCGTTAGAGCGAGAGTAATAATTCTAGCAATAGACCTCTTCTGTAATTCAAAAGTAGTAACCTGTAGAAATTTTAAAACATCGCCTATGGAGATTTTTTAGGGGTCAAAGTTTGTCAATATACCATGAGCGGGCGCAATTTAGAAGCATGACATGTTGGGTATAAATTTACTCGGTGTAACATTATCTTTCACTGTTGTCTTATTTTTTTATCAAAAAAGTATTTTCTTCCAAAAAAATTACACTTGTAAGACTGCTGCGCAAATACAGTGTGACACAAAGTATTGAAACAAAGGGAAAGAGGATTTTACACATCCGGACACTCTGAAACTGGCCACATCCTTGGTAACTGTAGAAAACTAAGAAAAAACCCCCAATGGAGTGGGACTTTAAAGGCCAAGTTCAGATAAAATATACTTTAATACATAGGTTTATAATATGGACCCAGTCACATACATATTGGTATCTATAGAAAAAGTGACCTGTATGGTCCGTTACCTCTCTGTGGTGATCACATAGTAGGCAAGGAGCATCAGGGGTTGGAAAGAAGCACCCAGTGGAAGAGGTAAAGAAAAATTACAATCACATAACAATACAGTGTATGATACAACATAATAAAACAAGCACAGTCTCCATGGAACAAAGTGGAGAATGCCCGACGCGTTTCTGGTCACACCAGGGATAACGCTACCAACCGGTGGACACTTCGAGACAATCGTCTTAGTTGTTTGATCCAGAGGGATCACGTGACAAGTACCACACAGAACTTTAGGGGGTGTTTTTGAAAGACAATCACCCCCCTCCCATACCGGGAGTGTGACCACTGATACAGGAAGGGTCATTACCCCCCAGTGATCCTTTTTCGAACCCACTCGTGACCATTACCATACCAATTTAGGGACCTCTCTCTCCCCATAAGCCAGCGAATTGAGAAATAATTTTTATACGGTACAACTCCCTGGCCCCTGATGACGGCTCTCTTCTAAATCAAGAGACCAGAAACGCGTCGGGAATTCTCCACTTTGTTCCATGGAGACTGTGCTTGTTTTATTATGTTGTATCATACACTGTATTGTTATGTGATTGTAATTTTTATTTACCTCTTTCACTGGGTGCTTCTTTCCAACCCCTGATGCTCCTTGCCTACTATGTGATCACCACAGAGAGGTAACGGACCATACAGGTCACTTTTTCTATAGATACCAATATGTATGTGACTGGGTCCATATTATAAACCTATGTATTAAAGTATATTTTATCTGAACTTGGCCTTTAAAGTCCCACTCCATTGGGGGTTTTTTCTTAGTTTTCCAAAGTATTGAAACGATCACCATTTTATTCTCTAGGATGTCTGAAAAATATATAATCTTTGGGGGTTCTATGTAATTTCCCAGCAAAAAAAATACTGATTTCAACTTGTAAACAACAAGTTTGAAAAATAGGCCTGGTCCTTAAAGAAAAAAAAAAGAAAAAGTATGGGTTTCCCCCCTCCCCTGCATCATACTTACCTAGGTGGATGCAGCATCTGTCCGATGCTGCATCTGTCCCCCAGCGCCTTTTCACTGAGAACCGAGCCACCGAACACCGCCGATGGCTCGGTTCGTATAGATCTATGAGCAGAGAGCTGCTGCCTGTTAATCAGCAGCTCTCCTGCTCTGCTCTTCCAGGCTCACTGGAGATAAAGAAGCCGGTTCTACGCAGTAGTGCGTCATAAACGTATTTAACGACGACCAAGAGGCCGCTCTGCAGATCACTTCTGGGGACACGTGCCGGGCCGCCGCCCATGACGTGGCTATGCCCCGAGTAGAGTGTGCGGTTACCGCTTCCGGAGGAGCCAAACCTTTCGGCTTGTAAGCCCCCTGGATGGCTTGGACAATCCATGCTGCGATGGTTCTAGAGGAAGCACGCATTCCCTTGTTTTTTCCATGGAAGGAAACAAATAGATGATCGGATTTGCGAAAAGAAGCTGTGGCTTCCAGATACTGCTTCAACACTTTTCCGACGTCCAAAGGATGAGCATCCGAGTCCTCTGAACTCCGAAAGGTTGGAAGGACTATCTCCTGGTTCTCATGAAAGACCGATGACACTTTCGGTTTTGAACCTAGCATAGGAATCAAAACGACACGATCTGGGAAGAACGTAAGGAAAGGTTCTTTACATCCTAATGACCCAATTTCGGACACCCTCTTCGCTGATGTTATAGCAACAAGAAAGACCACTTTGAGGGAAAGATCCTTAACTGATAATTGATTCGAGTTTTGAAGGTCTGAGAAAAAGTCCGGGACTAATGGTAGGTCCCATTTGGAAAATCTTGGCTTTTTTAAAGGCCTCAGCCTTATGGCTCCTCTAAAAAATTGTCTGACCAGAGAGTGAGTAGCCCAGGATACACCTGTGAATGCGGAGATAGCTGAAACTTGGACTCTTAATGAGCTGACGGATAAAGGAAGATCAAGACCTGTTTGGAGAAAGCCTAGAATATCCTTGATACTGGGGTTAGCAGGAGAACCACCCATGGAAGAGGTGTAGTCTGAGAACTTTGACCAGATTCTTTGGTAGATTTTATTGGTGCTTGGCCTTCTAGCGTTTAACAAGGTAGCGATAGGGGAACATTCATAGATGTGATGGAGGGGAGTTTAAATGCTGCTGTGTTGACATTTACAGAGGCACTTCCCACCTGGTCTGACTGTAGCCTGCCACAGAGAGAGATAGGAAGCAAGTGACAGAGAGAGGAGGGGGGTGACAGAGAGAAAGATAGGAGGGGGGTGACAGAGAGTGGAGAGGGGGTGACAGAGAGTGGAGAGGGGATGACAGAGAGTGGAGAGGGGGTGACAGAGAGTGGAGAGGGGGTGACAGAGAGTGGAGAGGGGGTGACACAGAGTGGAGAGGGGTGACAGAGAGTGGAGAGGGGTGACAGAGAGTGGAGGGGGGGTGACAGAGAGTGGAGAGGGGGTGACAGAGAGTGGAGGGGGGGTGACAGAGAGTGGAGGGGGGGTGACAGAGAGTGGAGGGGGGGTGACAGAGAGTGGAGAGGGGTGACAGAGAGTGGAGGGGGGTGACAGAGAATGGAGGGGGGGTGACAGAGAGTGGAGAGGGGTGACAGAGAGTGGAGAGGGGTGACAGAGAGTGGAGGGGGGGTGACAGAGAGTGGAGAGGGGTGACAGAGTGGAGGGGGGGGTGACAGAGAGAGGGAAGAGGGGGCTGACAGAGGGAGGGGTGACAGAGAGAAGAGGGGTGCCGGAAAGAGAGGAGAGGGGGACAGAGAGAGGGGTGGGGGACAGAGAGAGGGGTGGGGGACAGAGAGAGGGGTGGGGGACAGAGAGAGAGGAGGGGGGTTATTGACAGGAAGGGGGCTGACAGAGCACGGAGACACACAGTGTGAGGCTGAACTCTGGAAACAAGCAGGCACGATTCTTCACAGTCCAGCACCGCCTCCACATGTGACCAGCAGCCTCCGCCGGGCCAATCGAAAACCAGCATGTTATGACCCGTTCGGCCAATCACAGGGCACCCGCTGGGTTCAGACCGCAACTCCACTGTATGACGCTGAACCTGTAGCAGACACGGGAATGCACGGCGCCACTCCAGATTCAAATGTTTCAGCCGGGGCAAGAGATCCATTGCCACTGGCCACATGATGCTGGAATGTGTGCCCAGATTTTTCGGTGGGTGGAAACTCGGGCACATGTATCAAAATACGGACTGCTGGGGACAAAACCGGACAGGTGGCAACCATACGCACGGCGCCCCCTGCTGCCCATGGCGCCCTGTGCGGGCGCACGGGTCGCACACCCCAAAGGCCGGCCCTGTCTGTGGGCATGGACGGAAGAGAAAAATGTATAAAAGGTTGCAACGCAGGATAGTCCGGATGGTGGATAAGCAGCCCCAAACAAGTTCCAAAGAAATTCAAGCTGTCCTGCAGGCTCAGGGAGCATCAGTGTCAGCGCCAACTATTCGTTATGGCAGGAGACCCAGGAGGACTCCACTGCTGACACAGAGACATAAAATAGCAAGACTACAGTTTGCCAAAATTTACTTGAGTAAGCCAAAATTCTTCTGGCAAAATGTCTTGTGGACAGATGAGACCAAGATAGAGCTTTTTGGTAAAGAACATCATTCCGAAAACGGAATGAGGCCTACAAAGAAAAGATCACAATACCTACAGTGAAATATGGTGGAGGTTCAATTATGTTTTAGGACTGTTTTGCTGACTCTGGCACTGGGTGCCTTGAATGTGTCCAAGGCATCATTAAATCTGAGGATTACCAAAAGATTTTGGGTCGCACTGTAGAGCCCAGTGTCAGAAAGCTGGGTTTGCGTCCGAGATCTTTGGGTCTTCCAGCAGGACAATGACCCCAAACATACATCAAAAAGCACCCAGAAATGGATGGTAACAAAGCGCTGGAGAGTTCTAAAGTAGCCAGCAATGAGTCCAGATCTAAATCCCATTGAACACCTGTGGAGAGATCTTAAAATTGCTGTTGGGAAAGGCGCCCTTCCAATAAGAGAGACCTGGAGCAGTTTGCAAAGGAAGAGTGGTCCAAAATCCCGGGTGAGAGGTGTATGAAGCTTATTGATGGTTATAGGAAGCGACTGATTTCAGTTATTTTTTCCAAAGGGTGTGCAACCAAATACCGTATTAAGTTAAAGGTGCCAAGAATTTTGACCAGCCCATTTCTGGAGTTTTGTGTGACATTATGTCCAATTTGCTTTTTTTCCTCCCTTTTTTTGTTTTGTTCCAATACACACAAAGGGAATACATTTGTGGATAGCAAAACATGTGTTACTGCAATACTATTCTGTGAGAAATACTTGATTTTCTGGAAAAATTCCTGGGGTGGCAACAATTTCGGCCATGACTGTAAATCTAGCAAAGGCATAATTGTCAACGTAAAGGGATGTTGGTATATAAATTTGACAACTATATGGACAAGGGTATTAATCTTAAACCGGGTATGCTGCAATGATACATTTAAAGGACACCGCCATTTAAATCTGTATTTAAAGGGCCACACACAAAATAAAATCTAAAAATACATTGTACATGCATTCTATACACACCATCGGTGTTCAGAATGCCTCCAGGTTGCCATATTGCATTGCATTTTACAGAAAATTACAGAGCTGCAGATTGAAAAGGAAATGTAATTTTTAATAACATTTAATTACAATATGACTTGTGTAGCAATTGTATATGCTATATTATTTCTTTTTTTTTTTCATTTCTTTTTTTTTTCCCCACAAACGTGGCGTTACCCTTTAAGGTTTGCTAGGCTGCAATATATTACATTTTTGTTATAGGGTTTAGATACAGTTTGTTTAACGTTTCACCAAGTGACTCTTTCTAACATACGTCCATTGATTATTGGCTGCACAGTTCCAGCAGTTAGGATTCTGCAGAATTACCTGGAGTTGCGAGGTCCAAAATCTGTCATCATGGAGTAACCAGATAAATGACGGTGATTGCAGAAAACCTGCGTGGGATGAATAATAACCATTCAAATGGGTGATTCTGTTGCTTTGTTTGCATTTTTATTTACAGTTTTGTTGCAATATGTGAAAGAGGAAGTTACGGAAATTGGCTGAGGTTATCACATCTTGTGTGATGTGGAGACACCGCAGATATGTTTACCTTACGAGACCCTGCCAGCTTACTTGCTATCACATCTCATTGGTTTTAGAAGAGGCAAGGAATAGAAGAGTGATAAGTCTCAGCAGTTTTCTGCACAGCGTTCTTTGTTGTTGCTCATTACACCAAGTCGAGATATTTTTTTTAAGGTGAGAATCATTTGAAGTGTTTTAAATTTGGGCTCACACATACATCAGAGCGTAGCTGTGATCTTTGTTTGATGTATCCTGTTGCGTTATTTACAAGTCAAATCTAATGGAACATTGCTAAAATTGTTATTTGAATGCTTCCTACCTATACACTTAGAAGATGTTTATTATGCCTGACATCAAAGTGATGTTAGTGAAACACTGATGTGTGCTCTCGTTTCTAGCTGCCCCATTCAGAATAGATTATTCCATTTTGGGTCAAGTGGGGTAAGGACTTACGGTCAGAGTGGCCAGTGGCATAGCGTGGGTTGTCAACTCAGCACCCGGGGCAACACAAGTCATTTGTGCCCCCTAACCCATGGACTTTTAGCACTCCCTGATCCCCTTCTACTAGTACAGTAATAAACCCCTTATGGTACATTTTAGAATTATTCATACATATCCTTTTCTTGCCTAAGCCTATTTCTGACATTTGGTGTTTACAAGTTAAAATCTGTATTTTTTGCTAGAAAATTACTTAGAACTCCCAAACATTATATATATATATATATATATATATTTAGCAGAGAATCTAGAGAATAAAATGGCGATTGTTGCAATATTTTATGTCACACAGTATTTGTGCAGCGATGTTTTAAACGCAACTTTTTGGGAAAAAAGACACTTTCATGATTTTTAAAAAACCTAAACAGTTAAATTAGCCCAATTTTTTTTGTATAATGTGAAAGATGATGTTACGCCGAGTAAATAGATACCAAACATGTCATGCTTTATAACTGCACGCACTCGCGGAATGGCAATAAACAACGACACCTAAAAATCTCCATAGGCGACGCTTTAATTTTGTTTTCACGGTTACCAGGTTAGAGTAACAGAGGAGGTCTAGTGCTAGAATTATTTATCTTGCTCTGATGATCGCAGCGATGCCTCACATGTGGGATTTGAAAACCGTTTACATATGTGGGCGTGACGTCCGTATGCGTTTTCTTTGCTGCGTGAGCTCGCGGGGACAGGGCGCTTACATTTTTTATTAATATTTATTTTTATATTATTACATTGTGTTAAAAAAAAAAGAATTTATCTCTGTAGAAAAAAAAAGAGTTTGATCACTTTTGATGTAAACATCCCTTGTGACAGTAATGGGTGGTGACAGGTACTCTTTATGGAGGGATCGGGGGTCTTAAAGACCTCCAATCCCTCCTTTTCCACTACAAAGTATTCAGATTGCTGAAAACAGTGATTCTGAATACTGTATATTTTTTTTAAATCCAGCGCCATTGGCAGCCGAATAAACCGGAAGTGACATGAAGTCGCTTCCGTATTTACATTCAGGAGACTGTAACAAACACGCTTACAGCTTCGTTCCAGTCTGTCTCTAGGCGCCGGAAGTGGCGCATCGTGGATCGGGTCTCCCTGTGGGATGGGAGGCCCAGTAAGGGTGGCAGGAGGTGGCGGGAGGGGATAACTGGAATCCTGCAACTGCGGGCATCATCCCGGTATAACCCTCGAAAGCCAAGGCCGCATATATGCGCACACTCAGCGGGAAGGGGATATACACTAATTGACCAAAAGTATTGGGATGCCTGCCTTTACACGCACATGAACTTTAATGCCATGCCAATCTTAGTCCCTAATGTTTAATTATTGAGTTGGCCTATCCTTTGCAGCTGTAACAGCTTTAACACTTCTAGGAAGGCTGACCACAAGGTTTAGGAGTGTGTCTATTGGAATGTTTGACCATTCTTCTAGAAGCGCATTTGTAAAGTCAGAAGGCCTGGCTTGCAGTCTCTGCTCTAATTCATCCCAACGGTGTTCTGGTTGAGGTCAGGACTGATTCTCGTGTCCCCTAGATTGCTGGTTATCTATTTGCCAAAGATTCATAAAGATGCAGTAAATCTCCCGGCGACTCAATAATGGATACTGCTGCTGTCGACTCACTTTATTCCAATATTTCAAATCAGTTAGGTTATGAGGCGGCTAAATACTACCTATCCCGGGATACCACATTGCCTCCTAGCCAGTGTGAGTTTGTACTTCTTGCATTTGCTATGGAGAAGAATTACTTTCTTGCAAAAGAAAGGTGTAGCCATGGAGACCAAGTTCGCTCTGCGCTTGGCCAACATTTTTAGGAGGAGGATGTTGTCTATGCCAGCAGCCACGGGGGATTTGTTGGGGCAATGGCTGGATGTTAGCGCTTCAATCATCACGGCACCGTGCTTAATATGGTGTCAGGATGATTAAACTGCACTTTTTCTATTATATACATTGTAATAAAAAATGAAATAGCTCAACTTACCATAATGCAGATTCAGTAGGAGCCCTGGGTGTGTCACCTACCACCATCACCTGCCACCAGATTCAGCTTGCTACCATTGCCTGTCACCAGATGCAGCGTGTCACTTGCCACCGTTGCCTGTCACCAATTGCAGCTGGTCAATAACAGGGGTATTTCCCTTATTTATACATATAAATGTAAAAAGTATATCCGCGCTAGGAACTAAAATTTAATAAGCAGCTGTGCACTATAACCTAGACACAAGGCACAGACAATATATGTAAAAAAAGTACAGCGCTAAAAAATGTATTAAATATATATATATATATATATATATCTACTGTGTATGTGTGTGTATGTGTAGAGATATATATATATATATATATATATGATAAACAATGATAGATGCGCTAAATTACAACTAATATTGTGAAACCGTGCAGTGAAAAACACTATAAGGGCTAACAATCAAAAATGGGCAGCCAGAGGGGCGTGGTCTGGACATGGCCGAGTAAGGAAGTGTGCCTGTGGAGCTCCCGGTCCGTCCCGGCCTAACTAGCCCTATTCCCAGCCATATCAAGCTAAAAACCGTGGCATGTACTCAGCTGGGAAGCGGAGAGGCACACAGAGGAAGTTTCAGACCCCCAGAGCCCGGCTCAGCGGCGAAATTCATCGATACTTCCGCGGCACGCAGGCAGCATCTCCTATCCCCAAGATGGCGGAGACCACGAGGCACGGCGGGCATGTGAGTTCTCCACCACACACCTCACAGGTACCATCCATGACCTCCTACACAGTAGAGGGGGACCCCGGCACACCAGCGGCGCTCCGACCGGATCCGCCAGATCTCCAGCCGCTGACGCTGCGGGCGGATGCGGAGCTGAGGGCCCTGCTGCAGGCTCTGCCTACAAGTGCTGATTTTGAGTCTCTGGTCAGCAGATTAGAGGCAGCCCACCACACGGACATCACGGAGGTCCGCGGGGAAATTACATCACTGACTGAAAGGGTAGAAACGGGGGAGACCACAGTGGCTGTGAGTCTGCGGCAGGTGGCGGAGGTGCAGGCGACGTAGGCAGCCACCATACTGGCTCAACAGCTGCGCCTGGAAGAGGCCGAGGACCGCAGCAGGAGGAAAAATTTGCGGGTTAGGGGTCTGCCTGAAGCCACGGCATCAGAAGACCTCGGGGCAACAGCTCTGGACATATTTAGAACTGTAGTGGGGGGCACTCTCCCTCCGACTGTAACTTTCGATCGGATCCATAGGGCCCTGGGACCTAGACCTACAGACCCGGCTCGTCCTAGGGATGTGATCTGCAAGGTCCATCACTATGCACACAAGGAGCTCATTCTGCGTAAGGCATGGGAGATGAGGGACACAGACTTTGATGGGGCCGCTATCCAAATCCTGCCGGATTTATCCCGTGCCACCCTGCAGAGGAGAGCTATGCTGAAGCCTATACAGGAGATTGCTCGGCACGCTGGCATCACCTACCGGTGGGGCTTCCCTATAGCAGTGACCTTTAAGAAACAGCTGCAGTCCTTCACTCTGCGTTCCCCTTCAGAGCTGCCCGCGCTGTTTGCCTTTCTGGAATCTGACCCAATTGATGTCCCTGACTGGCTGCAGGCTCTCCCAAGCTTCCCCTCCAGAACAGGCGGTCCAAGCCAGAGGAGATCCTGATCACCACGGCCGCAGAGGAGCAGACAGAGACCACACGTCACACCCCCGGAAGACTCCAGGGAAGCCTAGTGGCGATGGCTGCTGTGATGAGGCCATGCACACACACTTACTACTCCCAGAGCCTTATACCGAGTGATAACTACTTTTGATTTTGCTTTCTTTGTTCACGGATCAGATTTTAAGTTGCCTGCACATGGGGCTGATTTATAACCCTGCCCCCCCCCCCTATGATCGCTGGCACAACTGCCAAGCCCCTTGAGAAGTGTGGGATGTGCAGAGATGGGACCGCGGGAGGGCCTGGTTTTTGGGGTGGAGGGTGGGCACCTGATCCTGACCCGTTGTTACCCCCCCTGCACCCTGATGAAGGACGAGAACACTGGATATTACCCCCCGGGACCCACATGAGATTCATGTATGTACTCCCCCCTCCCGCATGCACTTTACATAACCTACACTGAGACCTCCGGATATGGGCCCGCTCCAAGAAACATTGTGATATACACCCTTGTACTTGAGATCCCACTGAGCCTAAACGGGAGCAACCCCTGGAGTACTAGAGGATGTTGGAAACTCTGGTGATGAGGACATTTTTTCACAATGGATGCCGCACGGAGGGTACTGTACAATCGGGCATAGGATCCTGGCTGACAATGTAGAGGTCTATATGTATTATTGGCTGTGGTTAAGCTGGTATACTGGGAATGAGGAGGGAGGGCTTGTAATATATGGGGGGCCATGCCGGTCCACTGAGAGGGGGGCTTGGAGGGGAGGCTGGCATAGGGAGACATGGCAGGGAGTTATGGGGCTTGTGTGGGATCCCCACGGGCAATGGGGCCCGCGGTACTGAGGGCCTTGATGTGAGCTAGATGGCTCTGGTTATGGGTGGGGGGAATGCATGGTCCTCCCTAGAACTATGAATATTATGTTTGCCGTTTAATTTTTCTTGTTTTATATTTCATGATTGTTCCTCCTTAATTACACAGGTTTTATCTGAGTACATGCATAACTATACCTTAGGGCTGGGGGGGCTGGGCGGAGCCGGGGGCACTACCCCGGTCGTAGTCTAACCTCCTCCCCACTAGTTAGAGGCACTGCACCCGGCGTTATCCGGAGGGTGCTTCTGTGCAAAGTTTTGCACTACAGTTGATTGAGTTCTAACAATCAATTGTGAATAGGATCACGGTGAACACTCTAGTGAAGCCCGGAGTGACAATGACAGAGAGAAAAATAACGGAGGGCTGGCCATGACTGAGTGGAATCAGGAGCAACAAAGGATTAAGGTAGGGAGGTGCATTCAGGGGAGTGGCTGTAGGATCATTTCCAGGGAGGGGAGTGATCATATATATACAGGGGGCGGGGCCTGCCGCGTGCACACGGAAGGAAGTTAGACACAGGGAGGCAGGTTTTCTCTACTCTGCTCCCTGTAACCGGGCCTAGCAAGCATGGAGGTGGATTTAGTTTTGGCGCGGTTGAGGGCTGCGGCAGCCAGCAAGGAGCCAGGATGGCTCAAGGCACAGGTGGGGGATCTTTTGGTGGACGAGGCGGGGGGGTCACAAGACGGATCGCGGGGGTCCCCACGCGCTCGGCGGTCGCGACCACCGGAGCGTTATTCGCCTACCCCCACCAGCAGGCCAAGTAGGAGCCCCAGGGATGACGCGGGCCCCCCTCCGGCCAAGCGACAGCATGCTGGGGCCGGAGGTAAGGGCAGACATGTGGCGACGGCGGAGCGGGACGCAGTGGGCGGGGCTTCGGGCCAAAATGGTGCCCGGAGTGCAGACACGCGGCGGAGCAGTGTGGAACGATCGGTCCCCCCATCTACTGGGTCGGCGGCTCGGGGGGGATCGCGTCGAGGCAAAGGCGGAGGAACAGCCGGGGGGTCGTCCAGGATCACGACCACCGGTTCAGGAGCAGGGGGGAGGCCGGAGTCCCCGGATCGTAGGTCCATGGGGGGGAGCAGCAGAGGAGAGACGTCCACGGCCGGGTCCAGTGGGAGAGGACGATCCGCCGTAAGGCTGGGATCTGCGGCCTCCAGGCCTCCTGCGCCTGGGAGGCAGACATCGCCGAGGATGCCGGCCTCGGAAGATCGTTCGGAGGGGGAGGCGTCTGGATCGGAGGAAGATGTTCGAGTGGAAGGATCGCCTGCGGTGGAGGTGCCGGTGTCGGCTGTGGGGGACATTCCCGGCCAGCCTGGTAAGTCCACTAATGTTTCTTCAGGGGATTTTGCTGCCATGTTATGTACATTGTTGGGGGTTGGGGGTGGGGGTCCTCCTGTTATTGGGGGGGCTAATTGTTTGCCGCAAACCGGGGCCCCCGTGGTGGCGGGCGTTTCACCTGCTGCCCAGTGTTCCCCTGGGGGCTTGCAGGATTTGTTGGGCGGTTTGAGGGATTTGATGCAGCGTTTTACCGGAGGGGGGGGGCCTAGCACGCCGCCCCTGGCTGCTCCTTCGCTTGGAGGATCAGACAAGGGGGGTGTTCTCGTGACGGATGGGGCAACTGCCCCGGCGGTGGGGGGTACTGGGGTGCTACAGGAGGTCAGTCTCAGTAGTGATGCTGGGGGTGAGAAAATCGGGGGGGTCAGGACAGACGTAGTGCGGTTGGCAGATTCGGCAAGAGGTGAAGTATATGTATGCTTTGATGGCCCGCTGGGGTCTCATTTGTGTTGTTTTATGTGGTGTGGTGCGTTTGTTTTCTTATTTTGCAGGTTGGAAAAGGTGCGTCACGACAGCGGAAGCGGTGTCCTTGGTCTTTGATGGTGACAGTTAACTGATGGAATGGAAATGGTTCGGGGGGCTCATCGGTGGGATGGGCCCCATATGGGGTTTATTGCAGTGGAACGGTGTCTGCTGTAATACGGTGACGGTGCACCGTGGGTTAAAAGGGGTGTCTCCGGGCTGGAGTCGGCTGGGGGCCTTGGTATGGTAAATAGTACCGCAGTGCGGTGGTAAAAAGGAAAGGGTTAATGGGAGTTACCGTCAAAGACCAATAGGGGCTGGTGTTAATAATAAAAGTGTTTTGGTAAAGAGTTTGTTAATAATAAAGTTGGGAATTGTTGGAAATTCCTATTATCTAAGATTTGGTAATATATATATTTATTTGGTTATAAAATAAATGGCTGTTGTGGCCAATTTACTCCAATATACTGTGTCGGTCTTGTTACTGGGAAGGAAGGAAAGGGGGGAGGGAAGAAGGGTGGTTATTTAAAGGGGGAAGGGTAATATGGGATGGGTACGGGCAAGGTTGCACATTGAAACTACAATAGTCATGGTTCATCGTACTCTTCTCTGAGCTAATCTTGCTCTCACATCTCTCAACTCCTTCTCTTCTATCAGTTTCTCCCTTTTCCCCCCTCCTCTCCCTTCTCTTTCTTTCTCCCCCCCCCCCAACCTCGGCGCGGTCGTGATGGATCAAGTCACCTTTTTCTCTTTGAATGCCAAGGGGCTGAATATCCCTGAGAAGCGCTGTATGCTTTTGAATGACCTTAAAAGGGCTAGGGCAGATATAGCGTTCATTCAGGAGACCCATTTTAAAACAGGCTCCCCGCCATGCTTGAAAAATCGACACTTTCCCATGACCTACCATACGACGAACCCCTTACACAAATCTAAAGGGGTATCTATACTCCTAGCAGGCACCGTGCCATGGACCTACCGTGACTCCAAGATTGACCCAGAGGATCAATACGTATTCCTTAAGGGGCTGATAGGAGAAGTGTTGGTGACGTTAGCCACGATCTATGACAAATGACAGACAAGATGTTTTTCTGCACAGCACACTCTCCCTCCTGATGGACTTTACGGAAAGGCCAGTTGATTCTGGGAGGGGATTTTAATGTGCCGCTGGTCCCACCGGTAGACACATCCTCCGGTACCTCCTCTGTGAGACCCAGTGTACAGAGAAATATTGCCAGGGATCTTCACAAGGCACAACTGATAGACATCTGGAGACTTCTCCATTCAGGAGAAAGGGACTACACGTTCTTTTCATCCCCACACAAAACATACTCGTGGATCGATTATTTCCTGATACCGCACCGCAATCTAGAGGCGGCACATGACCCGGTGATAGGGAATATCACCTGGTCAGACCACGCACCCATAACTCTGCGGTATTCTCTCCTGCAGACCACGTCGCCCCGCACACGGTTCTGGAGGCTGAACGAAAGTCTACTGCAGGACGCTACAGTGCTGGCTGATGTGACGTCCGAACTGACCCACTATTTCAGTACTAACAATGTTGGGAACTGTGACCCGGGCATACTGTGGGAGGCGCACAAATCAGTCATACGGGGAGTTCTGATCAAACATGGCGCACGCATTAAGCGGGAACGAGAAAAACAAATTCTAGGGCTCCTAGATAAGATCCGAGACTTAGAAGCAAAACTTAAACGCAACCCGACCCCCCTTGTAGAAGCAGAAATCCTGACTGTTAGACGACAAACCATAGACATACTGAGATATAAAGCCAAGGCAGCTCTTCAGATTTGTAGGAAGTTATCCTATGAGTCCGGAAACAAATGCGGGAAGCTATTGGCTAATGCGGTCAGGCAGCAGAGACGTCAGGCATATATACCCCACATTATTTCCTCGTCGGGACAAAAACAGGCTATGCCCACTCGCATTGCAGGGGAATTTCAGGGATTCTACTCCTCCCTATACAACCTCCCGAAACAACATACTAGCGACGCTAATGTCAGAGACTACCTGATTAATTCGGATATCCCGAAGCTCCCTGAGGGGGCAGGGGTGGCCTTAGATGAACCCATCACGCTGGTAGAACTGCAGTGTGCCATTAAGGAAATGAAACCAGGGAAAGCACCGGGCCCAGACGGCTTTACACTACAATACTATCAAACACTTCTGCCGGTGCTGGGCCCATATATGGTCAAATTGTTTAACAATCTTGCAGACGGAGGTCACTTTCAGAGAGATACCTTGAGGGCCCACATCTCCCTCATTCCTAAAGAAGGCAAGGATCCTGCCGCTTGTGGCAGCTACTGGCCTATATCACTCCTGAACGTTGACCTCAAGTTCTTCACTAAAGTTCTGGCCAACAGACTGTCCCGTCACATGACTGAGATCATACACTTGGACCAGGTGGGTTTTGTCCCGTCCAGGGAGGCCAGGGACAATACTACCAAGGTACTTAATCTAATTCATAGGGCCTCGCGGCTCAAGACTCCCTGTGTCTTTCTCAGCACCGATGCTGAGAAAGCCTTTGATCGGGTCAACTGGGAATTCATGCTTTCCGTCCTCAGGCATATAGGTTTAGGCAGTAAGATGATACAATGGATCTCGGCGATATACTCGGGGCCGACTGCCCAGGTCAAGGCTAATGGAGTCCTCTTGGAACCCTTTACTATCTCAAATGGCACTAGGCAGGGATGTCCGCTGTCCCCCCTCCTATTTGCCCTGGTGTTGGAACCATTCCTTGGCAGGATCCGGCAGAATCCAGACATAACGGGCATTAAGATAGATCAAAGCCATTACAAGATTTCAGCATATGCGGACGACCTTTTGTTTTCTCTTACCAATCCTGTGGTGTCACTGCCGAACCTGGTTAAGGAATTCAGAAAATATGAGGTCATGTCCAATTTGAAAATAAACTTTGACAAGTCAACAGCCATGGGAGTGAACCTGACCCCAAAGGCTTTGGCCCCTATGAAGTCTCAGTTTAAGTTCAAATGGTCGGATAGCCACCTTAACTATCTGGGGACATGTATCCCGAGCGACTTGACACGCACATTTGAACTTAACTTCCCCCCCCCGATGCTGATTAAAGCCAGAGGGCTACTCGAGGAGTGGAATAACGGGCTCCACTCCTGGTTTGGGAGATGCAATCTCCTCAAAATGTGCATCCTTCCGAAATTTCTATTTCTGTTTTAAGCCCTTCCGATACGGATCCCAGCTTCATATTTTAAATGGGTACAGGCCCTTTTCACCAAATTTGTGTGGGCTCACAGGAAACCGCGGCTACGCATGCGGTACCTGACTCTCCCAAAACAGTGTGGAGGTCTGGCCCTGCCAGACTACTATCAGGCAGTACATTTAAGACGTCCCCACTTTTCCCTATCCTCGGTAATCCGTCGTTTCCACCGGGATTGCGCCCGTCGGATTATGGGGAGCTTGCGGCGACAGGTAGAGAGTGCGCCCGGCATTTTGTGAACGGAGGCCGATGGGCTTCGATCGGCAACCTAACGAGCGATGAGGGGGGCTTCCAACTGCCGTTTTGGAAAGCGATTAGGCTGCACCACTTCATTCACTCAATACCAGAACCCAGACAATTTACCCGTGACCTGACGACGTTTGAAGACTACTGTAGAGACGACGGAGTGCTAACTCAAGTACTCTCGAAGACGTACTCCCTACTAAACACCCCACCGACACAACCTGACCTGAGGTTTCTAAGCGCAGGGGGACAGGACCTGGGGCAGACCTTTACGGACGTACAGACGCAAAATATCCTTCAATTCTCCCTAAAATCGTCCATCTGCACAAAAATCCAAGAAACGAACTATAAGATTCTAACCAGGTGGTACTATACACCCCAGCTCCTGCATAAATTCTTTCCTACCACCTCTGATAAATGCTGGCGTTGCCTAAAAGATAAGGGAACTTTACTCCATGTCTTTTGGTAATGCCCACTATTGCTTCACTTCTGGACAACGGTTGAGACGACCATACAAAAATTCACTGATCACACAATCCCAAAAGAACCCAGCTTTCTTCCTGCTTCACGCTTCCGCGGTCCCGACACGATCTTACAAAAAATCCATTGTGAGGTATCTACTAAATACCGCTAAATCTTGCATACCGGCTACCTGGAAGCAAACTACGCCCCCTTCGGTGGGGTTGTGGCTACGTAAAGTAGAGGAAATTAAGAACCTGGAAGACCTTGTGCCTACAGCCCAGAATAAACAGGAAAAACATTCTAACGCTTGGATGTTGTGGAACTTATACATATATTCTGGTGAAGGGCAATCCCTACTGAACTCTTAACTGACCTTTTGGATGTCGGCCCAACACGGGCCGATGGTGACGGTGTGTCCATCACCCCCGTGCCGAATATACCCTCCCTCCCCCTCCCCACTCTTCTTTCTTTTCCCCTTCCCATGTCTATAGCCTCCCATTTATTCATTTTTATATATTCCTTTTTTTTTTTTTTCTCTTGTTAATCTAATTTGTTTGGTTTCTGTCTCTCTTTTGCTTTCTCTATACCTACTCCTACTTCTTCCTCTTTCTCCATGCCTCCTTCGCTCTGTTTTTCTCTCTGTGGTATTCTCGACTACTGGTTTTATACTAGGGCGTGGAGTTTGAATTTGCGTCAGAGACGCAACCATTCCGACTGCAAAACAACCTTGTCTAGTTCAGGGATGGATTATGCCAGTTGATATTGCAGGCGCTGACTTGCTGGAGCGGAACTGTCTAGGCCTTACCTAAGGGAAGTGCCCTGGCACTACACAGGTTTGGGGCGACAGTCTAAATGCTAGATTATACAGTTGGAATGTGAATCTCCATGTTAAGTGTACAGATGTATGACATGGTCGGGTGAGGCCACAGTTGCTATGTAATTTTCTGTATTTCTTTGTTGAAAAAACTAATACAAATTGATATTTGAAAAAAAAAATGGGCAGCCAAACAGTGTCAATTAATCAGTGAATCCCGTTGGAACAACAGGTTCACAAATGTGAGACAGAAATAAATAAAAAGCATATGAACAATAATTGAACCAAGTGACCATGAATAAAAATCCCAATTACAAAGATTCAAAGTGTCCAAAAATGTGCAAACCAAATCAGCAACTATGGATAACAGCGTCTATCCAAGTACATCAAAGTCCAGACTCATGGAGAGATCATCCTCGATGCAGTCCACGATACATGTAATGGAAAAACATAACATAGCACAATACTGTTTGGTAGAATGATTACAGCAAGGGCACGTTACAAGTTGTACTCACGAATCCCCATTCAAAATAAGCCGCTCAGTATTGCTGAGTACCGTATGAGAGACCTCCGCTGGTTTCCGTATATATATATAAAAAGTGCGTTAGTGCGAATGCAAACAAATATACTAATATGCAGAAAATCAATTATATATAAAAAATAATAACTGTGAATAAAGTCTGAAGACACATTTGCAAAATTACATCACATGTAAATTAAGTGCAATATTGCATACAAAAAATTCATAATTCCATAAAAAAAAGTCCCATAGAAGAAAAGAGTGTTTGGAAATGACGATCACACACCTGACGGCATGACACCCATCACTATAATCAAATTGAAGACTTACTGAAAAGCCAGCAACCCCTCTTACTCAGAGAGTTCACATAGCATTTGGTTGGATCTCTGATCCACTGAGAAGGAAATCTGGACATTCCTCTCCTACAGCCATGGATGGTAAGCACCAGGAGGTTAACAGCAACTCAGGATACAGGATGCAGTATTAGAAAGCTTCAATAGCAGAATGTTTAGGAGCAGTGGTCCTATGCGTCCATAAAGGGCGCAGGAGCGCTGCCACCTCCCTCTTGCACCGCTCTAATCATCACCATAGATAGATTAATGCATTGTATGAATCTATCTATGTTCGCTGCAGACACCCCCTATTCAGGTGTCCGGCCCCTTTTCATGCGCCGGGCACGCGAATTACTGTGCCCAGTGTATTTACTGTGAACAGTGGGCGCCATGCTGGGCGTTCGCTGTTCACTCAGCTGTGTGTTAGCAAAGCAAAGGAATTCACTTTGCTAACAATGAATCCGCCTCAGTGTCTGGGTCTATTATAGGTCACCTGATTGGCTTAAACGTCAGGGGCTGTTATTGGACACTTGAGAGAGGACGGAACAAGACATGGAGGACGTACAGGAGACCGCTGCTAACCCGCTCCGAGACAGGTGAGTGAGTGAGTGAGAAACTTATATAGCGCAGCACATGCAAACTAAATTGCCTCTGGGCGCTCGTTGTCCATTTCTGCTTTGTCCTCAGAAGAGATGGGTTTTGATCTTTCTTCTAAAGGCCAAGTGGTTCTCCTCCAACAGAATGCTGGTTGGTAAAGCGTTCTATAGTCTAGGGCCTTGGACCGCAAATCTTCTTTCTCCTTTGGACTTGTATCTGGAGTAGATTTTGGTTGGTGGATCGCAGAACGCGATTGGGGTTGTGAGCTTTTCGTTTTTCGCATAGATATTGGGGGGCATTTCCCAGAATACACTTATGCGTCAGACAGAGTGCTTTGAAAGTAATTCTGTCTTTTACTGGCAACCAATGAAGGGTTTTCAGCAAAGGTGAGATTGATTCCCATGGTTTTTCCCATTTTTTTTAAAAATAGGTTTGATTATGCCTTGTTTCAACCGGGTGGGCACTATACCTTCCTTAAATGACTGGTTTATAAGCTGCATGATAGGTGGTGCCAGAATATCGGCACATTCCTTCAGCAGTTTGGTGGGCATAATATCATTAGGCACTGTGCTATTTTGCAGGGTACCGATGATATTTTTAGTGGCATCGATGGAGATGGGTTTTAGAGTGAACATCGTCATCGTTGATTGGGGCGAATTTATGTGGGTATTGGGCGTATGATTAAGGGGGGGGTTGAAGGGGGTACTGTTTCGCTGAATTCTTTCACGGATTTTTTCCGAATAATCCGATAATTCATTGCAAAATTCTTGGATATCAGAATTGGGAGCTTCAAGACAGACTGGATTCATGGTCTGGAAGACTAAATTGAAGAGTTCACAAGGGTGGTTTAGGGCCTTAGTGATGACATTGGAAAAATTATTTTTTTTGGCTTTAAAGATTTCTTTGTGGTATTTTTTTGTTATTACCTTATAGATGGTGAGGTTTTCCTCTGAAGAGCTTCTTTTCCAAGCTGCTTCCGTTCTTCTGCGCTCTTGCTTTAGCAACGACAGCTGGTCGGTAAACCAGCTGGAGTTGTTTTTCCGGATGCAGGTTTTGCGTATTGGCGCTACTAAGTCGGCTGACTGTAGTATAGCCCTGTTGATGGCATCCAGGGTTTCTGTGGCTGTTTGATGTAGTTGGATTGTTTTTATTTTGTTCCCTAATGTAGTTTTGAAGAGTTCCGAATGGAGCTTCTTCTGAGATCTAGTCCAGTGCGTTGTCACCGGTTTTAACGTTAAGGGGGCGTTTTTGGTAATTATGAATTTAATTACATAGTGGTCTGTCCATGGTAACGGCTCATTTTTCAGAATGTTTATTTCCAGATCTTGTCTGAAAATAAGATCGAGCGTGTGACCCGAAGCATGTGTGGGCCCACATACTAGTTGCTGCAGACCTAATACTTCCAAGTGGTCAATGCAGGCGTCGGCAACGGGATCCTGTGAGGAGTTGGCCCAGAGGTTGAAATCCCTGAGCAGCAGAAGGTGTTTGCTGTTTAGGGTATACGTGGAAATGAACTCTATCAATGATGTGAGAAGCTGCGATTTTGGACCCGGTGGTCTATAGCAGAGTAGAATATGAACGGATTCCTGGGGATTTGTTTGCAGTTGCAGAGAGAGGGTTTTCATGAATGGAAGTGGGTTTTGAAGGACTAGTTTAGTGATCGAGAGGTGAGTCTTGTGGATCACTGCCAGGCCTCCTCCTCTTTGCCCTACTCTGTTTTCTGTTATAATAATGAAAATATAAATAATTTTCTGGCACCGGTTCTCCAAGAATAGTGTTACAGTCAACTGTAAGCCAGCTTTCTGTGATAAAGAGGCAGTTTAAATCGCATTGTAGGATGAAATCATGGATTTCAAGTCAGTGTTTTACTGCCGATCTTGTGTTGATCAAAGCACATGATATGTGCTTAGGCTGGGGTAAGTGGGTGAAATTTTTGACCGTCGATTAATTCTCAACAGTTGCTCAATTCTTAGGCCGCGTACACACGAGGGGATATGTCCGCTGAAAACGGTCCGATGGACCGTTTCAGCAGACATGTCTGCTCGTGTGTATGGGCTAGCGGACAGATTTCTCCACCCGACAGATTTCAAAGCATGCTTTGAAATCCATCCGGTGGGAATCTGTCCGCCCGACATGTCTGCTGGTTAGTACACTTACCAGCAGACATGTCGTCCCCCACCGCCGCCGCGCCGCCGCCGAATGGATTCGGCGCATGCGCGGAAGTGTTTTACTTCCTGGTGCGGTGACGTGGCAGTGACGCGGCGGCGTCAACGTCACCGCCGCGTCACCGCGCCCGCTGGGGTCGGGGAATTTGATCCGATGGTGTGTACACGCCATCGGATCAAACTCCCGATCGGACATATCCGATGGAAATGGTCCGCGGACCGTTTTCATCGGATATGTCCGATGGTGTGTACGCGGCCTTAGAGCTTTTTTGGTGATGGCTGGTAATATTTAGGCAAATGGCATTAGACCCCAAATGGTTTCTGCAGAGTATCTCAGATTAGCCATAGTCGCCGAATGCCGAGGAGGAAGATGTTTATCAGGGAAGGTTTTTAATGGCGATGGGAAGGAAGATTAGCTAAATCCTCCCTCCCTGTTTCATCCAGAGGAAGGCAAAAAAAAACCTAGTCGTGCTATGCCAATGTGCAGCGGCAGGGGAAAAAAATCCTTCCTGACCCCTCAGGGGCGATCGGGCGAACCCTGGATCAAGTGCTAAAGAGGTAGTGGATAACTATTAGGGCAGAGTGAGGGGGTGTACTACCTCCTGACTTAATCCGGTGGGATCCAGTTCCCAGTTATTGGGTTGTGGAGGAGGGAGTGGGGGTGAGTAAATAGAGATACCCCAGTTGCTATGGTGTACCAAGATGGCCACCGACCGAGATCAGGGCCCTAGCCGAAGGATGTGCGGCTGGGTAGATAGGTCATGCGGGAGGAGGCTCGGAGGTACCTGGGAAAGGATGGGGATTCTCCTGTGGTAAGGGGGGGGGGGGTTTCTTAGCAGTTTGAGGGGAATTGCTGGGTGTAGGTGTGGCGCGCCGCTATGCCGCAGGTGAAGCAGGGGTCTTTCCTAATCACGGCCGCCCCGAATCTTTCCAGGAGGTGGCGCGGGGGCCAAGGTAGGGTTATGGATGGCTGGAAACTGAGGCGGGGAGGTGGCGGGGGATGCCTTAAGTACGGCTGGCGGTGTGGGGGGGTAAGGAGAAGCTAGGCTGTTGCTCCGCAATGATTAGGCTGCTGCCGCGGCTTGTCCTGAAAAGGTCACAGTGGCAAAATGTATGGGTACAGTGGCTGCTTTTGATGGCACAGTAGCTGCGTTTGATGTTTTTTTTTCTTTGCGCCCCCCGTAAAATTTTGAGCACCAGCCACCACTGTTTAGGAGACAAAAGGACTCCACATAGTGTGATACTGTCTTAACATCCGGTTTATTAAACAGTACATTTAATTAAAAGTCCAAGCTATGATCATGTCACAATCCACAGATCAAACAGATAAATTCCTTGTGAGTTTCAAGCAGCGATCATGCAGGTGCAGCAGCATGTGTACGTCACTATCCCGACGATCGTTTTGTCATAAATGACATCATTAGGGGTACAAACACATGCCTAATGCTGCTCTTTAAATAGTCTCATTGAGAGACAAGGAAACGTTGCCATAGGTCAGATAGAAATGACCTTTACACCTATTGATAAACAAAATATGTCTCACCATAGGTTAAATGAAAGAATGACCTGTGCAACCATAGGTGAAAAAGTATGTCCATCAATCAAGGCAAACAGTTGTTCTTAATAAGCTAAAAATCAGGGGAATTTAATGCAAAGCGCCATCTTGTGGGTCATAACAAAATCCCCATAGAGGCAAATTTTGCCGATCACTCAGGGCAAACAGTTGTTCCTAATCAGCTAAAAAAGAATTAAATGCACAGCGCCATCTTGTGGATCATAACAAAATCCCGATATATATAAAAAAATTGAAAATGTTAATTTAATTAAGTGGACATGATTCCTCATCATCCCAAATATTCCCCAAATAGTATATATAATAATAAAAACATAGGGCCAGATTCAGGTAGAGTTAGGCTGGAGTATCAGTGATACTCCAGCCTAACTGTCACTTTAAGCCGGCGTTTCTGTTTTCTGTAACCAGAAAACAAGAAACGCCGGGTTGGAGTTCCGATGCGATCGGCGTAATTGAATTTTGCTATCGCATCGCAACTTTAATTTAAAAATGGCGCCGGGGGCGTTCCCGCTGATTTACGCCGAAAAAATATGTTAATCAACGGGAATCGGCAATTCACGATCGTATTCGGGCGCGACGCAGTGACTTTCCGACGTTTCCGTAAGCGATACGCGGCGTAAAGATAAAGCAGCCCCCTAGTGGAGTATCCTATGTTAAGTATAGCCGTCGTCATCGCATCGAAAAAAAAAAATTTGCGTCGCTTGCGTAAAACGTCCATGAATGGGGATTTGACGTCATTGACGTTCACTGACAGAATTTGGAGCATGCGCACTGGGATGCATTGACAGTCGACGCATGCGCAGTACGTTCGACGCGGGATCGCGCTTAGTTTAAATAATACACGCCCACATACCCGCCCAATTTGAATTCCGCCGGCTCATTTACGATACGCTGCCGCAACTTTAGGAGCAAGTGCTTCATGAATAACAGCACTTGCTCCTAAAATTTCGCCAGAGTAACGTAAATGAGAAACGTTACTCCAGAGCAAAGATGCTCCCATCTACCTGAATCTGGCCCAATATATTTTAAAATAACAATATTAATACTAACAATATAATTTAAAAATGGTTAAAATATAAAAATAATTATGAGGTTTATAGAACCACATATGCATACACAACATATATTTATTCCTAACGGCAGCTAAACCATTACATTTTAGCTCAAAATCCGACAGCATATGATGATTATGTGTCCCTAAAGTCACCTAACCATCCTATTTGAACACAAAATTAAAAGGACAAATGGTGATGAATTTGTGGTGGAGGGAACATCAACTGTTATTAACCACTTAACCCCCGGACCATATTGCTGCCCAATGACCAGAGCACTTTTTGTGATTCGGCACTGCGTCGCTTTAACTGACAATTGCGCGATCGTGCGATGTGGCTCCCAAACAAAATTGGCGTCCTTTTTTTCCCACAAATAGAGCTTTCTTTTGGTGGTATTTGATCATCTCTGCGGTTTTTATTTTTTGCGCTATAAACAAAAATAGAGCGACTATTTTGAAAAAAAATCTATATTTTTTACATTTCGCTTTAATAAATATCCCCAAAAAATATATAAAAAAAAATATTTTCCTCAGTTTAGGCCGATATGTATTCTTCTACATATTTTTAGTAAAAAAAAATCGCAATTAGCGTTTATTGATTGGTTTGCGCAAAATTTATAGCGTTTACAAAAAAGGGGGTAGTTTTATGGCATTTTTATTAATATTTTTTTTTTACTAGTAATGGCGGCGATCAACGTTTTTTTTTCAGTACCGAGATATTATGGCAGACACATCGGACAATTTTGACAAATATTTGGGACCATTGACATTTTTATAGCCATCAATGCTATAAAAATGCATTGGATTACTATAAAAATGCCATTGGCAGTGAAGGGGTTAACACTAGGGGGCAGGGAAGGGGTTAAGTGTGTTCCTGGGTGTGTTCTAACTGTATGGGGGGTGGACTCACTAGGGGAAATCACTGATCTTCTGTTCATACATTGTATGAACAGAAGATCAGCGTTTTCCCGCTGACAGGACCAGAGAGCTTTGTGTTTACACACAAAGCTCCCCGTCCCGGCTCTGTAATGAACGAGCGCGCGTGCCCGACGGCGATCGTGCCCACCGGGCACGCGCGCGGGACTCGGGGGACGAGCGGGGGTGCGCGCGCGCCCCCTAGCGGCCGCAAAAATGCAGACGTATAGCTAGGGGGCTCTCGCCCAGGAGAGCCTCCGTCCCGCCGTATAATGACGGTGGGCGGTCGGCATGTGGTTAATAAAACAGTTGATGTCCCAGTCAAAATTCAAACCAGAGCCTAATTTGTAGATCCATTGGTCTCAGCTCTGGATTTTTTCCGCTTTCCGTTATTGCCTCGCCAATGGGGAACATATTTTTCAAAGGCAATGAAAATGGTGCCCATGGCATCACTGTTGTGTTTTTAAATCATAATGTTTAGAAACATTGGGCCAGATTCAGGTACATTGGCGCATTTTTTGACCGGAGTAGCGCACCTCCTTTATGTTAGACCGGCGCAATGTAGAGGCGCAATTACCGTATCCTCGTAGTATTTGCGCAGAAATTTGCGCCGGTGCAACGTAATTTCCGAGGCGTAAGGCGGAGTAATTCAAATTGGGAAGGACGTGGGCGTGTTACATTGAAATGAGCCGTGACCCCATGCAAATGAAGGGCCGGCCGGATCGCGCATGCGCACACGAAGCAGACCATGGTCAGCACCTCTCTGCGCATGCTCACAACTCGGGAACGGTGCAATCAGTGAGATTGGAAGTGGACTTAGTGACTTAGTGAGCTACGCAGACAGCATAAATAGACACAAACGCACTTCCTTTGCAAAAGTACATCCCTTTGTATCCCTTCCTATACAGCAAGGTGCTTTTGTTCTGTTGTTTGTTCGCGTTTGTTGGTTTGTGACTTGTCTTTGTGATATTTGTTGACTGTTTGGGCTAGTGTTTTGTATAATATATTTGATAGTGTTTTTTGGTGACTGTTTTTTGTTGATAGATTTTGTTTGATTGTTTAGTTGCTTGATTTTTCCTGCTTGTTTTTGAGAGTGATTTTTGTTGATTGTTTGGGAGAGAGTTGTATGAATGACTGAAAGGAAGCGCAAGACTAATTTTTCTTTGGAGGAGAAACAAATTATTGCCCGGGGCCCATACCCAATATGGGCGTTTCCTGCACGGCCCGGAGAGTCCCAACACCACCCCGGCCAGAAAGAAGGAGATATTGCAGAACTTTACCGACCAGGTAAATTCATTGGGGGGGGGGGGGGGAGACCCGGACACGCGAGGGGATCGACAAGAAGATCAATGATCTCCTGCGTCTGGTCCGTGGGAAGCTGGGGCAGATGGCAGCACATGCCAGGGGCACTGGAGGGGGCCCACCATGCCCTGTTAGGCTGACAGCGGAGGAGCGTGCGGTGGCCCAGACCTTTAACAGGCAGCTAGTGGAGGGCCTGCCTGGCTTTGACTCCATTGAGGAGGCCGTGAGGACAGGTAAGGTTTTTTTTTTCTATCTGGTGGGTAGCATGTGTGTGTGTGTGGGGGGGGGGTGGGGAAGGGAATATGTGGCAAGTGTGTGGATCATCCAACCTGTGAATGTTTTGTGTCATCCACAGATGTGCAGGAGGGTGCTGGGCCATCTGGCCTGACCGCACCATCCCCGGGACAACAGCCTGATGAGAACCCCTAGACAAGGCCGGAGTCCTAGGAGGAGCTTGAGGAGGAGGAGTTTGAGTTGGAGGAGGAGGTCATGTCAGGCAGTGGCTTGTTATTTTTGGAGGACTCTTTCCCTCTGGCTGGCAGCAGCCAGCCCTTCATAAGGGGTAGCCCCTCCCACTCCTCCCCCAACAGGGCTCCCCTCCCAAGGGGCTCCCCTTCTCCCCAGCCACAAGCATCATCTGGAGGCAGGAAGTTGTCCCAGAAGACCAGGGGGGTGGCCGAGGTTCTGCCTGCCAATCTCAGAATGGACCAGGCCCTTCAGACCCGCCATCTGGGGCAGGTCAGCCAGACTTTGGTGCGGATGGAGGAGAGCCTGTCCTCCATAAAGGATACGCTTGGGGACCTGGACTGCCACTCCCGGGCTCTTACAAACTGCCTAAGCGAACTGCAGACTACTACAGCAGACGTTGGGCAGGATGTGAGGGCCCTCACCCAGGCTATCCAGGCCAATACGGTAACACTAAATGCTGGCCTGAACAGAATAGCCGTGGCCTTGGAGGGCAGGCCGCCAGGTGGGCAGAGACCAGGGGCTGCTCCTCCTTCCCCGGATTACCCCTTATGAGTCCACCCTGAGGAGCCGGGGCCGTGGTCGTGGGCGCCCCAGGCATGGGTCACGCCAGCGGCATTAATTTTGTTTCCCCCTTCTTTTTTTTTTTTTGCTGGAATTTTTTTGTTTTTGCTGGACATTTTTTTTTTTTTGCTGCCCATTTTTTGGGGTTTTGCCTGATTTTTGAATGTGGGGGTGACATTCCTGTCGGAAAAGGGGTGTCATCCTCATTTGTAGTGGAGAAGGGTTCCCCAGGACCAGGGAGAAGTGATCCCCAGGTCCGTGTGAATGGTGTATGAATGTACAGTGACATAATTGGAGCCGTGGCGTTGCTGCTCACAAGTCCTGCATGGTGGGCTTGTGCCAATCCAATTTGATGAGGATGTAGGGTGTGTGTGCTAGGGACCACAGTGGTGTGCATGCATGCATTCTCATTGTGCCATGATTAATGTGTGTGTTTAACGTGCAAAGATGCCTAATGTGAGCTGTCTCCTGGCTGCTCTTCCCTCAGAAGACGGGGTAGCCTCGATTAGGGGGGGATTGTCTGGTTCAGGGGTCAGGTCATCACGTATGTCAATCTCCAGGCCCTTTCTCACTGCGAAGTTGTGCAGCATGCAACATGCACCGATGATCTGACATACAAAGTTTGGGGAATACAACAGGGTACCCCCAGACTTATCCAGGCATCGGAAACGTGACTTCAGGAGGCCAAAGGTGCGCTCCACGACTGCACGTGTTTGGGCATGTGCTTCATTGTATCTTTCCTCTCCTGGGGTTTGGGGGTTCCGGATAGGAGTCATGAGATGGGGTCCCAGTGCATATGCAGAGTCACCTGGAAGGGAAAAGACATGAGGATGTTAGTAGTGCATGTGCCCAATTGGCTGCTGGGGAACCGCCAGAACCCCTCTAGTGCCAACTGTCGCCCAGGGGTGGAATAGGACAGTTCCGGAACGACAGCAACCTGTAATTTCAACAAATCATGAATGGGAGCAAAATAACTCTCCTATTCACCCACTAACTTTAGCGTAGTGCCCATACTGAAAGTAAGGGGGCGCTACATATGTTACTTTTTAAACTTTTGCAACATCGATTTACCATTTAATTTTTCGATATATTCAAGCAGGGGCGGACTGACCATTGGGACTCTTGGGCACTGCCTGAGGGCCCCATACCACTAGGGGGCCCCATCAGGGTTGCCAGGCTCAATAAAACCAGGGACAGTATGTAAAAATCTGTGTTTTTTTTACATCTGTCCCTGATATGTCCAAAACCGACATGCTTTTGATGTTAAAATCCTGAGATTTTAGCTGCCCTGCCTATGCAATGCCTTCTGGCTTGGTGGCCATCTGTAAGCCCGGGGGCCACATAATCTTCTATTGCCCGGGGGCCCCATGAGTTGTCAGTCCACCCCTTTGTTCAAGGTTTCAGAACACTAGCAATTTAGAATAATTTTATTTTAAATATTTTTCAAAACTCCAACAGCACACCTGCAAATCTCAGGCGGGACACTTAAAAAGTGTGAGGGGGTGGGTGGGTAGTGAACGTTCTATATTTTTGTTTTTTTGTTCTTTCTTTTTCTCATGGTAGAATTTGTGCCTTGCTGCTTACACTTTACTATGATGAGTCGGGGCCAATTGCTTTGTTTTTTATACGATATATGTTTTTTTTTTTTCCATCTAATAGTATTTTATTTATTTTTCTATTTGAAGGAGCTATGCCAATTGTTTTGTTGAGTGTACTTTTTTGTATGTTTTATTATAAAACAATGAAAATAAATTATTAAAAAAAGTAGTCATAAAAAAAGCAGTTATTGGACAACATACTGTATTATGGCCACTAGATGGTGCTGAGAAGCAAGCTTATTTCCTATGATATTGGTCACCTAAAGCGGAGTTCCAGCCGTTTCTCTGTTTATTAAAAGTTAGCAGCTACAAAAAGTGTAGTAGCTGACTTTTATTAAACACACATTCACCTGTCCCGTGGTCCAGCGATGTGGCCACCCGAAGCCTTGGTTCTCTCCCTCGCCTCTCCGCAGCACCGACATCAGAACTGTTGGCACCTGGCTGCGACAGCTTGCTGTTTCAAAGCCGGGTGCGCACTGCACATGCGTGAGTCCTGAATGGCCGTGCAATCTTCTGGGCCTCTGACATGTCCCAGAAGATTGCAGGAAGGGATAGGCCTCCTAGGCGGCCTAAGTGGAAGTGGGAGCTGGATAACTGTCAAAACGAGGTACCTGCCCCCCCTCCCCCCAAAAAAATGACATGCCAAACAAGACATGTCATGGGGTCAGGAGTTCTACTTTTGGGTGGAACGCCGCTTTAAAGTGATTATAAAGGAAATAAATAAATAACAAACATCTCAACATCTCTATACTCATCTGCTTTGTGGAATTGCACAGAGCGCCCCCAAACCTCTACTTCTTGGGTACCCCGCCTGCACTCCTGACCACTCCTCTCTGCACGCTAAAACCACACGGTTTAGTGTTTTTTACCACCCCCAACTGCTCCCCTTTTAGCTGTAGAGGCAGCAGCTAAGGGGTGTATGCATGCTGTAGCCACAGCTGGGTGCTTACCCCTAGGTGAATGGGGCTGCACTGCAACTACCCACATCTGTGTGCATTGCATGTGCTTGTGATGTGGCTATGCTGCATTTAGAGGGGTTAAAATAGGTGGTAGGGGGCAACATATTACCTGTCCAGCCGCCTGTCAAATGCCTCTGAAAAGTGATCTAAGCATGGATTGCTTTTCAGAGCGGCAGCAAGTCAGCATGTCTGGGAGATCTTCTGGGAAATCAGCCGGTTGCCTGGTGAGTGTTCAGTCTGGAAGAAAGGTGAAGGGGGTGTCAGTATGTAAGGACGGTTGAGAAGTTAGGCAGGAGGGCTAGTAAAAGAGGCAGCTGCAGGCTGGCAGTGCCTGAAGAGGTGGTGCTGGGATCAGTAGCCACAGGGATATATGCTGGAAACTGACTTTTTCTCTACACACAAGGAGCCTCTGGATTCCTGCCTATAACAGACTGTTGCTCAAAGTGCTGTCAGATCTACTATCAGCGTGCCAGCGGAGTACTGAAAGGTAGTGAGTGCTGGAGGAAGCCGAGGAGTGTATATAGACTGGATAGGAAAAGTTGTCCCTGGAATTGTTCTGAAGTAAATTGGGCATCCCATAATTCCCAATCCCTAATCCCCATCCAAGTTCTAATCTCTCAATAAAATAACAAAAACAAAGTACTGGACTGTTTTCTGACTCTGAAGTGACTGTGAAAATGTGGTGCGCATGGCTGTGCAGAATGAAAGATCTACTTGCTACTCCTTAGGAGGTGCGCTATACTGAGAACTGGTATTCTGTATACATTGATTTATTTATTTTTTTTATCATTTTTTTGTTTCATTTTTTTTGTACCGTTACGTCCTACAGCATGCCTTTTGATTTATTTGTGTGGCGAAAACCCACGCAGACGCAGGGAGAACATGCAAGCTCCAGTCAACCAGTGTCGTGGTCGGGTCAGATGCAAACCCACAGACGTGCTTGGTTGCTAGACCGTAGTGCTAACCACTAGGCCAACTGCGCTGCCCGTTAATTGATTTCTTTTTTTTTTTTTGAATTGTTTATTTATCCAATACAGGGAGCTGGTCCACACGAACCACATCAGCATTACAGTGTATAATTCAACAACAAACACGGGAACACATAGGGTATACCAACATCTGTGTCAGGTCTAGACAGTAAGCGTACAACAACCTAATAGCTGCCGTTCGACAGCTGTCATCTGAAACCCGTGTGTTCTAGGAGGATGCCTAGTTCCTGTCCGAGGGCTCAGCCCCCTATCTTTTCCGTTTACTAAGTAAGAGCAGAGGCAGAGATAAAGAGGAATGAAAGTTGGAGGAACTGCCCAGGGGGGCAGTAAGAGGAGAGAGCAGAGTGGAGGAAGGTAATGAGAGAGGGGCAGGGGGGGGGGGGGGAAGGGCTCGCGAGCATGATCAAGTGCCTATCGTTAACCTGGCAGTCCCGGGGGAGTGCTGGCCATACAACTCTAACTATCCCCCGGTGGGGGGGTTTGGGCCATCTGGAAGCTCAGGCTTCTTCCCCTGAGGGCCTGGCCCTCCTCGGAGTATGTGAAAGCATTCCACATTTGCCAGGTCTGAGAATACAGGTCATTTCTATCCTGCTTCGTCAGAATCAGGTCTTCCATCTTGTTGATCTCGTCTACCTTCCGAAGCCACATGGCCACCGTTGGAGGGTGTGGAGATTTCCAACAGAGTGGAACACATGTCTTGGCCGCGTCTAAGAGATGCCGGATGACTGATTTTTTATATATGCGGGCGGGGATGTCGGTCGCATGGAGAAGGCAGTACGCTGGGTCATCAGGGATCGTGTAGTCTGTGAATTTCTGAGCAATTCTTCTAATCTCCGTCCAGTATGGACGAAGACGTGGGCATGTCCAGAAGATATGGAGCAATGTCCCTTTGTCTGACTGGCATCTCCAACATAGCTCGGATACTGTTGGGAACATTCTATTTAAGAGGGCTGGGGTCCTGTACCATCTCATCAGAATTTTGTAATTGGTTTCCTGTATTTTCGTGCATATCGACGATTTGTGTGTGAATGTTAAGATATGTTGTTTTTTGCTGGAAGAGAAAGGGCTGTTCAGATCTCGTTCCCATTTCTCAAAGCTCGGTGCTTGATATCCCTCCTCCGGTGTAGTTAGCAATGTATGTAGGGAAGAGAGGGCATGTGGTAAGGGACCCGACTCCGAACATATCTCCTCCAGGGGCGTGAGGAGACGTCCCGTCCCGGGGGGGGGTGGGGTGGACCTCAGAAAATGGCTGAGCTGGTAGGCTCTCATGAAATCTAGTCGGTACTCCCCTCCTGGGTCCATCAGTTCAGGCAACGTTCTCCATCGTCCTGATATGCTGAAATGCGAGGCCTGGAAAAGCCCAGACTCTCGCATTTCTTGGAATTTAATGTCTGCGATTCCCGGCTCAAAAAATGGGTTGCCCAAAATCGGGCGAAGTGGTGAGTCCATCGGTGATAGGTGGTTCTGTGTCATCAGCCTCATGCAGACCTTTACAGTGTTGCCTATCAGAGGATGGTGCTGCACCTCCTTCTGCGTCAAACTGTGGCACCAGGGGGCACGTTGCAGTAAAACTCTGCTTTGTGCCTGTTCCAGCCGTGGCCAGAGCTTGCTCGTCCCATGTCTGCACCAGTCTATCAAGCGGTTCAGCTGTGCCGCATGATAGTATTTTCGTATGTCCGGCATTGCCAGGCCACCGTATTGTTTGGGTAGTGAGAGCACCGACTTGTGTATCCTGGGGTGTCTTCCCGCCCATAGAAACGTGCTAAACACCGTTTGCACTTGCCCAAAATATTCCTGTGGTATGTGTATAGGAAGGGCCTGCAGGAGATACAGGAATTTGGGTAGTATGGTCATTTTTAGTATGCTGTTTCTTCCAAACCAGGAGTGCAAACCAGTGGTCCACTTCTCTAGTAGATGTCGGACTGTTTTAAGAAGAGGTGGGAAATTGAGTTTAAAGACATTGGATAATTTGGGGGGGATACGTGTTCCCAGGTATGTCAAGGCTACATCTGTCCATTTTAGCCCAAAACTGTTTTGCAGTTGTGATAACTGCGGCTGGGGCACTCCCATCCCCATCGCCTCCGACTTGGACATGTTGATTTTCAGGTTGGACAGTGTACCATAAGTGTTAAATTCTTTCATTAAGTTTGGTAGTGATATCAACGGATTTGTCAGTGAGAATAGCATGTCATCGGCGTAGGCCGATACTTTGCAACTGTCTCTGCCCACTACTATTCCTGTGATGTCAGGGTTTAGCCGAATATGTTGTAAGAAGGGCTCCAGGGACAGAGCGAACAGGAGGGGCGAGAGTGGGCAACCCTGTCTAGTCCCATTTGTAATCTGGAATGGGTCCGACATCGTCCCGTTCGCCCTGACCCTAGCCGACGGGTTCGTGTATGCCGTCGTTATCCACTGTAGCATCTTCTGTCCAATACCTATGTGTCTCAGGGTGGTGAACATGAACCGCCAGTTGACCCGGTCGAACGCCTTTTCGGCGTCTGTGCCTATGAAGACACAGGGAGATTTTGTAGTGTTTGCGGCATGTATCAGGTTTAAGACCTTAGCCGTGTTGTCCCTTGCTTCTCTGGACGGAACGAAGCCCACTTGGTCAAGGTGTATGAGGTCAGGGAGGAATCGTTGGATTCTGGTCGCTATTATTTTAGTGAAGAGCTTAACATCTGTGTTCAGTAGGGAGATTGGGCGGTAGCTACCACACTGTCCCGGGTCCTTGCCGTCTTTATAAATCACTGCAATCTGGGCCTGCAGGGTGCTAGAATGTAATTTAGAGCCTGATCCCAGGGCATTAAATAGGTTAACCAGTCTGTTTCCCAAGGATGGTAACAGGGCTTTATAGTAAGCTGTGGTAAGACCATCTGGGCCCGGAGCTTTGCCGGGCTTGGAGGATTTCAGTGCTCCCTGCAGCTCCGATAATGCTATAGGCTCATCCAGAAGCATCCTCGATTCCAATTCAAGGGTTGGCATTCGAGAGGCAGTCAGGTATTCTGTCATCTGTGTCAAGTCAGGATCTGGGGAGGATGGGGGTAAATTGTACAGGTCATGATAGAAGGTCTGGAATTCCTGTGAGATTTGCTGGGGAATCGAGATCTTGCGGCCTCCGTGTGAAATAATATGTGGGATGTATGACGCCATGTGCTGTGCCCTAATCGACTGTGCCAGCATCCTCCCACACTTGTTGCCGGATTCATAGACATTACGTCTACAAATTTGTATTGCTGCCTTGGCTTTATATTGCAGGACATCAACAATTTGCCTGCGAGCGGTATTCAAGTCCGTACTTATCTGGTCCGTCGGGGCCTTTTTATGTTGGGACTCTAAAGTCTGTAGTTTAAGGAGTAGGGAGTCAAGTCGCTCAGTCCTCATTTTTTTCAGCCGGGCACCATGCTTGACGAGAATACCTCTCACCACCGCCTTATGGGCCTCCCATACCACTCCCGGGTCACTGTCCTGTGTAGCATTTGTGTCAAAGTAGTGGCCTATTTCTGTTGTCACTTCAGACATGACGTCTGGATCTTGCAACAGGCTTTCATTCAGCCTCCAGGGACGTCTCTGGGCCATCTGAGCCTCCGACAGGCAGTAGGATAGTGTAACTGGGGCATGATCCGACCACGTAATGGGTCCGATCGTTACGCCTTTCACTGCTGCTAGATGTCTGTGTGGGATCATGAAATAATCGATACGTGAGTAAGATTGATGCGGTTTGGAGAAGAAGGAGAAATCTCTTTCTCCCGGGTGAAAAAGACGCCAGGCGTCTACCAATTGCGCTGAGTGAAGTGCCGTGTGTATGCGTTTACGAGTGTCTCCCGACATAGAGGATGTTCCCGACGAGGTATCCTCTGCTGGGATTAAGGGGACATTAAAATCCCCTCCCACAATTAATTGACCTTCCGCAAAGCTCGTCAGTTGGTCTAATTGTTTCTTCAGGAATTTATCCTGTCTTTCGTTCGGGGCATACAGGTTCACAATGGTAACCTGCGATGTCCCAACACGACCCTTTAGAAACAAGAAGCGGCCCTCAGCGTCCAACCGTGCGTCTCCATGGGTCCAGGGGACCCTGGCTGATATGAGTATCGAGACTCCTTTGGACTTGGCTGTAGCATTCAATGAATGATAGACCGTGGGGTAGTATCTGTTTTTTAGCATATACTGGGCACTATCCCTGAAGTGTGTTTCCTGAAGCAGGACCACGTCCGCACCAAGACGGCGCATGTCATGGAGGAGCATCCTCCTTTTTTCAGGGACATTCAAGCCCTTGGCATTTAAGGAAACTACAGTTAACGTGTCCATGCTCGCGAGTCAGGAGGGGGAAGGGTCCTAGAGGTGCGGACAAGGCACCAGGTCTGGGGAGCGAGGGGGGGGGGGGACCTGTGATAGCACAGGAAAGAGGGCAGGGAGGTGGGGAAAGAAGAAGTGGGAGAGAGAGAAAAGAGAGAAGAGAGAAGAAGGGGAGAGAGGATAAAGAAGGAGCGGATTAGAATAGGAGGCTGACACTAGGGCGTGTGGTAGCCAAGGAGAAATCTAATTTAGCCTAATTGGCTAACGCACTCACCAGCAGAAGGCTGGAAACCGAGCGCAGACCTAAGTGGGTAGGTGGCTAGACCGGACCGTAAAGGCGAGCTCCCCGAACCCAACCCCCTCCCCACCGGCCATCTTGCTGGTGTGTCTCTAGTCAACAATGCAATCAATATAAACAAACACCTGACAAAACAAAAACAAGAAAAACAAAAGGGTAACAAAGTAGAAAACATGGTAAGGCAGAAGCTTCTAATCATGAGCTTTACGACAATACACTCCCTGGTAAGTTAAAAGGAACTACCCCTAGGCAGAATAAGGTCAAGCCTACACATTTCAGGGAACAGAGCTCGTGGTGTGTCCATCTCCCCCACTCATATCTCTATTGCAATCAGGGTCCATTTCAACAAATGTCAGTGCTCTCGGTCCCATGTCCCGCGTATTTGCCGGTTAGTGCCATAGGAATGCCGGAGCTTTGCCGCCCTCCCGCCTCCCACCATATGTTCCGGCTGGGCTCACTCACATCTCAGCAATCCTGGAAGTCCCGCAGGAGGGTCATATACATAGGTCTCCTCCTGTTCTTTAATTCCAACAGTTTACTGGCTCATATCGGACTGAGTGACACCTGGGGGGTTGAGGTGGACCGTTCAGCATTCGATTACCGCTGTATCTTCCCCCCCCCATGTGTGTCTATCATGTGAGGTCGGCCTGGCAGGTGTCCGAGCAGCTCAGAATGGTGGGGGTATAAGGCCTCTCAGGAGAATAGGTGAGCTAATGGGGGGGATCGGGGCGGGTGGGTGCTCTCTATGGGCGTGGGTGTCCTTAGCCTAGACAGTTCCGGTGATGTAATGTGACTGCGGGAGGCCATGGACGGGGGTTTCAAACCTAATGTTGCAGTGGGGATGGTTGCCAGCTCCCCCACCCCTCTCCTCCCAGGGCGGGTAGTGGTATCTGAGCACAGAGCGGGAGTGTGGGCAGTAAGTGTTCAACTGCAGCAGGGGTGGTTGCCATCCCCTCCCTCCCCGTGGCGAGTAGGTATGCCTGTGAACGGGACGTGGGTGGGGTCTAACGGTACGTATAGGCCACAGCAACTATGAACAACAGGGGTGCAAAAATAGAGTGGGGGATTGCGGCCTACAGCCTACTCACGTCCCTCCTGTCCTGATGGTGCTCTGTTCCTCCGTCCGCCGGGTCTCCGCTGTCTGGGCTGTGCCGCGGCTCTGTAGTTGGAGGGTCCCGACCGGCCGACTGTGCGTGGTAGGATCTGTAGCCAGTCCGGAACTTGCACTCGGTCTGCACCCAGGAACTGGAAGAGATCCGGGAGGTCCGCCGGCGTCTGTAGTGTGAAGGCTGAGCCCTCTTTTCGGAAGGTCACCGAGAGCGGATATCCCCATCTGTAGGTGAAGTCCTTTTCTCTTGCTATCTCCAGGATGGGCCTCAGCATGGCTCTCCTGCGCAGTGTCGCCCTGGATACATCTGGAAGGATCCGAATTTCAGCGCCGTCTAGAGGGATTCCTCCCTGTTCCCACGCTCTGCGCAGTATTTGCTCCTTCTGTGCGTACCTCAGGAGTCTGCATACTACGTCTCGAGGCCTGTCCGGATCCGTTGACCTAGGCCCTAGGGCCCTGTGCGCCCTGTCCACTTCTACCGTCCCGGACGGGTCCTCCAGCACCGTTCTGAAGAGGGACTGGATGTGGTCCCCAAGAGAGTCCGTCTCGACCGTCTCTGGTATGCCGCGAAGCCGTAAGTTATTGCGGCGGCCCCGGTCCTCCACATCTTCCAGGTGCAGCTGGAGGGCCACCGCCGTATCCCTATGCTGGTCCCTGGCTCTCTCCAGATCCGCCACCCGTTCCTCGAGTGCGTGGAGCGAACCCTCACCAGTGGCCACCCTGTCAGTCAGGGTAGAGACCTCCGCCCTCACTTCCTGGAAGTCCCGACGGTGGGTCTCCTCCAGGCGCAGAATGAGTGCCTCTATATCCGATCTCGTCGGGAGGGCCTGCAGCAGCGTGCGGATGTCCTGGTCTGCCTGTGAACCACCAGGTGAGTGCGGGGATGCCGCCATGGTAGGATGGTGGATCGGCGGTGCAGCCGACTGTCCCGTTGATGGAGCCTGTGAGCCTCTATGAGGAGCCTGTTGCGGAGGGTCGCAGGTCTCTGTGGGGCCTCCACGTGCGGCTCCACGTGGTGCTGTTACTCGGGCTCCTGGAGAAATCCTGTTCTGGGGTCTGAAGTAGCGGTGAATGTCACCGGTGGTCGCACTGGAGCGGGTCACCCGGGTGGAAGCTCTTGTTTTCCTCTTTCTGGGTGATTGCATGCCGACTTTAAAGTTACTTTTTGGCCGATTAGGGAAGGGACAGGCCGGGTTTATAAAACTATCACTATAGCTATAGTTGCCTTGCTGAGTACAATTCTTAGAACATTTGCACATTTGCAACACATGATAATGATCTTCTAACACAAAATACCAACAGCATCAATTCTTAGGGCAGATAACATTTATTGGCTGGAGTCTTTGAGAAAATGAGTAACAGGACTTGCTTTTAGAGGTTTAGCACTAATTTGTATCGTAGAAAAATATAGCAAAACATTTCATCATTTTTAACCCTTCTTAGTTTCACTTAGGCTTTTCAATACATCTGCCCTTGTGCCTTAGGCCTCGTACACACGAGGGGATATGTCCGCTGAAAACGGTCCGATGGACCGTTTCAGCAGACATCTCCGCTCGTGTGTATGGGCTAGCGGACAGATTTCTCCACCCGACAGATTTCAAAGCATGCTTTGAAATCTATCCGGTGGGAATCTGTCTGGCCGACATGTCTGCTGGTTAGTACACTTACCAGCAGACATGTCGTCCCCCACCGCCGCCGCGCCGCCGCCGAATGGATTCGGCGCATGCGCGGAAGTGTTTAACTTCCTGGTGCGGTGACGTGGCGGTGACGTGGCGGCGTCAACGTCACCGCCGCGTCACCGCCACGTCACCGCGCCGTCCGGCGGCGGGGAATTTGATCCGATGGTGTGTACACGCCATCGGATCAAACTCCCGATCGGACATATCCGATGGAAATGGTCCGCGGACCGTTTTCATCGGATATGTCCGATAGTGTGTACGAGGCCTTACATATTCTGGAGTCTCTTATTCCGTCTTGCAGCACTGGTGGTGTCAGTGATGAGCGTGAACTTGTGTTGTGTTATGCTGTCATGTTATGTGCTCCAGGCCTTCCAGCTGGGAAACCTGCTCCGCTCTGCTCCCTAATCTAAGGTGACCAGATTTTTAAAATGAAATCCGGGGACATATTTTTTTTTTTACGAGTAATGGTGGCAATCAGTGACTCTCTGCCCGTCGCCACTGCTGTCCGCCTCCCAGCCTGTCAAGTCTTACTCTCTGGGCATCGGCTACTACTGGGTGGGGAGCGGGGGAAAATAACTCCACCAGGGAAGGCAAGGAGATAAACAGGCAGGCGGCTGGCCGGGACTTGAGCCAAGCCAAGAAGAACATGTGAGCGGAGCTGAATGGGCTGAATGGGCATTCCCTCAACTCTGACCAGCACATGATTATCAGAAAGGGGCACAGGTAATGGAAAAAAATACACCCCCCTAAGCTAGTAAGAGTGGCATAGCGGGGGATGTACAATTCAGATTTTTTTTTTTTATTCTGCACTGACTGTCTTTAAAATTCCCCCAACCCCTGTTTAAATCCAATCCAGGGACAAAACCGGGGACAGAGGGGACAGATTTGGTCCGGAGACAGTGTCCTCAATCTGGGGACTTTGCGTGGAAACCGGGGATGTCTGGTCACCCTAACCTAAACTATGCGCCACACTGGCTCCATCCGACAAGCCATGCCCACCAATGCTGCTCTAAATACCACTCGTTCTGCTCCCCAGAAGAAATGAACACAAGAGCAGGAGGAGAGGAGGTGACAGAGACACTGTATGCTGGTCTGAAGACTGGAGGCAGTGGCTGTACTGTTCCGACTGTGTATTTTATTCCCACCCAGCCGGCGGCCGCAACACTGCGGCTGAGAGCTAATGCCATTACCGGGTGGCAATTAGTGATACTTCTCTTCTTCTTACACACACATACACACAGTGGTGTCACCAGGGTTGGTGTAACCCGGTGTGGTAAAATAAGGTGTCATCCCCCCTCCACCAACTATAGTTGCCTCCCAGTACAGACCCCCAAGCGACGCCACTGCGCACACACTGCATTTCCAGCGTCTGGTAGCGGCGGGACATATAGAGGTGGTGGCGGGGGCCGCTGTGCAGCAGCCGCCCCTGCTCAAACTTTCGCCTGGGTCCCATGGACCCACCGGGACCTATGGTAGAACTGGCCCTTCTGGAGTGTGCATGTTCTCCTGTGCCTGCTTGGGTTTCCTCTGGGTACTCCAGTTTCCTTATACACTCCAAAGACATGCTGGTTAATTGGGTCCTATCTAAATTGGCCATAGCATGTGTATATATAGTATGATTGTAAGTTAAGCAGGGTACACACTATTCGTTTTTTTCATTCAACCCCTCAGGTTGAATGGAAAAAAAACTGTCAGCTTCAGTCAGAACTTCTGTACTAGCCATGCAAGGTTATTTAAGTGATCTCCCCTGCTGAACTGTGGTGTTCTGACAAGGTAACGCCCCCCCCCCCACTAGTACACTCATTGCTGTTGGCTGAGAGCGCTGATCGGGAGTCGGTCAGATGCTGGTTTTCCAGCATGCTCATCTGATAGAAGCCAGCTTCTGCCAGACAGACTGACATACACATGGGCTGAATGTCAGGTGGCGTACACACGACCGAGTTTCTCGGCAGAATCCAGCGAGAACCTGGATGGGAGACGTATTCTGCCGAGAAAACCGGTCGTGTGTACACTTTTTGCCGAGCAACCCGTCGGGAAGCTCATTGAGCCAAAAAGAGAGCATGTTCTCTATTTCCTCGTTGTTCAATGGGAAAATTTGGCTCGACAAGCTTTTTGACTGCCGAACTAGGAACTCGACGGGTGGAACGATGAGTTTCGCCCGACGAGTTTCTCGGTCGTGTGTACGCTGCCTCAGACTTTTTTTTTGAACTGCCCATTGTCTCCTGGCATTCGGTCTGTGTGTACTCAGGTTTAGGGACCTTAGGTTGTAAGTGCCTTGAGGGCAGGGACTGATTTGAGTGTACAATATGTACACGTAAAGTGCTGCGTAAATTGATGGCTCTATATACTGTAAGTACCTGTAATAAATAAATTAAAACACAAGCATCTCCAGAGCCCTTAATGAACAGTTCTTAAGGTAGGGTGACCAGACGTTCCCGGTTTCCGGGGACAGTTCCTGGACTGAGGACACTGTCCCCAGATTCAGGGGCAGCACCAATACCCATTGCTGACAGCCTAGCAGGACCTGCAGCAGTGTAAACATCCATCCAGCACAGCTAGAAATTGGTGAGCAAGCCAGGGGTGTACAGCCGCAAAGACAGTATTGCCGCGTACACACGATCACTTTTTGAGATGAAAAAAAATGAAATTTAAAAAAAATGTCATTTAAAATGATAGTGTGTGGGCAAAATGTCATTTTATGTCTTCTGAAAAACGACCAAAAAAAAAATTAGAACATTTTTTTAAATGTCATTTTTTGTGTCATAAAAAATGATCGTGTGTGGGCAAAAATGACGTTTTAAACCCGCACATGCCCAGAAGCAAGTTAGGAGACGGGAGGTAAAACTACCATTCATAATGGACTAAGCACATTCATCACGCTGTTATGCCGCGTACACACGGTTGTTTTTTGCGATGAAAAAAAACGATGTTTTCTGTGAAGTAAAAAACGACGTTTTTGAAACGTCACTTTTCAAAGACAATTTTGCATACACACCATCGTTTTTTCACAAAAAGCGAGGTTACGTTCACCACTCTTTTCCATTGAAGCTCGCTTCATAACTAGCTTCTGGGCATGCGCGGGTTGAAAAACGTCGTTTTAAAAGACGTTTTTGCTACACACGGTGACTTTTTGTGAAACAAAAAACGACGTTTTGAAAAACGACACAAAAAATTCAAGCATGTTGGAATTTTTTTTTGGTCGTTTTTTTGAAGACAAAAAACGACGTTTTGCCCACACACGATCAATTTAAATGACGTTTTAAAAAACGTCGGTTTTTTTCATCGTAAAAAACGACCGTGTGTACGCGGCATCACAGACAAAAAAGCACGAATCGTCTTTTACTAACAAGTAACCAGCTTATAGCAGCCTCAAGGCGAATAGAACTTCCCCTTTAGAGTGCCGTCGTTTTGTTCATCATTTTCCAAAAATGATGGTGTGTAGGCAACATCATTTTTAATGATGAAGTTGGAAAAATTTCCTTTTTTTTTTCATGAAGAAAAAATTACATTTTTTTTCATCACAAAAAGTGATCGTGTGAGAGTGAGTGGAGCTGTCAAATTGAAGCTCTGATGTCGGGGTGTATCTCCCCCATATACAGCTCTGGTGTCCCACATGTCCAGTAACCGAGAACCACTCTGTAGAACTGCTAAGATTGAGACACCACCACCCAATGTGAAGAAGGAAGCGGCAGTGTTCCAGCGCAGCACTGGAGGGCTCAGTCTGACAATTTAAGTGTACCCTAATGTGCTAATATGCTGTGCATATTTGTACATTATGGTATAACCTACCTCAGGGCTTCTGAAAAGTAGTCATGTTAGCTACTGACCCCGTGGTCCTTGGGCAGTGCATAGTTGGCAACATTTCAAAAATATTTTTAGGAACACTTTTTTTTTCTTAAGTGTTAATTGCAGAACGAAGCCTCACATAGCAGACATGTTTTAGTAGCTGGTGCAGAATGATCACAGTACATACAGAAGACTTCTGTTCCCTCCGGGTGAGCAGATGTGAAATTATCCACAATGTTACTGTCACGGAAGCATGAATCAGACGTACAACAACAGATAAATGAATATGAAGGCTTTATTGAAAACCAAACAGCAAGGTTAACGTCCAAACGGATGATCAAACAGCCAGCAGAGTCTTCCACCGGAGCCAGGGTCGATAGCCAGGAATGGGAGTCAGCCAAGCCGGAGTCAGTAGCCAGAGAGGTGGTGAAACGAAGCCGGGGATCAGGAGCCAGGAGGATCGTCCGTAGGAGCCGGGTCCGGAACCAAGAACAAGCAGCACGATCACAGAAGGGTGTCAGACGAGAGGCCCAAGCAAGGAAATGCTGCAGCTGCCGTCATATATATATGCTGAGCATCCAGCTCCTCCCAGTGGGAAGAAGGAGCAACAGGGTGTGGTAAGTAATAAGAACCCCATGAAGCAAGATGGCTGCCAGCACATTTCAGTGATAAGAAGCCTGCAAGGAGGTAAGACCATGACAGTTACACAACTCCCTGTTCTTATCCAGTGTAGGGCGCTCTGTATACTTCTCTCTGCACTCTGGACAGTAATAAACAGCGGACGTCTCCTGTGTATCCAGCACAGTCACTATAGAGTCCCGGCAGAAGTTGTGTCCACATTTCAGTGATGCGGGCCCCCTATAAAGGTTCAGGCAGATGGAGTAGTTCAGATCCTCTCTCAGGCTAGAAGTTGCCATTCCTGAGAAAAAAAATGCTACAGCCCTCGAAGTCGATCTTTGATTTTTTTTCTTCTTTTTTGGGCAAATGGACCTATCTTGAGAAAGGGGCCTGGAGCTGCAGCTCCAATAACCTTTATGTTAATCCGGCCATGCTCATAGTTCCTCCTCGGAACCCAGGAACTTAGTATTCCTGGCTTCTGCAACTCTGAATAAATGATCAAAACAACCATGATTTTTTTAGGATGAACCGACTCTAAAATGATGCCCATGGTAAGAGAAAAAAAAAAAATTAATGTGAATGTTGCTTCTCAAAAATTCTCATTCTAAACGCAAAAACAATGCATTTATCTGTTACTTAAGACCTATGCACTAACTCCCCTTTCAGGTGGACAATGTCTAAACATTTTGGAACTTTTTTCACCTAAATTAAAATAAAAACAAAAAACTACAATAACTCCAGTGGCCAAAATTCTACCAACTCTTGTCTTAAACAAAATGTATTCAGCTGCTAATTGAGGGCATAGCCGATGATGATGTATTCAGCTGCTAGATGAGGGCATAGCCAATGATGATGTATTGGTGTGGTGTGTAATGCTGCGCTGCTATAAAGTGAATAAATTTGGCTGCTAAACACGGCTACTGAAAAATAAGAAGCAAAAACAAAATAAAGAAAAGGTAGTGTAGCGCTCAAGAGAAAACAAAATATGACAATGAGGTCAAAATTGCATACATGTAAATAGTGTGTAATACACGTGGAATGGTGATCAGTGCATTAAACAACAAAGTCCAACATGAACCTCATAATGAATAAAAACCATAAAGTTCACAAAGAGCATATTCTTGAATTCCAGTGACAGAAATAAAACTTGATTTTCAAACGTGAATAGATATCCCACCACCAATGAAGATGCAGGCTTACCAGAGGGAGTGGACTCTAAGAAAATTAAATTTCAAGAGTCAATCAGGCTTAGTAAGTGCTCAGATCCTGATGCAGGATGTCTTCAGAGAGGGGATCAACAGATGGCTATGATTCAGAATCCAGTAACCACGAGACTAGCTGTAAATCTCTTGTTCACGGAATGAGGAGATGGTCGTCCGTGTCAAAGATGACATATGTATATGGAAAGAATAAGAGGGGACGCCATAGTGTAACACCGTAAAATCAATATGAAAATTTATTAAAATTGCACTTACATGTTAAATGAAAATACAGCGCATATCAATGGAATGGTGGCAACGATGGAGTCATCCCTAACGCGTTTCGTGTCATTACACGTTGTCAAAAGGGTAGAAAAAAAAATGCTACAGCCCTCGAAGTCGATCTTTGATTTTTTTTTTCTTCTTTTTTGGGCTTCTTTTTTGGGCAAATGGACCTATCTTGAGAAAGGGGCCTGGAGCTGCAGCTCCAATAACCTTTATGTTAATCCGGCCATGCTCATAGTTCCTCCTCTGAACCCAGGAACTTAGTATTCCTGGCTTCTGCAACTCTGAACAAATTATCAAAACAACCATGATTATTTTAGGATGAACCGACTCTAAAATGATGCCCATGGTAAGAGAAAAAAAAATAATTAATGTGAATGTTGCTTCTCAAAAATTCTCATTCTAAACGCAAAAAAAAAAAAAACAATGCATTTATCTGTTACTTAAGACCTATGCACTAACTCCCCTTTCAGGTGAACAATGTCTAAACATTTTTGAACTTTTTTCACCTAAATTAAAATAAAAACAAAAAACTACAATAACTCCAGTGGCCAAAATTCTACCAACTCTTGTCTTAAACAAAATGTATTCAGCTGCTAATTGAGGGCATAGCCGATGATGATGTATTCAGCTGCTAGATGAGGGCATAGCCAATGATGATGTATTCAGTTGCTAACTTAGGGCATAGCCATTGACCCCCCTTTCAGGTGGACTAACCTTACAATTTTTCTACCTGAACAAAACAAAAGGTACATTACTGGCATCAGGACAGGAATCTAAAAGCTGCAATTTTGGGGGGATGGGGGTGTTCCCCTATTGTAATATGGGGGATAGGGGAGTCCTATCCTCTCTCTTACCCCCCTCTCTCTCTCTCCCACCCACTCTCTCTCACCCCTCTCTCTCTCTCATCCCCTCTCTCTCTCCCACTCCTCTCTCAGCCCCCTTTCTCCTTCCTCATGCCCTCTCCCTCTCACCCAATTCTCTCACCTCTCCTCTCCCTCTGACCCCCTCTCTCTCACCCCTCTTTCTCTCCCACTCCCATCTCTCTCACCCCCTCTCTCTCACTGCCCTGTTTCTCTCTCATCCCCCCTCTCTCTCATCCTCCTCTCTCTCTTATATACATGACTATTTATGAGGTTGTCGCAGCCCCCTGCCAGCCCACCACCGGGGGGGGGGGGGGGGGGGATTGGCTGAGGCCTCATAAATATGCATGGCAGCTCCTTCTAACTCCCACCATCTAATTTTTGAAGGTTCTCCAACCTTCCAGACCAAGGGGCAGGCACCAGATGCCTGCCAGGATGAGTCGCCCAACTCTAATGAACCCAGAACTCTAATGAACCCTGACCCAATTAAGACTCACCAACTTAAGGCGCCTTTCACACGGGCGGCTGTCCTGCCGCAGTTAAAAGCATGTTTCTTTCTTTTGAAATTCAAGACTCCAGGCACAGCGATTGGCTGCATTTGTACACTGCGATTAGCTGCGTTTACATGCAGCTACGTTTAGCTGCGGTTGGCCATTATTGTCATCCCCATAGCAACCCTTTTTATTTTGATGTGCTTCCTGTTGTTTTTTCTTTTGTTCACTCTGCTATCCGCAGCTGACACAGTGCACTGCGGTTACCTGCAGTTATGTGCAGATAGCTGCAGAAAATCGTTCCTGGACGCAGTCAAATCTAAACCAGAACTTAAAGAATCTCTGCCTTTTTGGTAAATTGTAAACGTCTAAAATATCCTTGTCTGTTGTCTGTTGTAACAGTGGTTATTTAAGACATTTCAAGATTTGATACTGCAGCTGTCACATACGGATTTTTTTTAAGATTCCCCCAAAAAATTACATAAAAAAAAAGCCTAATAAGAACATTCGTAAAACGTTATCACTATCAACATAAATTACGTTTGAGACCTGCTCTTATATGTATTGGTTTTGGATTAAAAATTTAACAATAGGCAGTTATACATCTGCAAATTCATTCCATTTTAATCCAGGCCTCCAAATGTGTTATACTGATCCTGCAGAAGGTGATGTCAAAACCACAAATAGGAAAGCAGTAGCCATTATATATTTCTGCAAAGGAAGCGACTGGTGTAGAGATTTTGCTGCCATTGGTTTCTCAGCTCCTGCCCTGTTATAAGTTTATTGTTCACTATATGGGCACCATTGTGGGAGTTTGACATCAATATTTGGCTGTGTACCCAGTCCCGGGAGCTGCTCCTGTTCTTCAAGGTCCAATCTAAACATGACCTTCCCAGACAAGTGTTTTACAGCTATTTACAGATTCTTCATTATGCCCAAACTATAGCCCCACGCCTGCAGTTCTCTGCGCCTTCCCCATTTGAACGCATTGTACTTGAGGGCCACTCACGTAGAGGACTGTCTCTGACATATATCAGATTCTGAACAAGCACTCCATACAGGTCCAAGGCAAACATGCATACTGTATATGCTACGTTGGGAGAGGGAGTTGGGAGAGGAGATCCCCGAGGAGGCCTGGAGGGTGGTCTGGAGTCAGGCTGCCAAGAGCTCCCTATGAACCCTCTACGAAGAAAATACCTATAAGATTCTCTTCTTTTGGTACCTGACTACAGACGTACTACATAGAGTCTACCCCTCCACTTCTGATCGCTGCTGGCGTTGTCAGCGAGCCAGGGCTACGCTCTTCCACATTTATTGGACGTGCGCCTTAATAGTCCCATTCTGGACCTCAACACAACAATTACTGACTCGCCTCTTTGAGGCACCAATTCCTCTGACCCCCAAACTATTCCTGTTAGGTCTCTCCCAACCAAAAATACCTAAAGCCTACAAAAAACTGCTTAGGCACGTTCTCATGGCGGCAAGGTGCTTAATAGCCCTCTACTGGAAGAAAACTGTGCCCCCATCACAGGAGGCCTTTTATGTTAGGGTCAAAGATGTGGAGCTAGAGGAGAAAATGATGGCCAGATTGCGGGACAGACTGGATGACCATAAGGCGGACGGACCGTTTCAGCACACAAATACGATCGTGTGTACGGGCAAGCAGACAGGTTTTTCCAGCAGACAAGTTTTAAAGCATCGGATCAAAATCCCCGCCGGCAGACAGTGCGGTGACGTGGCGGTGACGTTGACGCCGCCACGTCACCGCACCAGGAAGTAAAAAACGTCCACGCATGCGTCGAATCCATTCGACGCATGTGCGGGCAGATATGTCCGCTGGTTAGTGTACTAACCAGCGGACATATCCGACGGACATGTCTCTGGCGGACAAATTTTAAAGCATGCTTTAAAATTTGTCCGCCGGTCAGACATGTCCGCTAGCCCATACACACGATCGGATTTGTCGGACCGTTTCAGCGGACAAATTCGATCGTGTGTACGCAGCCTAATGCCCCGTACACACGATCACTTTTTGTGATGAAAAAAAATGTAATTTTCCTTCATGAAAAAAAACAACATTTTTCAAACTTCATTTTCAAAAATGACGTTGCGTACACACCATCATTTTTGGAAAATGATGAACAAAGTGACGGCACTCTAAAGGGGAAGTTCTGTTTGCCTTGAGGCTGCTTTTAGCTGGTTACTTGTTAGTAAAAGACGATTCCTGCTTTTTTGTCTGTTGCAGCGTGATGAATGTGCGATCTCCATTATGAATGGTAGTTTTACCTCCCGTCTCCTAACTTGCTTCTGGGCATGTGCGGGTTTAAAACGTAATTTTTTACGTAGTTTTGCCCACACACCATAATTTTTTATGACACAAAAAATGACATTTTGAAAAATGACATAAAAAATTCGAGCATGTTTGAATTTTTTTTTGGTCGTTTTTCAGAAGACATAAAATGACATTTTGGCCACACACGATCATTTTAAATGACATTTTAAAAAATGTCATTTTTTTTCATCACAAAAAGTGATCGTGTGTACGGGGCATTAGACTGATCGGAGGAGGGTCGGAGGAGGGTCTCTCCTCCATGACTTTATTGCTTGCTCACTAGGCATGTTCATAACTTCCTTCCTGCTTATGTCCGGTTGCCATATCTGTACCAATGTTCTGCTGTTTTATTTTTCTAAAAAACAATAAAAACGTTATTTAAAAAAATATTTGGCTGTGTAATAGCCATGACGGTTGAAATTGTGGCATAGTAGCTTAACAGTGCTGCTCGAAAAGTGATCTAATAAACCAGTAAGTTATTTGTTTACCAGCAACAGGGGTCAAGTCCTAGGGAAAAAAGTGTGGTAACTCCCACCCAAGATCCACTCCCCCACCAAAAAATAAAGAAAAATGATACGCTCATATGCATAATTACTAAACCGCACGTTTTTTTTTCCGATCCACTGTACCTTAGTAATCCTTTATGTTACTGGCCGCTTCCTGTATATGGATTCATCGGGTAGTGTGCGGGTATTCCGTCACTTCCTCAATGCCGCAATGTCTCCTGGCAGCTTTTGTCATTGTTCCCAGGAGACATTGCGGAGGTCTGCCGCGAGTTATCGGGGGATTTAGAAATAACTTTAAGCAAGTTCTTTCTAACCTCTTTTCTGACCTCTTCCGAACAAGCTCAAAGTCTCCACAGCTGTCCCTTCTTTCCCTCCGTAGTTTTCTCACATCTTCATAGTTTACAGCCACAGTTTATCTTCATGTCAATAGGTGCAGCCAGTAGAACAGGCTATTTTCTCAGCCCACTGTGCATTCTTCTCTGTGAAGTGTCACCAGTCAGATCAGTGTACACAGAGCGAGGAGGACTTTCAGAGCTCTTCACTCAGCTCTGTGCTACACTGATCTGATAGGCAGCAGGCTGGGACAGAAGATGCTTCTAGAACAATTTAAACACTTCTTACAGTTGCAACGTCTGGACCAGAGGGACCTATTAACAAGTGTTTGGAAGATGCCCTGGGTGCCAGCACTAGCACACTGCTGGTGGAGAAAGTAATATAAAAAATTGAGTGACAGCCTGGAAAGGAGAGGGCTGCCAGAGGTGCCATTCCTCCTATTCCAGCTGAAAAAAAAAAGCTCTGGCGACAGGAATATCGATACTACATTGTTGTGTATCAGGGACTGTGTGGTGTGAGGTTGACCAGTCATTAGTTACAAGTGTCAGGGCTGGGCTCTTAGCCCTTCCTTCTCTATGCTCAGGTTGCTATCAGATTTTGGTTAATTGCCAGAACTCATTGTTTCACCGTGGCTCACCCGTTGATCATCTCCTGCTCATCAGTCAAGCCCACAGCCAGCCCCTCCTGGCTATTTAAACTGCCTGGTTCATTTCATTAATTGCCTTTGCCTTGGTCAAACATATCTAGAGACTCTCTGCTGTTTTCCTGTTGAAGACTTGCCTGGCTGACGTCCCTTCTTGTTCCTGATCCTGACTCTGACTACGCTGATCTCTGGCTCCCTGATTTCCTGGCTTGTTCTGACTACACAATTTGGCTACTGAACCCTCGCTATGTTTTTACTATGTTTATCAGTTGTACCAGTTTTACCATTTAATTAAAAGATGTGATTTTTACTGCATTTTTACTCCATCTGTTTCATGGTTCCTGACAACAAGTTGTTGAAAAGAGCAGTGGTCTGACACTGCACTTGTCACACTACAGGCAGTCCCGGGTTATAAACATCCGATTTACAAATGACTCCTCCTTACAAAGGAAGGGAGACAACAGGAAGTTAGAGGAAATCTACCACTAGGAAGAGAAATTCACTCCCACAAGTGCTATCATGGGAAAAGGTATTTCCATGAAGCTTCATCCACAACAACCCAAAATTGTCTAAATCCGACTCACAGGGACAGAAAGTGAGGGGAAATCTTCTGAACATGGACATAGACAGCAAAACAAATGTTACAGGGGTGTTAACCCTTTCCTTTGCTATCCAAAAAACATAAAAAAAATGTTTTTGGTTGAAGCTACAGTTAAAAAATGTACCTGTTCTGACTTACCTACAAATTCAAGAACAAACCTGCATACCCTATCTTGTTTCTAATAACCCGGGGACTGCCTGTATTAACCTCTAACGTGTAATTCTGTAGCTCCCTTTAAGTTAAAATGTATGGCCTAAACTTTTAAATAACCTTATATGCCAGAAAAGGGTATAAAAACAAAGTTATTTTTTGTTTTGAAATTTTTACAAGTACTGCAAAGAGAACGGACGCACTTGCAAGCTTGTGGGTTAGCTGTTAGAAGATGGAAATCTGGATAACCTGCCCACACACAAAATGAATGTTTTGATAACAGTACGGAATTCCCCATGAATGGGCTGTGTGCTTTTCACTTGCCTAGTGCCAACCGGAGTAGACACAACGTTTTACCTGGTGCGCACAAGAATATAAAGGGCAACTCTGTTTAAGATGAATAGTTTTGACTGGAGGAATAAAAGTGTATCTAAAGCCTAAACTTTTTTTTAAAGGAATTTTCTGTAAAGGATTTTTTTTTTTCCTAAATAGCTTCCTTTACCTTAGTGCAGTCCTCCTTCACTTACCTCATCCTTCGATTTTGCTTTTAAATCACCTTATTTCTTCTGAGAAATCCTCACTTCCTGTTCTTCTGTCTGTAACTACACACCGTAATGTGAGGCTTTCTTCCTGTTGTGGAGAAAGCCTCTTGAGGAGGAAGGGGACGAGCAGGAGTGTCAGGACGCCCACTTACACACAGCTCCTTTTTCTATCTGCAAACTAGAGAGTGTCCTGACTTGCCTGCTTGCCCCCCTTCCCCTTCCCCTGACACCATCTGAACCAAATACATTTATTTTGGTCTCCTCAGACTACAGGACGTGGTTCCAGTAATCCATGTCCTTAGTCTGTTTGTCTTCAGCAAACTGTTTGCAGGCTTTTTTGTGCATCATCTTTATTTTTTAATTAAAAATAAAATAAAAATTTAAAGTGTATTTTGTGCGTGTACTCGAGAGAGGAGCCGGACTGCAGGAGTTGGGAGTAGGCAGACCTCCCCCAGAGGCAATCTGCCATCTTTCTCCATGCCCCCGGGTGGCAATGGCGGGTGTGAGGGGGTCCTCCCACACAGCCCGCCCTACCTGCTCCGCTTTGAAGCCCAACGGGGCAGAGGAACTCCCCTATGAGGGAGAGAGAGGATCTAGCCCGCTCAGCCAGCCCCGTTAGTCCATTGCCTCTCTTTTTTTAGAGACCGCGTGGCCAAAGTGCGTGCATGTTAACCCAATTTCGAGTGCGTGTGGTGGTTTTGTGGGAGGGGGGTGGGCGTACTAAGCGCAGGCTTACCTCGCATAGCACACCCACTGGGAGCCGGGCTGAGACCACCAAACTCAATTCACATGCAGCCGAGACCGGGATCCGAACCCTTAGCTGCAGAGGTGAACGGCTTTTCAGCGCAGTGCCAATCGCGTTGAGCCACCGCAGCTCCCTGTGCATCATCTTTAGAAGAGGCTTCCTTCTGGGACGACAGCCATGCAGACCAATTTGATGCAGTGTGCGGCATATGGTCTGAGCACCGACAGGCTGACCCGCCCACCCCTTCAATCTCTGCAGCAATGCTGGCAGCACCTATACATCTATATCCCAAAGACAACCTCTGGATATGACACTGAGCATATGCACTTAACTTCTTTGGTCGACCATGGCAAGGCCTGCCTGTTCTGAGTGGAACCTGTCCTGTTAAACCTGTTAAACCACTGTATGGTTTTGGCCACCATTCTGCAGCTCAGTTTCTGGGTCTTGGTAATCTTGGTAATCTTCTTATAGCCTCAGAGAGTTCTTTGTCATGAGGTACCATGTTGAACTTTCAGTGACCTTGTAACACTAATGAGTCACATGACACCAGGGAGGGAAAATGGATAATTGGGCCCAATTTGGACATTTTTACTTAAGGATGTGCTCACTTTTGTCGCCAGCGGTTTAGACATTAATGGCTGTGTGTTGAGTTATTTTGAGGGGACTGCAAATTTACACTGTTATACAAGCTGTACACTCACTACTTTACATTGTAGCAACGTGTCATTTCTTCAGTGTTGTCACATAAAAAGATATAATAAAATATTTACAAAAGTGTGAGGGGGTGTACTCACTTTTTTGAGATACTGTATATATAAAGTGACCCAACACAGATGATTAGATCTACACACTGTATTATTTATTGGTCGTGGTTCATAGTATACATTCAAGATATAGCCCACCAATGGGATATTACCAATCCAAGCCATGCCAAACACCTCCCCCATGTACCGACAGTTATTCATAGCATTTCTCGTCTGGCAATGTTTAGTTTTTATAACAGCTTTTATAATAATACACAGGCTAACACATCACTTTGATCCAGGCGTCAGATTTGTGGTTAGGACAAAACTAAACCAAGACTTCCATCTTCTCAGTAGAAACATCTCTCTTACTTCTAACTTCAGAGTAACAGTATATTTAAAGGAGTAATAACCCAAAACAATAAATATATATTAGGGGGGCTCTCAACCACCTCTTTCAACTGTAAGGCCCCGTACACACGTCCGAGCTTCTCGGCAGAATCCAGCGAGAAGCTCGCTGGGATCCATATTCTGCCAAGAAGCCCGATCGTGTGTACGTTTTCGCCGAGAAAACTATCGAGCAAGGCGTCGAGCCAAAATAGAGAGCAGGTTCTCTATTTCCTCGATGGGCCATCGGGACTAATGGCTCGACGCCTTTTTCGACAGCCTGGTCGACGAACTCGACGGCCGGCCGAGAACCTCGTCGGGCGGAACGATGAGTTTAGCCCGACGAGGTTCTCGTACGTGTGTACGCGGCCTTACTGTACGTCATTACTTTGACGGTGTCGGTAAGCACGGAACTGATCCAGTGCAGCCAATGGCTAGGCAGGAAGTTGAGTGATAGCCCCCATTTGGCTCGATGCCCTTGGAGGACCGGAGAAAACTCAGACGTCACTTCCAGTCCTTGGCAGATAAACAGGATTTTTTTTCTTAAAGTTAAAATGTAATTTTTTGCTTTTAAGGGTAAATGAGAGATCTGGTGTTTTTTTTTACCGCAGATCTCTCAATAAAGAGCACCTGCATTGCTTATTTCTATTAAAAAATATGTTTACATTCCTTGTAATTGGAATAAAAGTGAAAAAATAAAAAATAAATAAAAGGGACAGTGTAAAAATAAAAAGTAAAATAAATAAGAAAGCTGGGGTCATACACAAGATAAGCAGACAGGCGCAGGATACAGGAACAAGCCAATGATCAAGCCGGGGTCAGGCAAACGCGTCAGCTTTTGTTACCCCACTGTTTGCTGTTTTTGCTGTTTTAGTTACATTTTTTGACTGGAATAAACACTATTTTTAAGTTTTTTCATCCATTGGAGTGCGGCTGTCCATTTCTCTTTCCTTATATCAAGTAGGGTTAATAACAGTAATTCAAGATAGCAGAAACAGGAACAATCACAGGAAGGCTGAAGATCATGCAGAAGTTATTGACTGCTGCAGCAGGCTTTAAATAAGCCAGTGGGCGCCTGGAGTCACTCACGTATTGCGTGCGTTCTGGCGCACGCGCACTGGGGAATGTAGATGTAATCTGTGTGTGTAAACACACAGATCCAGGTCCTATCAGAGGTGAGGAGACCGATGTGTGTTCCCAGTACAGAGGAACACAGATCGGTCTCTTTCCCTTGTGAGTTCCCTCCCCCTTCAGTTAGAATCACTCCCTAGGGAACATATTTAACCCCTTCAGCGCCCCTAGTGTTAACCCCTTCCCTGCCAGTCACATTTACTCAGTATTCAGTGCAGTTTTATAGCACTAATCACTGTAAAACCGTGAATGGTCCCAAAAAAGTGTCAAAAGTGTCCGATATGTCCGCCGCAATGTCACGGTCACAATAAAAATCGCAGATTGCCACCATTACTAGTAAAAAATAAAAAATGCAATAAAACTATCTCCTATTTTGTAGACACTAAGGGCCAGATTCATAAAAGAGATACGACGGCGTATCTCCTGGAACGCCGTCGTATCTATGCGCCTGATTCATAGAATCAGGTTAGGCATAGATCTCCCTAAGATCTGACAGGTGTAACTTACACCGTTGGATCTTAGGCTGCAATTCTAGGCCGGCCGCTAGGTGGCGATTCCATTGCGGTCGGCGTAGAATATGCAAATGACTAGTTACGCTGATTCACATAGAGATACGCGTCGTAAAGATAAACATGCCCCCTAGGTGGTCTAGCCAATGTTAAGTATGGCCGTCATTCCCGCGTTGAAATTTGAAATTTCACATCGTTTGCGTAAGTCGTCCGTGAATGGCGCTGGACGCCATTTACGTTAACTTTGAAACCAATGACGTCCTTGCGACGTCATTTAGCGCAATGCACGTCGGGAAATTTTAGAGACGGAGCATGTGCAGTACGTTCGGCGCGGGAACGTGCCTAATTTAAATGGTCCCTGCCCCATTTGAATTAGGCGAGCTTGCGCCGGGCGGATTTACGCTACGCCGCCGCTACTTTACAGGCAAGTGCTTTGTGAATCAAGCACTTGCCCGTAAAACTTGCGGTGGTGTAACGTAAATGTAATGCGTTACGCCGCCGCAGAGTAAGCCGATTCTACCTGAATCTGGCCCTATAACTTTTGTGCAAACCAATCAATATACGCTTATTCCAATTTTTTTTTTTTTTTTAACCAAAAAACATGCAGAAGGATACATATTGGCCTAAACTGAGGAAATATATATATATTTTTTAATTTTGATATTTATTAAATCAAAAAGTTAAAAATAATGTGTTTTTTTCAAAATTGTCGCTCTTTTTTTGTTGATAGCGCAAAAAAATTAAAACCACAGAGGTGACCAAATACCACCAAACAAAAGCTCTATTTGTGGAAAAAAAGGACGTCAATTTTGTTTGGGTGCAACGTCGCACGACCGTGCAGTTGTCAGTTAAAGCAACACAGTGCCTAATCACAAAAAGTGGTCCGGTCAGGAAGGGGGTAAATTCTTCCGGGGCTGAAGCGGTTAATTAAGGACCTACTATCGGTTACTCTTTACTAACTACTAGGGCCTTAACAATAGGCCTCCCCAATTGGGACATCTGCCATACTTATGTGATATAGATGCTGCTTTGTCCTCTTGAGCTTGGAGATCTCTTTCTATCTATTTGACACTTAGTTAAAGCATCTCAGGTTCAGGTTCTTGATTTTTGACGGTTAATACTGTATTTCATGAGAATCATCCTTTATTGCTGGTTTGGACTCTGATTCCGCCACAATGTGGTTAATGCTTTTGCTATATATCAGAATTTTGCATGATTGAACCCTGGACTATAGTTTTCTCCTCTACCCAGTGGCTCTTTTTATGTTTGTCTAGTCTTTTGGGGTGTCTCTATATCCCTGGTCACAGGCTCATCAGCACCTACCCAGTATTTGTCCTGAGGAAGCTAATATTTAGCGAAATGCGTCGACCAGCACATTTTGGAGGCGATATTGGATCAAATTTTCTTTATTAGACATACCATTAAGTACATTTTTCTATCTCAGATCCAACCTTCATAACTGCATTATTATTGGGTAACTAGGAACTGTGTCCATATAGGGTGTTGGTTGTATGTTTTCTATGTTTAGTTCTCCTCTCATTATGTGCCCACAAAGTCAACCTATTTTTTGAGTTTCTCAATCCTTATGCATATATTTTGGATGTTGGCATGGCGAGGGTTCTCCCTTCCTAACATAAGAATGAGAGTGCCATTGTCTACCTCACCTCGCGGGCATAGGGGAGTAGCTCTTTTGTGCCACAGATATAACTTATAAGGAGTGAGGTAAGTATGTAAGTAGGAGCCTGGTTATAAATGTTTACTATTTTACTTATACTACTGTTTGTTTAAAAACGCATCTCATTAAAGTCCCAAACACCCTCTTTTTTGTATCAAATAGGGATGGAGGCGTGTATTTTTCATACGCCTCATTTAAAGTCCTAACCCTAGTTTTCTTTGTACCATACAGGGATTGAGATGTGTTTATTGATACCCTTATACAATTATGCATTTTTTTTTCCAGTGCTCTTCACCACAATACCAAGCATAGGTGGTGGCGGGGACACACCCCTAGTCACCTGTCCTCCATCTACCCATCAGTCTTTACATGCCTCTATTGAGGAGACTTCACAGGTTTAGTTAGGACTGCAGAATCCCAGAGAGCCTTGGCGACGGCTCTGCAGCTTACTCATGTATTTTCAAATGCGTGCAACCAATCCTCTGCTTTTAATATATACAGTTAAAAAAAATTGAATTTGGCTTGCTGTTTGGGTGGTAAGTAGGAGCCTGGTTATAAATGTTTACTATTTTACTTATACTACTGTTTGTTTAAAAACGCATCTCATTTAAAGTCCCAAAAACCCTCTTTTTTGTATCAAATAGGGATGGAGGCGTGTGTTTTTCATACTCCTCATTTAAAGTCCCAACCCTAGTTTTCTTTGTCTCCAAGTACGCTGGGCAAATAGCAATGTGATTTAAGGTAGATATTAAGGTAAAAAAACATATTTTTGATATTTTCGATATAATAAGGGCAAATTATTTAGTCACATCACCCCCTGCTTCCATCCCCCTCTGCCACCAACACCCCCTTCCTTCACCCCCCTCTGCGGTGCCACAATCTCCCCCTGCCTCCAGTCTCCCTCTGCCTCCAATCTCCCCCAGGCCCCCTGCCTCCAATCACCCCCTGCCTTTATCGTTCCCTGAATCAATCCCCCTCTGCGGTGCCACCAACAACCCCTGTCTCCATCCCCACCCACTGTGATGCCACCACCCCCCTCTGTGGTGCCACCAACACCCCTTGCCTCCAATCACCCCCTGCCACTAACACCTGCTGCCTCCAATCTCCCCCAGGCTCCCTGCCTCCAATCACCCCCTGCCTCCATCGTCCCCTGCCTCCATCCCCCTCTGCGGTGCCACCAACAACCCCCGTCTCCATCCCCCACCCTCTGCGGAGCCACCATCCCCCTCTGCGGTGCCACCAACACCCCCTGCCTTCAATCTCCCCCTGCCTTCATTGACCCCTGCCTCCATCCCCCTCTGCGGTGCCACCGCAGCCACCATCACACCCTGCCTCCAATCACCCCCTGCCTGCAATCTCCATGCGCAGTTCCAAGCCGAACCGATCTCGGCTATTTTTACTGTCACATTTCCGCAACCACGGACATTTACGAACGGGGGAAAAAAGTGCCCGTTTTTATGAACTGTCTGTAAAAATACGGAGGGTTGGCAACACTGCCTCCTTCCAGTCTGCTCCAGCCTTCAGTCTTCTGCTCCTGTCTGCTGTTCCAGCCTGCTGACTGCCTTGCACAGTGCCATCTGAAGTTACATACTCACTTTCTTTGCTGTTGATCCTGCCAGGCACTCATGCTACTCTGCACACCCGCGCTTCCTGTTTGCTCTATCAGGGGCCTTGAGTCAGAGGCCTAAGAGAGGCCTTTCTCTGCAGTTCGGTCTCGTCGACTAGGTACGTGACAGATAGATCTTTAAATTCTCCAGATTCCAGACATTCCACTAGATCAGTGTTAGAGAGCAACGTTATAAGCATACTCTTACTGGGGTCAGACAATTCAAAGAGATGGTGTAATTGTGCAGCTAACTAATAATACGGTTTGGCAGTGCTAGCCCTCCTGAATTCTTCGACTCCTGCAAGATTTCAAGTTTAATTTGAGGGGACTGCTTCTTCCAGATCAAGACACGAAATATAGTATTACATTTAAAAAAAAATTAATTGGTAGTCACACCGGGGCCTTATGGAGAGCATATAAAAGTTGGGGGCCCCCAGATCATTTTTATCACGTTACAGCGGCCGACCACTGTCAATGGTAGCTTAATCAAACTAGCTGTTTTTGTTGAAACTTTTGAATCAGGGGGTTAACATTCAACTTAACATAATTATCTAATTTGGGATGTTCAACTATGCCCAGATATCGAAAAGTCTCCACTATTTTAATTTGTTCTGCCACGCGAGGTATGAGTGAACCCACCGGATCCAGGGGGTAGAAGCGTGGACTTGTCCTAATTTATCTGGAAGCCAGAGAAGGATCCAAATCTGTGTATCAAAGTCATGAGGTGTGACAGAGAATTGGAGGTGTCTCCCTCCGCAAAAATTATCTGACAGGGGTTCTAATCCTTTCCTACTCTACACAACACAAAAAAAGGTTTGGTTAGAAGCAACAGAAATTAAATGTTCTTGTACAACTGAATGTTTTAAAGTAGATATAATTTAACTTTACAGACCCTCGCTAACCTGTTCACTATGTTATTCTAAAACACCTTGTGAAAGCCACGGTCGGCCTCCCCCATAGCTATGACTAAGCAATAACTAATAGTGCGAAACGCGTTAGCTGTATATTTTGTGCTGTGTTTTGTAGTGCATTTTTCCTTTTTAAACAAAAGTCAACAATCAAGGTTTTTTGAAATGCAGCTGTCCATATTTACTTGTTGGCCTTCCCCATTGGTGTATTTTCCAAGTGACTGGTAATCCATCCCTGCAGATGTGCCATCTACAGCAAGTCCTCTCACATTGACATGTTTGCTTTAATTCAGTGATCTTCAAACTGCGTCCCAAGGGCTGGTTGCAGTCCTTTGCTTGCTTTTATCTGGCCCTTGGGGCAGTATTGCTCCCACCAATACAAGGCACTATTCCTTCCGCTGACACCTACAAAAGGGAAAAAATTCCTCTCACTGATACCAACAATGGGTCACTGTTCCCACCAATGACCCCAACATGAAGGGACTATTCCTCCCACTGACACCAATGATGAGATATTGTTTACTCCTATTGACGCCAGGGTATTTCTACTCTCACTAGCCACAGTCTGGCCCCCTCAAAGTCAGAAGGACAGTAAACTGGCCCTTTGTTTAGAAAGTTTGGACACCCCTGCTTTAATCCATTTTCTGTATCCTTTTGGATTCTGCAAAAACACTGCCACTAGGAGGAAAAAGTGTCCATGTCATGTAGGTAGTGATGTGACCACCAGAAGAAGGACCCACCTCTTGTGCACAAAAAGGGAGAGAAGACTTCAGGGGGGGAATGTCACATGACCACAAATTTAGCTAAGGCCTCATTTACATGGGGCATACTGTAGCGCATGCCTGCGCGAGGGCAGTGTTTATCCATATGGGGATGTACAGGTGTTCCACACTTCCCCATGCAGGCAGTCCCATTGATGTCAATTGAGATGCAGTGGCTGCATGTACACAGCTGCTACTCCAAATGACACATTCCTGTGGATGCATGACCCCAAAACACACACTGTCTTCGTTCAGGGCCGGATATCAAATTCAGAACAGCGGCTGTGTCCATGTGGCCAATGCATCCCAATTGACCTCAATGTGACTGCCTTCACAGGGATGCATAGAACACCTGTGCATCCCTGTGTAGGTAAACACCACCTTGGCATGGGCATACAATGTAGTACGCCCCATGGGGACAAAGCTAAAATGTGGCAAGTAATAATTTTTTTTAGTGTAGAAATGAGCTAGAGGTGGGTGAGGTGTGAGTGTGGGGGGCCTGATTTCGGCATTAAAGGCCTATTTAAGTATTATCAGTAGTGTTCAGTGGCGGCCCGCCCATATGGGCGCACGGGCGCCGCCCCCCCTCCCGCAGTCACAAAAAAAAAAAAGAATTAAAAAAAAAAAAACAGGCCCTTTAAGAACTTTTATTCGGCTAAAATGTCATTTTGACATTTTAGCCGAAGTTCTGGCGGCCGTCTATAGAGGGCGCTGCAGCGCCACCCCCTCTCGCAAGTAACACACGTTCAATGCTATGCATTGGACGTGTGTTACTGTTGCCAGCTGCCTGGTCTATTCGTATAACCGGACATGGGACGCCGGTTACCCGAATAGCGACAGCTGGTTGGCTGAGGGGAACTGCCTATCAAAGCCAGTGGCTCTGATAGGCTTTTCCAGTCCCGCCCTCCGGCTCTCGGAAGTCTATGCTAGGAGCGCAGGCAATCTGCGGTCCTTGCATTAGACTGACAGCCGTTTCAGCCAATCAGGTTCCCGGATTCTGGTTTTCAGGAACCTGATTGGCTGAAGCTTCTCCAGGGCGGCAGAAGACATCGAGGGAGGACATGGAAGCGTCAGGTAAGTGATTTTTTTACAGGGAAAGGGGCAGCATGGGGCACAGTGGCAGCATGGGGCACAGTGGCAGCATGGGGCACAGTAGAAGCATGGGGCACAGTGGCATCATGGGGCACAGAGGCGACAATGAGCACAGTGGCATGGGGCACAGTGGTGACAATTGATGGCACAGTGACTGAATATGATGGCATGGCAGAGAGGTGACAATTGATGGCACAGTGACTGCATTTGATGGCATGGCAGAGAGGTGACAATTGATGGCACAGTGACTGCGTTTGATGGCATGGCACAGTGGTGACAATTGATGGCACAGTGGTGGCGTTTGATGGCATGGCACAGTGGTGACAATTGATTGCACAGTGACTGCATTTGATGGCATGGCACAGTGGTGACAATTGATGGGCACAGTAGCTGCTTTTGATGGCATGGCACATTGGTGACAATTGATGGCACAGTGGTGGCGTTTGATGGCATGGCACAATTAGTGACACAAGTGGTGACAATTGATGGCACAGTGACTGCAAATGATGGCATAGCACATTGGTGACAATTGATGGCACAGTGACTGCATATGATGGCATGGCACATTGGTGACAATTGATGGGCACAGTAGCTGCATTTGATGGCATGGCACAGTGGTGACAATTGATGGCACAGTGGCTGCATTTGATGGCATGGCACAGTGGTGACAATTGATGGCACAGTGGCTGCATTTGGTGGCATGGCACAGTGGCTACATTTGGTGGCATGGCACAGTGGCTGCATGTGATGGGCACAGTGAGGCTGCAATATTTTTTTTTTCGTTTGCGCCCCCCCAAAAATTTTGAGCACCAGCCGCCACTGGTAGTGTTACTAAAAATTTCCTCATAGCTTAGCACATTCCAAGCAAGTATATTATTGTGGATGTTGTCTTAATCATAAGTGACTCATAAATTATTCACAATGGGTCTGTGGTTTTTCACAGAACCAAAAAAAGCTTGCACGCCCTTAAAAATCCATGATAGATGCTAGAATTTATAGACACAATAAAATAATTTGAATTATAGAAACCATGCCTTGTCTTGTAATCTAGCAGAAAATAGATGTCTCTTAAGTTACAAATAATTTATTTAAAGGTATGCTTCTGCCAATCATAAATATTTAGGCCCAGATTCAGAGAGAATTAGATTCTCGTAGAGTATCAGAAATACACTACGCTGCCGTTTTTTACCTGGCTCTACGTGGAATCCAGGTAGATTTTGTCCAGTAAACGACGGCGGCGTAGTGTATTTCTCCCATCTGCGCGAGTAGGGGGCGTGAAGCATTTAAAATAGGCGCGTTCCCGCGGCGATCGAACTGCGCATGCTCCGTTCGCAAATTTCCCGCCGTGCATTGCGCGAAATCACGTCGTTACGTCGTAGTAGCGTCGTTTACGTACATTCCTATTCCCGAACGAGTTACGTTTAAAAAAAATATATATTTTCAAATCGACGCGGGAACGACGGCCATACTTTACATGGGTTACGCACTGTTAGACCAGCAAAAAGCTCCTCTAACATTACGTAGCCAAAAAATGACGTAGGCGATTGCGAGGGACACTCGTACCTTCGTGGATCGCCGTAAAAACTAATTTGCATATCCCGACACATGAAAACGACGCGAACTCCTCCCAGCGGCCGCAAAAATATCGCAGCGTAGATCCGAAGGCTTACGAAGACGTAAGCCTCTCGGATCGAAGCCCGAAGCCGCCGTATCATGGTTTGAGGATTCAAACTAGTGATACGGCGCGCGAAATTTGAAATTACTCCTGTCTAACACCAGTTAGACAGGCGTAATTGCTCTGTGAATCTGGGCCTTAATATTTAAATAACCGGACTTTCAGTATCTTTATCCCTTCATCCTTACTTACCATCCAATCACGAGTGCGGGCTACGGGAAAATGGCCGCTATGCGTCCAGGAAAGCAGACAACTGAGCAGTGTATTTAAGATTAGGAAGTCTCACCAGCATTATCCCCTAAGGAAGTCACGAGGTGTGACGAGACGCGTAGGGATCCTAGGAGCCACAGAGTCCACACGCCTGACGCAGTGTGTTCCTGACGTCTGTTTGTTTTGTGCCTTTTGGATCGTTTTAAATGTGAGTTTTATTTTTTTATTAAATGTGTTTTTTACCTTGCGGGATTGCGCTATGGTCTGTTTCTTTTATCATGTATGCCATCTGAGAGATCCCTTGTTGTGAGTGACCATCTGGCCAGCTTAGAAGAGGATATCTGCCATTAGAAGTACGAACTCGCTGTTCGTGGGAGATAGGCCCATCATCCATCACCCCGGGGTGAGTGGATGTACGAGTGACACTAGTTGCCTACCAGACGTCTTTTATTGTCACTCACTTGCTTTCTTCTTTTTTGCTTTACCTTTACCGCTGAGGAGTGCCTCTGCTGCTTGCCCTGCCGAGGGATCACTGTCCTCCACCGGGAGGTGCTGTTGCAGGCTATCCGAGCTATAGCCTTGAGGTGAGGAGCTGGGGACCACCTGAGGTGCTTTCTGCTGTCACCCTTTCCTGGCACCACCATTTCAATTTGGACTTATCTGGACTCTTGGGTTTTTTCACTAGAGACTTTATTTATTTCATATTTTTTCCATCCAGAGGCATTTCCTCATGGAATTTTCTCTGGTCTTATAGTTTGGATTTAGGATTGTTTTTCACTGGTTTCACATTACACTGGCTAGTGTGTTGGGTTTTTCCTTATTGTAATAATTATTGTAATAATTTTTGTATTTATTGGTTATCACCCTTATGTGTTTATTCATTCACATCATTGTTTCGATTATGTTGGTTATCATGTTGTCCTAAACCCACCTGCATCCACCCATCCAGCCACCCGTCCCATCCATTCACCCCTATCACCCACACCCCCCCCCTCCTCCCCCCCTGTTCACTTTCAGCGCAGACAACACCCCCTTCTTTTACATTTATCCCTTCATGATGAACATATAATTAAATGAGATCCTATAGTTTGAAGAGATTGGATCATTCCACACATTGTGGCCTGTAGGATCCTAGTGTATTTTTCCATTTTTGTTCTTTACTGCGGTATTTACTCCTAATTATTACTAAAGGGCAAGGGCAATGTCCCCATGTTAAAGAGTATGTAAACCCTGGGGTAAGAAAAAAAAAACTGTAAGACAAAGGCATAATGAGCTAGTATGCTGCAGTGAACTGGGTGAATGCTCATGCATTCTGCAGTATAGTGGAGCATCATGGGAAATGTAGTTTCAAAACATCTGGAGTGCCAGGGTTCGCCATTACTGCGGTAGATTATAATTTGCAGTGTATGGTTTCCTGAATGGCAATGGAGGTTCATCATAAAAGGAATCCATAGATCATCAAATCTTATCCTGTCTGTCCAACTGCTAGGTGACTTGTGAGTGTATATGTAGCGCTACCCCATTTAGGAGCCGCTGAGTATAAGTGGGATCGGCGTGTTGTGTTACCTGGCAGGTGTCTAGGGGTGATACTTGTGAGTTTGAGGAGAAGAGAGCGAATGTCCAGTCCTTAGTTGAATTTTCTTCAATGCTTTATTCCAAGGCCCAACATGGCCTTCATCAACATAGTATAGGATAGTAAAGGTTGATGAGGAGAGAGAGAGAGAGCTTAAGTATCAGGCCTTGGATATTGAAAAATGCGAGAGCAATCTTACTCTCAGTAGTAATGAACTCAGTTCGTCGCCACTCTAGTTGGAGTGGGTAAAGTGCTCCCGGACAGGTCCCTGCCACAGGCCTGGCAGCTGGAACGCCACTTGCAAGTGCTGGGAGGACCAGGTCTCTGCCACAGGCCTGGCTCGGGCCTCTGCCACAGGCCTAGTAGTTGAATGAGCATGAAATTGAAGTGAGCGAGTCCTCCCAATAAATGTAGTTAGAGTCACTGGATCCCCGATGGTTCGTTCAAGCCCTATTGGATCATCTGCCTCCGGGTTCTTCTCAAGCCGATCCCCCACCGTACAGCTTCCAGCCTGGGACCCTTTTAGAGAAGGTTTGGGACCCAGCAGCTTCTGGGATCCCTCTCCACGTTAGAGTGAAGCTCCGCATGGTGCGCAACTTCGGCCAGGTAGGCCATGGCTGCGGGGTCGATGGATGTGCGCACCCTGAAGGTGGATGCCGCACCTGGAACTCGGACCCCGCAGGAAACAAGAACGGCCCTCAGACCAAGGCGGCTGCCCCAGATATAGCCTCCCTCAGTATGCCCCGACGAGGGAACCAACCCCTCTGATTGGCTGCGGAGGAAAACGAGTCCGCCAGAACCCCTCTAGCGCCAACTGCCGCCCAGGGGTGAACACATACCCCTGGAGTGCAGACCGGACCGGCCCATAGGATAGTTCTGGAATTGGCAGCAGCCCAATTTTACAAATTGCGAATGGGAGCCATGTAACTCTCCCATTCACCACTAACTTTAGCATAACGCCCCCACAAATAGCAAAGGTGGTGCAACATATACAAACCCCAAAAACCTATTTTCAGCATCGGTTTTCTCTTTTTAAAATTTTCTTATATTTTTTGTGAAGTAGTGGCAAAGTTTCTTGCTTGAAGTTCCTCAAAGTAACAGCACTTCTGTTTTTAGGCTAAAAATACCGCCTTGCAGTTAGCAGAAATATTGTCGGCCATCTATCATACTTTAATATTAGGAATTGTCTTTGGATGTGCAAATTTAGGGACATGGTTCCTCTGTCCCCCATCACACCAAGATGAAGATGTATTGTTGGCTTTCAGCTTGCCATTAGTTTGCCTGTCAGGTCTGAACATGCCTCCTGCAGATGTGCACACAAGCTAACAGTATTTCAAAGAATAGTGTGCATCTTGTGTATCAACATTGATAAGCATGGATTCACAGATTCTGAGTGCCCAGTTTTCACCTGTGACCCCTTTTTGGGAATTAAGGTTGTACTGTGTGACATACCCTGCTTGGGACCCAACGTTTTGTTTTATTAGTGACAGCTAATGAGTTGACAGGAATATAGGAGGAGAAATATGGTATGTGTATTGTCTCCAGCAACAGTTACTGACAGTCATACATGAAGGCCCGGAATGGAGAGACAGAAAAAGCAAAGTAACGAAGGGCCGGGCATGATGAGGGAGAGAGGAGAAGCAGCAAAAGCGTTAATGTGTGGAAAGCTAGAGGCAGTGCCGGCCCAAGACATTGTGCTGCCTGGGACCAAGAATGAAATGCTGCCCCCCCCCCCCCAAAAAAAATAAAAAATCACGCCAAACAAAAGGCCCCCACATTCATTATTTTATGTACATGTATATAGGAGTATGAAGAGGACCTGGCATGGCTCTATACATGAATAAATGAGTATAACGAGGGCCTGTCATGGCTCTATACATGTATAAAGAGAACCTGTCATGGCTCTATACAAAACCCATACAAAAAAAGCTCTATAAAAAAAAAAAAAACATTAATTGCAGTCTCACTCCAATCAAACGCAGCCACTGTGCCCATCAAACGCAGCCACTGTGCCCATCAAACACAGCCACTGTGCCCATCAAACGCAGCCATTGTGCCTATCAAACGCAGCCACTGTGCCCATCAAACGCAGCCACTGTGCCCATCAAACGCAGCCACTGTGCCCATCAAACGCAGCCACTGTGCCCATCAAACGCAGCCACTGTGCCATCAAATGCAGCCACTGTGCCATCAAATGCAGCCACTTTCCCCATCAAAGCAGCCACTGTGCCCATCAAATACAGCCACTGTGCCTATCAAATGCAGACACTTTGTGCATCAAACGCAGCCACTTTGCCCATTAAATGCAGCCACTGTGTCCATCAAACGCAGCCACTGTGCCCATCAAGTACAGCCACTGTGCCCATCAAGCACAGCCACTGTGCCAAATACAGCCACTGTGCCCATCAAGCACAGCCACTGTGCCCATCAAGCACAGCCACTTTGCCAAATGTAGCCACTGTGCCATCAAATACAACCACTGTGCCCATCAAACGCAGCCATTGTGCCATCAAATACAGCCACTGTGCTCATCAGACGCAGTCATTGTGCCATCAAATACAGCCACTGTGTTCATCAAATGCAGCCACTGTGCCCATCAAACACAGCCTCACAACATGATGAGAGTTCAGCATCACCCCTTACTGTTTAAAAAAGACCACTGACACGACCAAAGCATGCTCTCATCATGCTGTGTGTAAAACATCATTTTTTTCAGACAGGCAGGCTGGCATCACTTACTTTTTAGTAGTCTTCTCCAGGCCCTATTATCTTTGGCTGCAAATTCACCTATCAGACACGAGGCAGATGGCATTCCTCCAGGCAGCTCCTCCCCCTTCATGGTCACCTGACCCCTTCATGTCCTTCCCCCGCCATGAATGCGGCCTGCTCAATCACTGACTGCTCCTCACCCCCGCAACCCCCAGCCCCGCCTTCAGTGTTCTGCCCGCCCGCTCTTGTCACAGCTAACAGCAGCGGCGCCGGGCTCCTCACCGCGCCGCTCACTCGCTGACTGCACCCCCCTGCGAGTGTCCTCTCAGGCAGCCCGGCGGCGCGCTCCTCACAGGCAGCGGAACGGGCAGAACGGGTGTATGCTGCCCCCTAAAGGTGCCGCCTGGTACCCATGGTACCACCCGGTCCCATCATAGGGCTGGCCCTGGCTAGAGGGGAGGAGGCAGGAGGTTAAAATGTCTGGAGGGGAGGAGCAGTATATAAAGGGCGGGAACTTATGGTAACACTTTCAGAAAGTTTGTTAGATATAGGAAGTTTTTCCCACCCACCCTCCCTGTTGTGTTTTGTTTTTCTGTTGTTTGTTTTTTTTAATTACAGCAGGGGTGCCCAACCTTTTGAAGAGCGAGGGCTGCTTAAGCACCTTGGTAACCAGTCGCGGGCCAAAATGAGCGGAGTGGACGGATGACAGGTCACGGCTACTCTATAGGCCTTCGGATCCGCCCAGATGGAAGGGAACAACTGTCTTTCGGATTGGAGGTAGAAAGGCGTAAATGGACATGTGCCGCTCTGTAGAGGTGAATTGAGGGTCCCATTTGGTCGGGCTGATCGTGTGAAAAGGGCCTAAGACTGCTTTCACACTGATGTGCTGCGGTTTACCCAGCTGTGTCTATCCTGAGGGTTAGAGAGGCGGTACGTGACCACGCACAGCATCTTCCGGTCCAGCTGGTTCTCAACTCAAGTGAGGTGGAGCGCACGCGATCGTCTCCCCAGCTAGGACGCATCTTTCTCTAGACCCAAGCCATCAGCCTCAGTGCCGGGGCGTGGGGCACCCTAATCAGTAAGGAGCCACTCGGCACTGTGTGTTTTATCCATGTTTTTTAATTAAACGATATCATGCTATGGTGGTATTTCTCTGTGTTTTTTTTGCCCTATGATGTTTAACGAATTGAACCAAGGGACTCCAGGCTATCAACCGTCTGTGGAGACACTAAGCTCAGTCTGACCTCTTTTCTATTGAGAAAGGTCAATAGGTTGTGGTAAGGAGCCATTCTTTACACACACTGTTGGTGTTTTTAGTAGGTGAAGGTGGAAATTCTTATTTTGATCACCTGCATGTCAGAGTGCAATTTACAAGGATCTTTGAAACACAACAAACTTTTTGCACAGTATATGGACGTTTGTTTCTGCACAATTTATGGACATATTTATATTTATTATTTAGGATTTATATATTTATATTTATATTTAATTGCTCAATATTGCACAAATTTGCACTTTATTGTTAGGCATCTCCTTTGATGTAGATGCATTCATTGCACCAGTTTGTGATTTAATCTGTTTGTTACTCATTAGCGCCCCCTGCTGTTTCTATTTATCCATTCATACAATGAATTTTGGGGTGCAGCTCAATCACTATATATACATCAGCTCTATATATATATTATCACTATTATTTAACCTTGTTTGGCGCTAGATCCTTACCCTACCAGTATCCTGAGGGTTAGCTGAACTTTGCCATAGACTCTCTGCCTGTGGCAAAAGCCGGCGCTGTAGAGGAAACATCGGCTTATGGGGCTCTTCTCCGCAGCCAACCCGCCATTCCAGAGCAGGAGGTCGCGGGCCACATCAGAGGGCTCCGCGGGCCACATGTGGCCCCCGGGCCACTGGTTGGCCACCCCTGAATTACAGGATGCATGGATTTGGGTCGTCATAGCAGCTGTGTAACGGCGGTGTCTTTGGTCTTTGACGGTGGAAGAAAACAGTTGTGATGGAAGTGGTAGGGGGGTTCATGGGTGGTATGTGCCCCTCTGGAGTATTCCAGTGGAATGGTGTCCGCTGGAATATGGATATGGTTGCACTGTGGGAAGGGGTTGTCTCCGAGCTGGTGATATGGCTGGAGGCCTGGTATGGAAAATGATAGTGGTGGAAAAGTGTTTAATGGTCGGGGTGCCGTCAGAGACCAACAGACTGGGAGTTACAAAACTGTAGTTACAACATTGTTATTGTAAATATGTTAATGGTAACTTATTTAAACATGTATTTAATATTTGAAGTTATTCATTTGTTAATAAAAAAGGTACTAAAAGGGGATGTTTTAAATAAGGGGCTTGGAAAAGTAAATGAGTGGGTTATATGGTAGAAGGTGGGATATCTTGATGATTACACTGGTCATGTAGAGATCCTTGACTACAAGTCAATATGTTCAATCTCTTGTTGGAAATGGAAGATCTTGCTTAGTGTGAGCTTAGCAACATTAAACCCCTGTGCAATAAAATAGAACACCAACCGCAAGCCAGGTCTGATTGTCCAACTTTAAGGCGGCGTACACACGGCCGAGGTTCTCGCTGAAAACCAGCGAGAACCTCGCTGGAATGTGCATTCCAGCGAGGACCTCGGCCGTGTGTACGGTCTCGGCGAGCTTCCCGTCGGGAAGCCCGTCGAGCAGAAATAGAGAGCACGCTCTCTATTTCCTCGACGGCCTGCCTGGATGAATGGCTGGTTGCCATTCCCGACGGGCGGGTCGCCGATTTCGACGGCCGGCAGAGAGCCTCGACGGGCGGAACGATGTGTTCTGCCCGTCGAGGATCTCTGCCGTGTGTACACGGCCTGACATCTTTAATTCTCAGTGATCATTTTGTCATTAGGTTACACAAAACCAGAGGTGTATTTAGGTTTTGTGTTGCCCTAGGCCTGACTAAACTTGTGCACCCCCTAATTTAAATATGACCCACCCCTTCCTGTCACGGCCACACCCTGTGTTGTTTAAGACCCGCCCTGAAATTTTCGAGTGAGGACACTAGTTCTGAGGGCCTGGGGGGGGGGGGGCAATGGATTCCCTTAATTAACTTAGATTTCCTCTTACTTCCTGGTTGCCCATAGAGTAGGAAGTGAAGGAAAATCTTTGCAATGGGACAGGGATGGTAAAAGTGTTGCCTATAATTCTACGTTAAGTAGATGGTGCAGCAGAAACATATAGCACAGTGAGGAAGGTTTGTGGTCCAGGCTGACAAAACAGTCAAAAATGGAAGCGCCCCCCCCCCCCACAGTTGCGGAATGCCGGCCGCCTGCATACTAGCAGCAGCGTGGCCACTTTATAGGGGCGCTAGACTAATTTTCCTAACAGTGTAGCGCAAGCCGGCGGGGTCTCTTTTCATGCTGCCCCCCTGCAAAGTGCTGCCCTAGGCCTGGGCCTTGTTGAACCTACCCTAACCCTAACCTCTAACCTACTGAACACATTTGGAATTAATGAATTGGAAGACTGGCTGCATGGAAGCAAAACCTATAAACTTTTATATTTATACTTTAGGGTTGATAGTGAAATGCTGTATCAGTTGCCCTGATACTTATAGTCATATGGTATATATATTGCATGTAGCGCCATGGCCCTGGGTTGGCTACATTTAGTATATACTGTAGCTCTGCTATATTACGCAGGGCCGTCTTTAAGGCAGGGCAAAAGGGACAGCTGCCCTGGGCCCTGTCATTGTTGTGGGGCCCAAAGCAGCTGCCTCATACTTGCCAACTATCCCAGTTTAAATTCCCTTGAAGATTTAATCCTTTGCTGTGTTGTTGTGTACAGATGACTCACCTGCAGACCCTGCATTTACATGTCAGTAATTGACATTCATATGTAAATAGCGGTAGCATTCATATGTAAATAGCTGTGGCCAGCGGCATTCATATGTAAATAAAGGCAACATTCATATGTATATCATGTCCCTCTGCAGTGAAGAGATGATGTGCTGTAACCTCTAGAAACCAATCAGTGAGCAGTATTACTATACAGTGTATATATATATATATCTATATATATATATATATAGATATATATATAGATATATATATATATTATGACTGCGGAAATTAACGATTAATTCCTTAAAAAGTAAAAAGTAAAAAAAATATTTTGTGATACAACTAGTGGTGCAATGGATCGTAAATGATCCGTGACCTAAACTGGTCACCATATGCGGATTGGCACACCACGTGATCCGCGGAGCTCCACTGCTGCCTCGGCCATAGGAAAGGCCACGGCTTCGACCTAGCTCCAGGAGGGGCGGCCATCTTGGTCCACCCGGCGGCGGTCTAGGTGAGCCTAGAGCGGCGTGCTGACGTCATCACCCGGCCTCAACTGCTCGTGTTCGGCCGGCTTCTCTGGTAAGACTAAGCAAGCACTAATCTTCCTATACAATGGGGGAGATGTGGACCATATTACAGTGGGGAGATGTCTGTGGATTACAGTGGGGAGATGTCTGTGGATATTACAGTGGAGAGATGTCTGTGGATATTACAGTGGGGGAGATGTCTGTGGATATTACATTGGGGACTATATATGGTGGTGATCCTAAAAATGTATGTGTGTTATAATTTATCGAAATTAGCTGATTAATCGATAAAAAAAAATCAATTAATCGAACACGAAAATGTACAGACAAATATCACTATATGTAAAATGAATGCTGACGTCACTTGACTTGATAAAGGAAGCCAGTCCTCTGAAACGCGTTGTCATATCATCCCCAGTGTGTAGACATTCAGTGTCAATGGCCTGCTTTCATAGCTGTGCGGTGCCGGCTGGTCCGGGCGCATGCGCAGTACAGAGGGTACACCAGAGCTGTGTCCCGGGGGTGTTCATCATGGTCTTTAGGTGTCCACGCAAACAGATCCCTCCACATCTTACAGGGACAGCCCAGGAGAGGAGAATTTACACATATACATGCCGGTTCCTCATCTTTTAAATGTGAGAGCAATAGCTTCAAGTGCTTTTATTCCTGTTTGAATAAACGGAATTACACTAGGGCGGATGTTCGCTCTCTCGTTTTGTCTTTTCTATCTGGTAGACAAACACAAGCTTTTGAGGTCAACCTGGGTCCTTACTGGCACATACCAAATAACAGACTGGCAACTCAAAGACTCAACTGAAAAGTATCAAAACAGGAGAGACTTTACGGCTAGTGGGCTGGTAATGTTTTTTTAATCTTAGAAACACATTAGGATCTGGTACAAAGCTCAGTTCTGACTCACTTGTCATAATACAGCTGTTTTGTGGTTTTTCACAGAACCCAATAACGTGTCATTCGTAAAAAGTATCTGCAGGTATGAAAATGTGTGGTAGATGTTTCAAGTGATTGACAAAAAGAGTAAATACATAGGTTTAATATCGTTCAGTTGTAAGCTGTATAAGGGGCCCCATAATTCCTGATGGCGGCCCTGATGGGAAGATATATTTAATTACTTCGGTATTGCCATATACATTTTTGGTGCACTAGTGGTGACCAATGGTTGAAACACTAGTGATTACATGTCAATATCTACATTATTATATTGTAGATAGCAGTATATCTAGGAGCTATAATTTGCACTTCAATTAGGCTTGACGTGATTGTAGACGTATTAGTGCAATTGTGATAGAAAAAATTGAGTACTGTCCGTGATACTTTTTTTATTTGCACTAACATACAATTCTTCAGGACAAGCTTTTGGGGTGTTACCCCTTCAGCAAGGTCCAAGCAGTACTGATTCACAATTTTTTGGGCAGAATGTTAAGACAAAACAAGAAATAAAAAATCTCAGAGAAAAAAAAACACACACATACAAATCAATGGTAATAATGATAGTAACAGAGTTAGTAAGATAAGACAGAGGGAGAGCTAAAGACTTGAGGGGGGATGTTAGTCACAGAGGGGGGTCATAAAACTGTAGTATAACGGGTAAGGAAACCAATATCTAAATTAAGGCCATTAGTTTTTGTGTCAAAAAGAATTATCATTCTTAGTTCAAACGTTTTTCTTTCCTGAATAGTTCTGAAACATTAAAGGGGTTGTAAAGGAAATGTTATTTTTTCATAATAAGCATCCTTTACCTGCAGACATTCCTCTTTTCACTTCCTCATTGTTCGTTTTTGCTCAGAAGTTGCTCTATTTCTTCTCTGTTCTGTTCACTTCCTGCTTGTCTGATTTTACTGACCACCATGAGGGGAGACTTTACTGCGGTGGTCAGTAACATGCTCGCCCCCCTCCTGGGAACTACATCTGTGTGGCAGGACGCTCTCTACGTGTTAGAGACTTCAAGGAGGTGTCAATTATGCATACTGGGAAATGTAGTTCTTACATGAACAAGTGATGCAAACCAGGAAGTGAATGAGAGAACAGAAACTAGAATGCCGGAGGTGATATAGATGAAGGAATTTAAAAGGAATTTACTCGTTTGTTAACATAATCATTACACTATTCTGTCTGTCTACCTTGCAGACATTCGTTTTAGGCAAAACATTTTTTTCCTTTACAGCTCCTTTAAGGTCTTCAATAGTGTGGTCAGGTTGTTTGAAGTGATGTCCCACAGGTGTGCATAAACTGTCTTCCTTATGTTCCTTGATGGTATGTCTGTGTAAATTCATCCTCGCTTGCAACTTCTGTCCTGTTTCACCAACATAAGATCCTTTGCCACATCTTTTGCATTGGATGAGGTACACAACATTACTTGAGGTACAGTTGTATGATCCCATAATGTTGAAGGTCCCATTTGTGTGTGTGACACTTTTGGATAGATTGATCTGGTTGCATAATTTGCAGAGTTTTTTTATTGCAGGGTTTGCTTCCATTATTAGTGACTTCATAATCAAAATGAAGTTTCCTGCTGATTAGTTGGTGTCTGAGGTTGGGTGGTGTAACCAGGTGGGTTGGCAGTGCCTAAAATAGGTGGTGCTGGGATCAGTAGCCACAGAAGTGAAGCAAGCTGGACGCTGAAATGTTGCTACACAACTAAGGGGCCTTGGGTTCCTGCCTGTAATGGGCCATTGCTTTCATCTGACTGAGTGACTGTCAGGTATTCACAGTGTTGTATATAGAGACTGTATATAGGAAGAGTTGTCCCTGAAAATGTTGTTGAAGTCAAATGGGCATCCCATAACCTCCCATCCCTATCTAAGTTATTACCCTCAATAAGAAAAAAAAAGAACACAAAAAACAAAGTGACAGACTGTTCTCTGACTCAAGAGTGCCTGTGAATATTCAGTGTCCGGCTGGGCAGGGTGGCAGGATCCCAGTTTACTTGCTGCTCCTTAGGGGGTGTGCTACAAAAATAATTGCATTTCCATATTCTGTGTTCTGTGGGAGACCAGATATAATGAATGCAGGGTCCTGGGTTTAGTAACACTTTAAAGCTGTCTATTTTTAAAAATACTAAATTAAAAAAGTATCAAGACAGACATCTAAAAACAAGATGACCAACAGTGCTCTGAGAATTCTTTGTCATGTACTAAATGTTTTATTGTAAAACAAATATTGTATAAACAGTATACAGTAATAACAGTTATACAATGTCATCAACATGGAAAAATAAAAACATAAAATAAAATTGACACAAATTTTCAATACAGCTCATTAGAGAATAACCCAATATTTCCCAATAATGGCATCGTAAGAAAAACTTAAAGCGGAGTTCTGCCTTGGGGACATTTTTTTAAGTCAGCAGCTACAAATAATGTAGCTGTTGACTTTTACTGTATGGGCACTCGGGTGCAGCTACCGCCATTCCAGGTAAGGGAAACCCGGTAAAGTGAAGCCTTTTGGCTTTACGGCTGTTCCCTACTGCGCATGCGCGAAGCACGCTGCATTTTTTGATTGATCCGGCACGGGAGGAAAGAGGGGAGGAAACAAATAGGTGGAAGTTCCACTTTTGGGTGGAACTCCTCTTTAAGAAACATAAATAACATTACAAAATAGGAACGTTATTTTTTTTAATTAGTACATAAAACTAGATAATCCTAATGCTGGTGCTCATAAATTTAATGATGATAGTAATACTAGTAAAAAAAAACAAAAAACAAAGTAAAGAGATGCTTCTGCTATATATTTAAAGTGGTTGTAAACCCTCAGGTAGAACTTTCACCTACAGCTAAGCCTAGATTAAGGCTTACCTGTAGGTGCTTGCAATATCTCCTTAACCTACACAGTTTAGAAAATATTTGCAAAAAAGACTGTACCGATATCTACGGCCAGGGCTTTTTTTCTGGGGGAACTTGGGGGAACTCAGTTCCACCACCTTTGGCTCAGACCCTTTGGTGGCCGCTCACCACAATCACTTGTGAACACAGAAGTCTGGTTTCTGTGTTTACAAGTGACTGCTTTGTAACCCCCTGAACTCTGCACACTGTATGTAATGCAATTCTGGTATTTAATGCCCCTTTAAGACCCTTCTACTGTTTGTGAAATCTGAACGGGTCGTGGTTGAGTTCCTGCACCTATTTTTTGAGAAAAAAAGCTCTGTCTACGGCACATGCGTGCCATAAACAAGGAGCACTGAGTTTGCCGTTTTATGAGTGGGGTCATGCTGTAAGTGAAGGCTCCCGCGCGCATGCACTGGAGTGATGTCACGCGCCATCAAGCGACTCCGGACAGTCACAGAGCCGGAGTTCGCGGACCCCAGAAGAAGAAGGGTGAAGAATGGCCACTTGCTACTAGCGAGGAAGACTGGGACATCGCGGGCTTCTCCTGCAGGTAAGTAACACATAATGGGCTACTATGCATTATGCTTTACCTTTGCAGGGAAACAAAGAGGAAGTAAACCCATCAGGATTTACTTCCTCTTTAATTTATATAAACTTTATAACAATAGCATGCAGTATCGTTATCAGTTATTGGATAATTCAGTAAGTAGTCCTCTAATGCACTAATGGTTTTACGTGGTCAACTAATGCATAGCCTAATAAAATATTTTTTACAGATAAAATAAGTAAAAAAAAATATTCATTAAACATACTCTGCCAAAAGGCTCTTCTACAGTTTTTTATAAATGAGGGATGTACATGTAATTAGTTATCATCTAAATCTGACTAGGCCACAATTATACTATAATCTTTATTCAAATTACTTGTACATTACATTTACTTTTGCATTTTCAGCACTGCATACTCACTTCAAGGTTCCTTATGTAAAATAATTTTTTCCCTATACATTCTAAAAGTTGTTATACACATTGTAAATAAAAAAAACGCTATACAAAATGATAAAAAAATGCCTATATGCTGAATTTTGCTTAAACATAACTGACATTTTTTATTGTATCCAAACACATTTTCTTCTGGATTGGGAGGAGCTGACAAGGAAGCTAGAGAGCAGGAGGTCTTGGCAGGACCGAAGAAAGTGGCTTGGTTAGTATTTTGAGATTAGGTTGTGGCAGAATTGTGGATGGCTTTGTAAATTATTGTTAGCACTTTGAATTGTATTCATTGGGTAAGTGGGGGAATAGTGTATGTAAAGTTAAAGGGGTTGTAAAGGTTTGTTTTTTATTTTCTAAATAGGTTCCTTTAAGCTAGTGCATTGTTGGTTCACTTACCTTTTCCTTCGATTTCCCTTCTAAATATTTGTTTTCTCTGTTTTCTTTGTCTGAATTTCTCACTTCCTGTTCCTCCTTAGTAAACTGTTCTGGCTGACTAACCCCCAGCCAGAATAGCTCGGATGATGGGGGCAAGCTTACTGAGAAGGAACAGGAAAAACAAAGAAAAAAACTTTTAGAAGGGAAATTGAAGGAAAAGGTAAGTGAACCAACAATGCACTAGCTTAAAGAAACCTATTTAGAAAATAAAAAACAAACCTTTACAACCCCTTTAATCCAATGATGAGTTAGTTGCAGTAGTTGAGGTGAGAGATAACCAGGGAGTGAATTAGAAGTTTGATGGTGTCATTGTTTAAAAAGGGACATATTCTAGAGATGTTGCAGAGGCTAAGGTGGCATAATTTGGAAAGGAATTGGATGTTGGCCTGAAAGAACAGTTCAGAGTCTAGGGTTACTCCTAGCACCCTGGCATGTGGGGACAGACTGATAGTTGTTAGTCCCAGCATGGTGTATGAGCATCTTCTCCTAAAATTTAGGATTCTCAGAATTCCCAGTATCTTGCCAGGATTGTGACATCACCCTTGCCAAGGTCAAAGGTTAAAACTGTCTGTAAGGTAAGTATAGTGTCCTCCTCCCCATCCCCCATTAATTTTTTTTTGCTTAAGTGGCACAATTTAAAATGAGGAGGAGACACTAATAAGTAGACTCATTGGCCCAGATTCACAGAGAGCAAGTCGCACATTATGCCACCGTAGCGCACACACCGTACGGCACGCCAACGTAGCGCGGAGAGGCAAGCATTGCATTCAGCAAGCCAGTGCTCCAAACGCAGCGCCAGCGTGGTGTGGGTTTCGAATGCGCAGGCCGGCGTAGGTGGAAGTGGGCGTGACCCTATGCACATGATGGGCCGAGCACCAGACAGGTACGCCGGCGTAGAGCAGTGTTTTACGCCCGGTGTATCACGAACTGCGCATGCGCCGTGACGTCGCCGTGACGTGGACGCATGCACAGCACCCCCTGCGCCTGCTCACAACCACGCCTGCATAACTGCCTAAGCTACGCCGGATCACCACGTACGCCGTGAACTTAACGTACGCCCAGCCAGACACACGTCCAACACACAATACGCCGGCTTGTGTTCCCTGGTGCAGATATTTGCATGTCTGTTGCCGGGTTGCACCTCATCTATGGGGAATAACTTTACACCGGACGTACAACTTACGTGCATCTCGCGTTGCATGCGTCGGGCGCACGCACGTTCGTGAATCGGCGTATTTCCCTCATTTGCATGTTTGAATGGCTAATCAATGGGAGCAGCACCATGCGTCCAGCCCATATGTGCGCCCACCCTACGCCGGCGTGTGCAAGCTACGTCGGCGGGGTGTAGCCTGTTTTTAGGGGCATGTTGGTTTGTGGGTCTGCCGCACACATACGCCGGCGCACATTTGCACTTACGTCGGCGTAAGTGCTTTGTGAATCTGGGCCATTGTCAACGTCTTCTTTAATGTAACATTGTTATTGTTCCCTTGTGGGACACTCCTCCGATCCTTTGTCTTTGTATTTCTTCTCATTTTTTTTTTTTTAGACTACAGTAGCTACACTATAATCACATATTTAAAGCAGAGCTAAAACCTCCACTAAAGCACATTATATTCCAGCACAGATCCCGTGTGCTGGGACAGCATAGCACACCACAGCCTAGCACACTGAAGAAGCTAGGTAGAAGAATCAGGACCTTGGACAGTTGGAGGAGAGGTAAGTATTGCAGACTTTAGTTCCACTTTAACTGAGTCTATTTGACTGTTTTGTCAACAGGTGAATGGATTGTTTACAATTACAGCCTGTTTGGTTATAGGTGGGTCCATTATTGGGTCAACCCATTTTGCGTTTAATGCTATGTTGCGCAACACACAGGGCAAGGCCATTCTTTGCCAAACAGTGCATCCAAAATGTGGATCCAAATAAAGACCAATTCACTAAACATACAGTAAAACCTTGGATGGCGAGCATAATTTGTTCCAGAAACATACTTGTAATCCAAAGCACTTGTATATCAAAGCAAAGTTTTGCCCTCATTAAATGTAACCATATTGCTTTCTTCTCGCTTTTCTTTTATACTCAGTTGTGACATGACGCTACTCTTATATCAAGACATCGCTTGTATATCAAGTCAAAATGTATTAAAAAATGTTGATTGTCTTGCAAAACGTTCTCAAACCAAGTTACTCTCAAACCAAAGTTTTACTGAACTGTATTATGCAATCTCTTGTTTCGTCTGAAGTTTGGTTTCATTCAGCAACATCCATTTCCATGGTTTATTCGTTTCTATCAGCTTTTGAAAGGCTACTCGGGCAGATCTGATGACCATTTCTGAATGAAATACACTATGAATACCACCATCTTGCCTTCACAGATTGTGTGTCTCAAAGCAACCTGTTCCATGTTAAACTAATCCCCTGCCTCTACTGAATTAACAATGTAAGTGCCATTGTATGTAAAATAGACAGTGGGGCATTCCACCTCAGATAGATTTTGCTCTTCCTCCTCTTTAAACTTCGAAATATCTGGATAGACAGATGGATAAAGCTCACTTAGAAATATGTTTTTGTTTTGGAGTAGACCAGACCAAGAGGTGACATCACAATCCTCATTTATCATTGGAAATTCATTTGCTGGAGTAGGGGCTTCAACTTTAATAGGAGAAATGGTCTCCTTCGGAAAGCACAGGATGGTGGAAAAGTGAAGGACTGAGTCCACAGATCTACAGTACCTTCCCTCTTGCTTCTTTTGACCGCATTTATTTGGATACTTAGTCCAGTCCTGAAACAACAAAAATGGTAATGTATATCTATGCATTTACTGTATCTGCTTTATCATTTTCTTTTGACTCTGAGAATTCGCAAATATAAAATTAGTTTCCTCAAAAGTATTTTGCCTCGTACACACGATCAGTTTTCCCAAAGGGGAAAACTGTGAGGAGAACTTTTGCCTGGGAATCCCGGCTGTGTGTATGCTCCTCGCAGTTTTTCTGATTCGGAAACTGCCCAAAAACCACCGGACAAAAAAAAGAACCAGTCCTCTTTTTTCCCACCCGGAAAACCAGCGGACTTTTGCCTGGCAGTTTTTAGCAGTTTTCCTATGGGAAAAACTGCGATGGAGCATACACATGTCCGGGTTTCCTGGCCAAAGCTCCATGTTCCTGTCGGGATAACCGGCCGTGTGTAGGGGAAAGACTGAACTGAGCAGATTCTTGGCTTTCCCCTCTGGATTTCCGACGGGAACTTTTCCCGTCGGAAATCCCGCATGTGTGTGCGGGGCATTTAAGTATTTGAAAGAGTGTTTCCTATGCCCAAATGAAAGGGTCATCACCGCTCTTCTGCTCTGATATGGTAATATTGGATATGTTAAAGTATCAATAAAGATAATATTATTTATGATGTCTGTGCATAGCCAATCTGGATCAGGCAAGAGAGCCACAAGGGACAGCAAAAGTACTCCACCTCAGCTGGAAGGAGAAATTAGTGATCAAGTATATATCAACTCTCCATGAAGCGTGGTTGCTACTTGGTTCCCAATTCATTAACGGGGACTATATCTGACCAATTTCTGTACACCACAATGAATGGTGTGGTATTCCCTTTAATATAAGAATGCAGACTCTACCCTGCAACCATTTCTTAGGGATAGCTAGTCCAAAATGTCCATGTAAAAGTCCCCACATTCTATAAACAAATCCTACTTGGTCAACATTTCCACTCAAAGGGTTATGTGTGTTTCCTCTCACTAGACTGGTCTGGCCATCCATGACTCCTCAAATTCCTTCTGCATCTGCCTTGGTCCCTCAGAGGCATATGAACAGAGGGGATGCCCATGTGATGATACTTTTTTTTATACTGTGACGAGAAATAATGTTAATCTCCAAATATCCTGAAGACGTGGATTATATGTTCATGTACTATATTGTTCATCATTGAGTATCTGATACAGTCTCATCATTGGATGAAAGTAAGAACGTTGAATTATTGGGTAAGATAAATTACTTATTTTCAACAATGAGGCTCTGGTTGGAAATGTTCTAAAAACAGTAATTGAAACCTGTATCAGCTTTTTATTTTAAGCATTATATTTTAATGAATTATAAATTAAAATCATGAATATTGTCTACACCAGGGCTTCTCATCAGTAGGGGCCACAGCCAGGTGTTGGGCTGCAGGGTTCCCTTTTCCAATGATTACACACAAACTATACCCTCCATTCCTCACAACTAATGCTTAATGGTGCCCTAGGTCTTTGCTTCACCACTGTGGTGTTACCCCCTAATTATTGATTGCAGCCATCTCCTCCTGGCAATTCTCTGGCCAGACTTGTCTCCTTGTTGAGGGCTTTGCTCCCACCCCCAATACCTACCCCAAGTGTTTTCTCCCAGCAGGAGCCAGCTAACTATGAAGTGCCTTGCTTCCTATGGTATGTACAAATGGAGCAGTGCTCTCCACCCATCAGCTTCATCTTTACTATGCAGCGCCAGCACAGACCTTGGATTGGCCCCGCTGATTAACCCAGGTTCTGATTCCAAATTTATACAAAGCAGTCAGTTACATGGGATTTTCAGCCAGGGTAGTTTTTATTGTTTTGTAGAACTGGGATAGGGATTAAAGTGAGCCTTTGGATACCCAGAAGAACAAATGCAAACTTGGTTGAGGACACTATCTTGCAAATTGGTAACTTCTACAGAAAAGGCTTTCAGTGTAGAAAATATGAATAATTCAGCACATGGGGACCTCACAGTGGAAACAGCACTGACTAGCTCTCCAACAAAAAGAGTACAATAGCAACAGTCTTTCCCCAGGATTTTTCTCAGGCCTCTACTCACTCTGCTACTGCATACATGGATGCCTCCTTCCAGTATCAGCCAACACTATAAAACTTGAGCCTCCCAGCCAACTTGAAGTTTCCCAATTAGCCAAGGAGAAGGAGGCAGAAGGAGGAGGGAGCTTTTGAAACTTTGTTCTTGCCTAGTCTGAAGTTACTATAAGAGTGTATGTAAGTAACCAAATCTAAACTAAGCTTAAATCTAAACCTGCCTAGCGTAGGGTATTTACACTACGCCGCCGCAACTTTTTCAGGCAAGTGCTTTATTGTCAAAGCACTTGCCTGTAAAGTTGAGGCGGCGTAGCGTAAATGAACCGGTCAAATTCAAATTCGGCGGGTAGGGGGCGTGTATTATTTAAATAACGCGCTGAACGTACTGCGCATACACCGGCCGTGAATTTATCCCAGTGCGCATGCTCCAAATCACGACGTCATTATGTAATGTAAACGACGTGAACGACACTTACGCAAAGCCCTATTCGCGAACGTTTTACGTAAACGACGTAAACGGTGTGAAAAAAAAACGTCAGCACGCCGTCCATACTTAACATTGCCTGCGCCTCATACAGCAGGGTTAACATTATGACAGACCTACGCTAACGCAAACGACATAAAAAAATTGCGCCGGCCGGGCTTACGTTCGGGAATCGGCGTATAGGCTCATTTGCATATTTTAGACGGGAACGCCACCTAGCGTCCAGCCTAAAATATGAAAATAAGATTCAACGACGTAAGAGACTTATGCCAGTTAGATCTAATAGAAATCTATGCGTAACTGATTCTATAAATCAGTCGCATAGATAGGAGGGCTCAGACGCAGAAATAAGACGGCTTATCTGGAGGTAAGCCGTCTTATTTCTTTCCTGAATCTGGCCCATAGTCTACAGTGTGGGTCAGTAAAACACAATGGGGTATGAAGACAGCACTGCATGAGTAATATAGTGCGGAATAAAGAAAGTTATTGCTAAGGGTAACAGAGGTTTACAAAGCAGCCTGTCATGAAGCATGCGCCTCTGACAGGTAGGACAGCCTCTTGCAGTGAGGGAGTTGCTGTTAGCACTCTCTCTGTGAGTGGTCTATCTCCCATAGCATATGAAGCAGATCAGAGCTGCAGAAGTTCTTAGCCTGTGCACAGGTATGGAAGAGAGAGCTGCTCAGTGGGACCCTATTACTGGTAGTGAGGTAATCGAGATATACGCTGGACAGGTAGAGGGGGCATACGCTCAGCATGTCCTCTACTGTATGCAACATAGACAGCATGGTGTGCATTGACACAGGAACAAAATAATTAACTGGAGGACAGCTCAAGTGTACACGATGCATGGCACATTTAAAGGTACCCCATGTGCAAGGCAAGTCACCCTGTTCAAGGTGCCCAGATGAACCCACCCTAGGTAGGCCTCCTGTGTAACCCACACTTGGTACCCAATGAAGAGGGGAACATGGAGGAAGTGTCACCCGCCTACCCTACAAATGTGTATGCAGGTGTAGTTATCTGGTCTGCCACTAGGTGTCTCTCTCCTAAAACATTGTGTGTTAACAATAAATAGTGTAATGAGTTGATAAGTCCTTTTTAGGCAAAGAATTCCAGTAGTGATGTTATGGGTGGCGTTAGTGCCCATGTATATCCCAGAGTGGGAGGAGCCCAGTGCAGATAGGGCATAGGAGCCAGCCACCCCAGCCCATACCATAAGGATGTAGTCAGCACAGTTAAGGCCCTGCATAGGGCAGAGTAATAGGTGAGATAGACTTACACTCAGAACAGCCAGCTGTAGTCTCCTATCTTTTTCTGGTGCTGGAGGCTAAGAGCAGATTGTAAAATACCTTTAAAGGCAGGCTAATTGTTCTCTACAGTGAGTGCTATCCCTCTGGAGGTCTTGAGAGAAGCGGACATGCACTAGAGAAGTAGCTGCAGCAGTCCTGTCTCTGGAACATGTTACTGTCTCTGGAAAAAAACATCCAGGAAGTTCTGAGCTGGATGCATAGAGCCTATCAAAAATGCATTCCTGAACCGTGCGTACAGAGTGCAAGGTTCAGGAGTGCATTTTGTACAGAGTGCAAAGTTCAAGCGTGCGTTTTGTACAGAGTGCAAGGTTCAGGAGTGCATTTTGTACAAGGTGCAAGGTTCAGGCGTGCATTTTTGATAGAGTGATTTTGATAGCTTCAGGAATGCGTTACGTTCAGAGTGCAAAGTTTAGAGGTGCATTTCATACAGCGTGCAAGGCTCAGTAAAGTGTTATGGAATGTGTTATGGAATGTGTTTTGTACAGAGTGCAAGGTTCAGGGAATGCGTTGTACAGAGTGCAAGGTTCAAGAGTTAAACTGCAAATACACCAATTAATAATTAATTAACCAATTAATTAAGAGTTTGGTGAAGTCCAACCTCTGATTTTGGGGATTGGCGGGCCCGATATGTGGGGCTCCACCTCATTTGTCAGACAACCCATGCATAGACAAACAGCTGGAGTTTTTATACATTGCTAGCCAGGGAGGAAGGTGGCAGGGGACAGGACCAATTGTAACTACTGTACTATATGTGCACCCACCCACACAGGTTTATTATACACTTCTGTGGGTGCACATACAGTAGTTACAATTGGTCCTGCCACCTTCTTCCCCTGCCAGCGATGTATAAACGCTGGCTGTTTGTCTATGTACGAGTTGTCTGACAAAGGTAGTGGAGCCCCACATATTGGCGCCACCCATTCCCGACATTAGAGGTTGGATTTGATAGCTCCACTCACTCTCACTGTGGCTGTACCCCCGCCGGCTTGCCCACCCATCCCTGGCTGTGCTGGATGGATGTTCACACTGATGCATGTCCTGGTAGGCTGTCAGCAATGGAGTAATGTGGGACAAAGTCTCTGTACACCGAGAAGCTTGAAATGCGGGTAAGTCCTGCCCAATCTGGGAAGGGACCACAGAGAAGGAACAAAAACTCTGAAAAGGTCAGTTGAAGAAGTGGGAATAGAACACTGAATACGATAGCATAGAATGAGGTGGTGCATGTTCCCTGAGGACATAACATTGAATGTGTGCAAAATCCATTACAAACAGGAAGTTACTTTCTATTTATACTATTAATTTTTTACTGTACAGAAGGTATTTACCTGAAAGTTACCATTGTGCACAATGTACAGAGGCCTAAAGAAGTTGGCTGCTGTAGGGACCTCCTTTAAAAATGGAATCTTTAACCTTTAATATAAAGAAAGCAATTATCAGAAATTGAAATCAGCAATACAAAATAAAGGTAATCTCTGAAGAATAGAAATATGTGAACTACTACTACTGACCTGATGCAGTAACCTGGAAAAAGCTACAATCCGAAGTCTGAATTCTTTATTTATTTATTTTTTATTTATTTTTGTATAAATCTTTTTATTTTATTTCTTAAAACAAACAGAACAAAACACGACAATACATCATACACATTGAACCTGAAATAAATTAGTAGAATATTAAAGCGGATCTCCACCCTAAAGTGAAGATCCGCTGATCGGAACCCTCCCCCCCTCCTCACATTTGACACCTTTCAGGGGGGAGGGGGGTGCAGATACCTGTCTAAAGACAGGTGTCTGCACCCACTTCCGGCCCGCAGTCTTGGGCAAAAGTCGGGTTTTTCCCGTTGTGTGCTGGGAACTCTCGGCTCCCAGCACACAGCGGGAGCCAATCGGCGGGCGCAGCGCGACTCGCGCATGCGCCGTAGGGAACCGGCCATGAAGCCGCAGCGCTTCACTTCCTGGTTCCCTCACCGTGGATGGAGGGGGGAGCAGCAGAAAGATGAGCGAACGCTCGTCCTCTGCTGTGGACGCCGCTGGACTCCAGGACAGGTAAGTGTCCTATTTTTAAAAGTCAGCAGCTGCAGTATTTGTAGCTGCTGGCTTTTAAAAAACATTTTTAATGGGCCATCCGCTTTAAGATCCCATCACAAAAAAAAAGTCTGAATTCTTAAACCGGAGGTCCACACAAAAATGGAACCTCCGCTTTTCGGAACCCCCCCCCCCTCCAGTGTCAGGCCCCGTACACACGGCAGAGAACCTCGACGGGCGGAACACATCGTTCCGCCCGTCGAGGTTCTCTGCCGGCCGTCAGAATCGGCGACCCGCCCGTCGGGAAAGGCAACCAGCCATTCATCCCGACGGGCCGTCGAGCAAATAGAGAACCTGTTCTCTATTTGCTCAACGGGTTTCCCGACGGGCGGGGCTCGCCGAAAGCGTACACAACCTCGGCCGTGTGTACGGGGCTTGACATTTGGCAGCTTTCAGAGGGAGGGGGGGAGTAGATACCTGTGTAATACAGGTATTTTTCTCCTACTTCCGGGCATAGACCCCCACAGGGGTCACGCCACCCCCTGCTGTCTTCTGGAAAACTCACAGGTCCCAGAAGAAGACAGCGGGGACCAGTGAGGATGCGCAGAGCGACTCGCATATGCGCATTAGGGAACCAGGAAGTGAAGCCGCAACACTTCACTTCCTGATTCCCTCACCGAGGATGGTGGCAGGGGCAGCCAAGAGCCAAGCGATTCATCGGCTTCGGCTGCCGACATCGCGGGCGCCCTGGACAGGTAAGTGTCCATTTATTCAAAGTCAGTAGCTGCAGTATTTGTAGCTGCTGACATTTAATGTTTTTTTTAGGCGGACCTCCAATTTAATACTTGTTTCAGGTCACTGACTCGCTAGTTAATGTGAAGTCATAGTCAAGATGAGAGCCCCAAAGACCACAGCTTTAAAAATAAATAGTCTTAAAGGGTCACTAAAGGAAAACATTTTTTTTTGCTGAAATGACTGTTTACAGGGTATAGAGACATAAAAGTTAACTGATTCCTTTTCAAAATGATTAAAAATAGATAAAAATCAATCATATAATGTGCCTGCAGGTTAGTTTCACTTTTGAACTGGCTTCTTGTTTCTGCAAAGTAGAAATAGACACACAGAACAAAAACAAACAAATCCAGGGCAGTGTTTTGTTTTTAAAATGAATCTGATTCTGGGAAGTTTTAGACACACAGTAATGACAGCTTAAACCAATGTGAGAAAGCTCCCAGCACTGTGGTTATAAGGAAACAGACAAGCAGTAAGTGTGGAGAACAGAGCACGATTACAGCAACTTCAAAGCAAAAACGAACAATAAGGACATGAAACCAGTACTGCAGTAAGGTAAAGGAAGCTATTTAGCTAAAAAAAAAAATTCCTTTAGTGATCCTTTAAGAAACAGTCATAAATCAGCATCTGTAAAAATCTGAACATCCTTCCTTGATTTGTTTTAATTGTTTTAGCTTTAATTCCCAGGGATTGTTTGATTCTGTTTAAATTACCTTGTATGCTGTCCCTTTCAGGCTGAGCGTCAGTTTGCAAAAGAAAAGTAAAAATTGGTTCTGATGAATCTACCATAAAGCGAATCCATGACTGAACTCCAGTATGGGTGGACCCTGTTCTGGTCCTAGGCTGATATCTCTCTGATAGCGACACTAGGAAGTGCTTCGCCAGATACATTATTAAATGTGTATGGAGGAGCGCCTGGTAGAAAAGTTAATCTCACTTTGAGGACTACAATATTTGTAGCTCCTGACTTTTAATTTAAAAAAACTTGGTGACGTTCGTCTTCATTCAATAACAGCAAGTTTACAAAAAGGAAGCCCTCAGGTTTCAAATGTTCAATTTGAACATTGGTGTTTTCTTAGTTTTCACTGTATGTGTATTGTGCAAAATGATGGCACATTTGCATTCTTTACTTACCTTCTGCCTAAGCTGGAACAGAAAACCAAGTACAGTAAGATACATGTCGTTGCCAGTGGGCATACTACCATTATTATATTAACGATGTTGACTTTCCCTTCATCTTTAGCTCCTTAAAATAAAAAGTTATAACATATAAGATTTCTATAAGTGATTGAAACATCAGTGTCTGGAAATACATAAATGTACAAGCAGAGACAATCCGCGACAAGCCAAAAAAGGTATGATGTGAAAAAATTGAAAAGAATATATCAGCATTCTTTGCTGGGTTTGCAAGCTGTGATGCTGCTCCTGTCAATAACTCAGTGTACTCTTTGACAGCGGACATTATTAGGTTTGCTGCGGATCTCATATAATCAGGGACCTCCATTCCAGTCCCAGTATATCCCTTCTGGCTGACCCACCGGCATCCTGATCTTTGGAATAATTTCTCCCTAACGGGATGAACACCCCAAATTTGCATTAATTATACATCCTGATATTTTTCTTTGACTGGCAACCTCATTGCTTGAACCCAGCGTGCTGTGTATATTTCCAATTCTTTTAAAACATATCCAATGAAATATTCATCATCCTTTTTAATACATGAACTAATTATCCTTCTCTACACACCCCTGAAGAAGGTCATCCCGAAACGCGTTGGGTGTTAAGAAGGTTCTTCTTGTATTTATCTATATGGTGACAATCATTGGAATTCTGTATTTTAATTTGATATTTAAAAATGTTTTTGATGAATATGTACAATTGTGAATAAAACCTTTTTTATATTCAATATCCTGTATATTTTGAAATATTATTAGTGCCTTAAAAGTCCACCCAGGGGAACCCCCTTTTTCTTTTCTCATATTTACTGGATGTGGCACAAGCATACATTTGCCATTCACCCTCCTCTTTTCAAAAGAATATATCTAAACGATATATGATGGTGCTGCACCTAAATACAGAAAAGGCTTATACTAGGCTTGAGCATATGTAAAAGAAAAAGAAAAAAGTGCGCTACCAAAAACATAAAAAATCACAGAATTTACCTTAAATTGTGAACATAAAAAGAAAACCAATTACACTAGTGTCCTTATTGCTGTGTCAAAAAACACATGTGATAGGAAATGAAAGAATGAGTCCCAAAAAAAATAATTTTGATACATTGACTCCAATACGGTCTCAATCCTCCATAAGGTGACTGTTGTAATGCAGATGAATATTTAGCAAGCAAACTCCAAGCATCAATAAATAGATAGATGGCCGCTTACCAGATCAATCGGACCCCCACAGGCATCATAAGGCCTAATAAACTGGGATATACTCAGCTCGATCACAGCGATGGATCCACAGTCTTCCCCTCTGATTTGAATACCAGGATCCAAACAGCCGTAGTGTCCACGCGATTGTTCCACAGTGCAAGCAGCCTCATCCGATGTTTTAGGAGCATTAAAAATTGAAGGTGGAAAAAATTGAAAAAAATCCTCATCGTGCAGTGTGTCATAAAAAAAGTAGGGCCAGATCCACAGAGCCAGTACGCCGGTGTATCTACTGATTCACCGGCGTACTTTCAAATTACCCGCGTCGTATCATTAGTTTGAATCCTCAAACCATGATATGACGGCTTCGGGCTTCGATCCGACAGGCTTACGTCTTCGTACACCTTCAGGTCGTAGGCAGTGTTGTAAAAGTAACGGCGTTTAAATAAACGCTGTTACGTAACGATTGGCCGTCAAGGGGTAACTAGTAATCTACCTGATTACTTTTACCCCATCACCAACGCCGTTGCCATTACATTGGCGGCGTTACCATAGTTACATTGAGCGCGCGGTGCGGGTGGCAGTCCGGGGTCATGTCTCTGTCTAACTTCTCCTCAGGGCCGGCGGGATGGAGCCTGTGAATGCATTGTGAATTGTGATTGGGTTGCCCGGGTCACACTGTCTGTCATCACACAATGCCATGCCCATGTTCTACTTGATTGGTCGCCGGTGGGCATGTGACTCAGTGTCGGATTGACTCGGTGGGTGGCGCTGGCGCAGCACATGCACGTCCCCCTGGAGTCTCCCGTCCGCGGCCGCCTGCAGTCTCAGAGAGACGTGACTCGTGTCGTGTGTCGGGACTCGTCGGGACTCGGGTGTGACTGACTGACGGATGGACGGTGTCAGTGTCACTGACGGTCCCGGAGCCGCCGACATCTCCCCCCTCTGTTCCCCGCGGAGGCTCCGATCCACCACACCACCAGTCCAAGGCCAGCAGCAAGCCAGCAGCCAAGTCACACTGACTCACCTCACCAGGCAACACCAACTGTGGCCCTGCGGCTGCCCCTGCCCTGCGCAAGCCAGCAGACAGCAGTACCGACCGACCGACTGTGGCCCCTGCCCCCTGCCAGGTGAGGAACCCATTGGAACTGGGGGGGGGGGAGGAGAGCGGCCTAGTCTAAGGCCTGCCTGGTCTGGTGGTGGTGATGTGAATGAACTGTGTGCTACTGGGCTGGCTGAGCTGACCGACTGGCTGGCTGTGCTGATATTGTTGCTTGCTTCAAAGCTTAAAAAACTCCAATTATCTGTCTATAAATATATAACAGGCTTATAGACAGATAATTGGAGTCCTTTAAGCTTTACAATTACAAGCAATATCAGCAGCAACAGTCACTGTCAGCTCAGCCAGTAGCACAAAGTTCATATTTCGTTCATATAAAAAAAAAATTGTATGTGGATCTGGCCCGTAGCTCTTTATTCCATTAAAAAGATAAATCTGACATCTGAATGACTGCACTGATACAAAGAATCAAGGTTAAAACTTAAAAGCATGTGCTAAAACAAACACAGCCTCGGCTCACACCGATCAGCTGTAAAACGTGGTGACGTCAACGGCTCTGGATCCACAACACTGCGTTTCTCCCGAATGGGCATCAACAGGCATCCTTTCCCTGTTGAGGATATCCCAGTTTATGAGCCCTTATGGTGCCTGTGGGGGACCAATTGATCTGGTAAGTGGCCATCTATCTATAGATAATCTATTTATTGATGCTTGGAGTTTGCTTGCTAATTATTCATCTGCATTACACCAGTCACCTTATGGAGGACTGAGACCGTATTGGAGTCAATGTATCAAATTTTTTTTTTTGGGACTCATTCTTTCATTTCCTATCACATGTGTTTTTTGTCACAGCAATAAGGACACTAGTGTAATTGGTTTTCTTTTTATGTTCACAATTTAATGTTAATTCTGTGATTTTTTATGTTTTTGGTAGCGCACTTTTTTATTTTTGTTTTCCATATGCTAAATCAACAGTCATTATAATGCAGCCAATCAAATCACGCAAATTCATTCATATATGTATGTTGTGCTATGGTTGCAAATGGCATCTAAATGAACATGCCCCAAAACACATAGATGTGAACTATCCGTACATTGTGGTGCACTGCTTTGATATAATAGTGCAGGTATAATTTGTTATGTGTCAAGTTGTCATTTAAAAGGAATGTACTGCATTAAAGTAGAACTCCAACTAATATTGTTGGGGTGACTTCTACACCTCCCCTCATTAAAAAAAAATCCATATTTGTACTTAACATTTCGAGCATGCTCCAGTACTGTCCCTGACTTCATCCTGGTTCAGCGCTGCCAATCCTATGTTATTCTGCCCATTTTCTTTTAGCCTAGTATGTCATTTACATGTCATTGTACATGACCCCCTAGGGGGCCACATCATCATGCAAGCTTGGATTCATAGAGCTACAAGACTAAGTGACATTCATATGGCACTATGTAAGCACCGATCAGTCCTGGAAGAACACACCCCTTTCCCACAAACCCTCCACCGCCACTGGAAGAAGTAGAGAAAACTGCTCTGATGTCACAGGATCGATTGGGAAAGGAAAAAGCTAAAGCTTTTATATTAAATGCACACCAACGTATGTGTGTTCTATAGTGTGAATGGATCCCTACAAGATTATGCAGATTGAAGAATATTTGGGGTACCCTAGCTGTAAAAATATCACTCTTGTATGGGTGTCAGGATTTTCTTCCTTGTGTTCCCAGCCCTGATGCCAGCAGATAATATCATCCACAAGCACCAAAGCCTCACCATCCTCTTTTTTGTTGATGTAGCACCCCCTGAAGGTATGGTTGTAACCTTCAGAGCATTGTCGGATTAAATTCTGTGGAAGCCTCTAGGCAGTAGAAAACTTGGGGCTCCCCTTGCAGGTTTCTGGAGGTTTCTCATGCACGTGCTGTATAGTGTTGCTCACGAATATTCGCATTGCAAATATTCGTTACGAATATTGCATATTCGAGTATTCGCGAATAAATCGAATATCACGGTGAATATTCGCTATTGCGAATATTCGTATTTTTTCAAATTTATTTTTAAAACAGATCACATCCTAGTGATCTCCATTGACGTCTAAAAGCATTGCTGGTATGATTAGAGACCCTGGGCCGAGTAGCTGAGGCGATCCTTTTATGTTGCCGAATATTCGCAATGCGCTCTGCCCTTCTGTGTTTTGTGTATAAAAAAAAAAAAAATTAGCTTTAGTTTAGTCATATAAGTTTGTGTAAGTAGAGTTAGTGTTTAGTGCATATTAGTTTAGTAATCCAGGAAATGATCTCCGTTTTCGCGTGTTGACGAGAATTTCGCAATCAATTTCGCATTCGCACTAGCGAAATTTCGCATTAGCGAAATTTCGCATTTTTTTTTATTTTTATAAAATATCACGAATATTCGATATTAACGAATATTCGCGAATATTCTTCTATATATTCGCGAAATATCGCGAAATCGAATATGGCGTATTCCGCTCATCACTAGTGCTGTACTGGGATAACATTGAAGTCAGTAGTGCACATAATGACCATCACTACTGTATATTAAATGTATGTAGGTTGAACCAACACTTTCTATAAATTGACAGCTAAAAGAAGATGAGCTCTGAAGAGACAATGAACCTGATTTCTATGGTATATGTACTTTAAAGTAGAACTGTAGAGAAAACGTTTACATTTTGAATACAGTAAGGGAGGATTTTAATTAGGGTTGTCCCGATACCACTTTTTTAGGACCGAGTACAAGTACCGATACTTTTTTTCAAGTACTTGCCGATACCGAATACCGATACTTTTTTTAAATGTCATGTGACAGTTTTCAAACCACAATACAGACTAAGGATATTTTCTTTAGAATTATGAAGAACTCTAACTCAAGACATTATAAAAGAATAAAAATGAGTAAAAATGAATAAAAATGTTTTATTTTCTTGTCACGCAGTAGTAAATACTCAAAGAATTTTCACAGAACATGTTGATAAATACAAAAAAAGTATTCTATTTAGGTATCGGGAGCATTTGCGCGAGTACAAGTACTCCCAAAAATACTCGGTATCGGTCCCGATACCGATACTAGTATCGGTATCTGGACAACCCTAATTTTAATCATTGTCAGATTTTTTTACTCCATCTGTGTCCCATTGGGGAGATTTCTCTTCAATTCTTGTCCCATAGCCAAACAGGAAGTTAGAGGAAATCCCTTCAAATTAAAGGGTCACTAAAGGATTTTTTTTTAGCTAAATAGCTTCCTTTACCCCAGTGTTTCTCAATTCCAGTCCTCACGCCCCCCCAACAGGTCATGTTTTCAGGATTTCCCTCAGATGAAAAGGCTGTGGGAATTACTAAGGCAGTGAAACTGATCAAATCACCTGTGCAAAATAATGGAAATCCTGAAAACCTGACCTGTTGGGGGGGCATGAGGACTGGAATTGAGAAGCACTGCTTTACCCTAATGCAGTCCTGGTTTCATGTCCTCATTGTTCGTTTTTGCTGTAATCCTTCTCTGTTCTGCACACTTCCTGGTTGTCTGTTTGCTTATGAAAAAAGTACTGGGAGCTTCTCTCTGTGGTCTCTAATCAAGGAGGTGTGATTACTGTGTGTCTAAAACCCCTCAGAACCAATCAGTTTCATTTTAAAAACAAACACTGCCCTGTATTGGCTCTGTGTCTCTGTACTTCACACAAGCATGAAACTAGATGAAAAACGAAACTGAAACTGCAGGCACATTATATGATTGATTTTTATCTATTTTTAATCATTTTTAAAAGGAATCAGTTAACTATTATGTCTCTATACCCTGTAAACAGTCATTTCAGCAAAACATTTTTTTTTCCTTTACAACTCCTTTAAGGGAATTTCTTGGGGACCCTCAGTTCACCAGAACTAGTATCTCCATTGGGAGATTACCCTTTGATTCGTTTTCTGGGGACAACCCAAAATGTGTGTTTTTCTTTTACTTTCACTTTCAATAATAATAGCAAAAATGACAAATATAGAGGTAGAATCTCCCTAATGGGGATACAGATAGCAATAAAAACTGACATGTGTTGTAATCCATCTTTATTCTATCTAAATGTAAAATAAAAGTCGGAAGCTATGAAAGCGGCCAATGTACACCTACTGCAATTCGCGCAGCCAAGTTATCCCATCTAGGATGACCACATTTCCAAATTACCATTCAGGGACACCCCCTCCTTCCCAAAAATCAGCTTGTGCAGTAACGAATCACAGCACAGTGATTGGACACAAGAGGTAGGATTCATGATTTCTCCAATCACGCGCAGGGGGCGGGGATTGTGCTCCTCCGGGCTTTCTCGGCCAGGACAAGTACTGTCAGTGAGTAAAGCGGTGATGTAGTGGCCTTTTTTGAGGGCATCAGATTGGTCTGGGGGGGGGGTGTCTGTGTCAGTTTCATTCCGGGACACTGTATTGTCCTGGAATGAATTTGCCAGGGACAGACCTGCAAAATGTGGGACTGTCACGTGAAAACCGGGACACGTGGTCACCCTAATCCCACCTAAGTATAATGACGGCAGCTGGTCAGCAAGCGGTAAAGGGTAAATCCACTTTTGTGGGGAAAATAATTTCAAATAAAGAAAAAGTGATATAGTGTATACCATTGCAACACAAATCTTATTGTAATTGAATGTAATGAAAAATTACCTTTCGCATCACTGATCGCTGTTCTTGATGACAGGGAACACGATCAGTGACAGTGTCACTGGGCAGAACGGGGAGATGTTGTGTTTACACTAACATCTCCCCATTCTTCCTCTCCGTTTGACGATCATGGGTATGCCTGCGGACATCGAGTCCGCGGGACCCACGATCGGGGCTCAAAAGGGACTTATATAAACGTCCTTTTGCCTGTCCGTGCCATGCTGTCGACGTATATCGTTGTGCGCTGGTCGGCAAGCAGTTAAGGGGTTACCCTTTAAGTACATGCATGCTTTGAAATGTACAAATGTAACACTTGTAGGTGTTTATTACATCTCATAGAGATCACGGTATTCCTCATGAAAATGCCTCCATCTGCTTTTTCTCCAGAGAGCAGAGCCATCTTTATCCGTTATCTTCTACAGTCACCATTTACTTCCTTGACTAAGATGCTGGCTCAGAGATAAAGCATTTGGGCTAGATTCAGGTAGGAGCGGCTTAATTCTAACCCTGCCTAGCGTATGGTATTTACACTACGACGCTGCAACTTTTTCACTTTCAACTTTATTCTTTAGGCTCCTTACACACGGAGCGGTCCGTTTTTCGGTCCGCTCCGTGTGTCCGTCAGCTCAGCGGGGGGGGTCTCTGCTCAGCTGTCGGCGGACAGGGCGGTCCCCGCACACTGTGCAGGGACCGCCCCGTCTCTCCTCCGCTCTCCCCTATGGGGAGTCGGATGGAAACGGACCGTCTGTCCGTTTGCATCCGATCCGATCCACCGGACGGAAGAAAAATAGGGTTTTCATCCATCCGCAAAACGGATCCAGACAGACGCGGATCGTAGGCGGACGTTAGCGGATGCATCATCCGCTAACCGATTCGCTCCCATAGGGACACATTACAAGTCCGTAAACGGACTTGTAATTAGGGGACCGTTCGTCCGCTCATGTGAAAGGGGCCTAAAGCACTTGCCTGTAAAGTTGAGGCGGCGTAGTGTAAATGGCCCGTCTTAAGTCAAATTGGGCGGGTAGGGGGAATGTATTATTTAAATAATGCGCGATCCCGCGCCGAACGTACTGCGCATGCGCCAGCCGTGAATTGATCCCAGTGCGCATGCTCCAAATCACAACGTCAATACGGCGTGAACGACACTTACGCAAAGCCTTATTCGCAAACGTTTTACATAAAAGAACGTGAAAAAAAAATGCCGTCTTATCTCTTTCCTGAATCTGGCCCTTTATGTTCATACTGGAACCTGTTAAGTTCTGTGTTCACAAGCTTCTCCCCCTTGCGACTAGTTACAAAGTTACAATTTTACAATCTGATCACTGGTAGGGAGGAGACTGCGGAAAGGCTTGCTCCTGCCTGCGTCAGACTGATGACATGATAAGATGGCTTTTTAATGATAAATACTTACAAAATAAAAATGATGCTGCATTTTGTGACATGTCAGGAATTTATTTGTGCAGACTTATAAAGATACTAAAAGGTACACTTTAATTTAATAGATCAAAGCTGATCGGATTGATGGTACCTAGAGCGGGTATCCTGAGCTCTGAACTCCACTCGCTCCATTGGCTGTGATACTGGTCCTGCTCCAATATTTTACAGCGAAGGCGCAAATCATAATCTGAGCCCGTTTCAAACTCTGATGCCAGCAACTCCTCAGACTGCTCTTTGTTTTGTTTGTCATTCAATGTCTTCTGCTTTGCTTCCTGTATAAACATAACAGACAGGAAAACCACATCATCACATGCCACTATTGTCAGTTTTCAGGTAAGAAGAGCATCCTCGGGCTGATTTATGAAAGGAATAGAGACTGTTCATTCAGCCAAGTGAATGTTCACTGAGCTTAGTAAATGCGGTGATGTTCTGTTCACTTCAATCAGCTAATCATCTTCCAACAAGTATTAACCACTTGACTACTGGGCACTTAAACCCACTTAATAACCAGACCAATTTTCAGCTTTCGGTGCTCTCACATTTTGAATGACAATAACTCAGTCATACAACACTGTAACCAAATGAAATTTTTGTCCTTTTTTTCCCCACAAATAGAGCTTTCTTTTGGTGGTATTTTATCACCTCTGCGGTTTTTATTTTTTTCGCTATAAATAATAAAAGAACGAAAATTTTGTAAAAAAATGAATTTTTCTTCATTTCTATTATAACATTTTGCAAAAAAGTAATTTTTCTTCATAAATTTGGCCTAAAATGTATACTGCTATATATCTTTGGTAACAAAACAAAAACAAATTTTGATATTATTTAGTCTGGGTGAAAGTTATAGGGTCTAAAAGCTATGGTACCAATTACTGAAAATTGATCAATTTGATCACATCTGATGTACTGACAGCCTCTCTCATTTCTTGAGACCCTAACATGCCAGAAAAGTACAAATACCCCCCAAATGACCCCTTTTTGGAAATAAGACATTCCAAGGTATTTAGAAAGAGGCATTGTGAGTTTTTTGAAGTTGTCATTTTTTCCCACAATTCTTTGCAAAATCAAGATTTTTTTCATTTTTATTTTCTTTCCACAAAATTTTCATATTAGCAGGTTATTTCTCACACACAGCATATGCATACCACAAATTACACCCCAAAACACATTCTGCTATTCCTCCCGAGTATGGCGATACCCCGTGTGTGAGACTTTTACACAGCGTGGCCACATACAGAGGCCCAACATGCAGGGAGCACCATTAGGCATTCTGGAACACCCAGACCAATTCTGACATTTCTCTCCTACATTTAAAAATCATAATTTATTTGCTAGAAAATTACATAGAACCCCAAAACATTATGTATGTTTTTTTTTAGCAAAGACCCTAGAGAATATAATGGTGGTTGTTGCAACTTTTTATCGCGCATGGTATTTGCACAGCAATTTTTCGAACACATTTTTTTTGTTTTTTGGAAATAAAACAGTTTTGTGCTTTTAAAAAAAAAAACATTAAATTTAGCCCAATGTTTTTGCATAATATGAAAGATGAAGTTACGTCGAGTAAATAGATACCCAACATGTCACCCTTCAATATTGCACACGCTCGTGGAATGGCGCCAAACTTCGCGACTTAAAAATCCCCATAGGTGACGCTTTAAATATTTTTACTGGTTACATCATTTTAGTTGGAGAGGAGGTCTAGGGCCAAAATGACTGCTCTCGCTCTAACGTTCGCAGCGATACCTCACATGTGTGGTTTGAACACCGTTTTCATATGTGGGCGGACTTACATGCACGTTCGCTTCTGTATACGAGCACACGGGAACAGGGGCGCTTTAAGTTTTTTTTTTTTTTTTTCATTGTTCATTTTACTTTATTTATTTTAGTTTGACACGTTTTTCCCCAAAAATAAATGTTTTGATTACTTTTATTCCTATTACAAGGAATGTAAACATCCTTGTAATAGGAATATAGCGTGACAGGTCCTCTTCAGTGAGATATGGGGTCAATAAGACCCCACATCTCACCTCTAGGCTGGGAAGCCTGAAAAAAAACGACCGCAGAGTATTGCGCAAGGAGTATTGCGCAGGGAGTATTGCGCAGGTAATATTGCGCAGGGAGTATTGCAGAGTATTGCTGGGGGTACGCTGAGTATTGTTCAGAGTATTGCTGGGGGTACGCTGAGTATTGTTCAGAGTATTGCTGGGGGTACGCTGAGTATTGTTCAGAGTATTGCTGGGGGTATGCTGAGTATTGTTCAGAGTATTGCTGGGGGTATGCTGAGTATTGTTCAGAGTATTGCTGGGGGTATGCAGAGTATTGTTCAGAGTATTGCTGGGGGTATGCTGAGTATTGCTGGGGGTATGCTGGGATGGATGAGCAGGGATGGATGGATCTGTGACTGCAATAGTCACAGATCCATCCACAGCGCTGCCGCCATCCGCGCTCCCCCTCTCACACTGTACCGGTCTGTTTACATGTGATCGAGCCGTCAGCGGCGATTTACCGTGATCCGTGACCCGCCGGCTCCTCTGGACCCGGCGGTCACGGACATTCCCGTGTGCGCGGCCCAGGGGGCGCGCAGGAGCGCGACTCTGGAATCACGTTATATAACGTGATCCCAGAGTTTAGCAACCACCTTGCCGCCGTTATTTTTCGGCAGGTGGTTGCTAAGTGGTTAATTCCTTCACCAACTGGGTATTCAAGGTGAACACGAGTTTTGCTTTATTTACTACTATTCACTTGTCAAAGTGAACATTTCCGCTAAAGGCTAGGTCCCGCTTCTCCAAGTCCATGACTGCGTGTATATTGCACACTTTCCTGCACCCACCGCACAAACACACTGCTAATAGAAGATGCACGGTGGTGCCGTTTACTCTTAATGCCACCCATAGGTGTGCGTAGAGGGTGTACCAGCCTGGGATCACCCTAATCTTTATCTAGCGCCCTGCTCCCAATGAGTGGGCGCTATGTGTTAAAATTGTAGTTATCTGAGCAGTAGTTGGCTCAGAAGGATTATAAATTGTGGCTCTGTCTCAGTTCAGCTGGTTGCATGATTTTCGGCCTGACGATGGGTGTCGCTGTCACCGCTGGTCAGGGTTGGAAAGGCAACAGGCAGGATGCATTGGGTGCCTCTTTTCCCAGAAGCAGCCCAGGGGGCGTGGTGAACCCGCTGTGCATTTTGGGAGAGGGTACTTAAGGGACAGACACCATTTTGTGGGGTTCGTCTCCCGCTCCTCACCTGAGGGCCCTCCTGGCTTCAGGGATGTGTTGGCAGTTTCCGCCTCGGGGCCAAGTTGAGATCCAGGAGCCACTGGGGCCTACTGATCCCAGATGATCCTGTGTCGCCTTACCTGATGGAAGGGACCGAGCAATTGAGGACTCTATTGGAGGATGTATCCGGATCAAAATTTACCTCACAGTGCTGCCGGAACGGCTGAGTGATCCTGGCACTGAGAGCTGTGTTCTGTTATTTTTCTTCAGAAGTTAACCCAGTGAGAGGTTGCACAAGTCTGTGCCAGAGACTATTGAGCGAATCCTAAGTTCACCAAGTCTGTGGCAGAGACTAATGAACAAATTCTACTACCTAGTCTGTGGCAGAGACTTTTTTGATTGAGCTTCGCACCGGCTGCTAGGACAGTGAGAGTGGGCCTATCAGGTGTCATTTACCATTGCCTTACTTATTTTTAATGAACACAATGAAAATACTCACTCACTGTGTTCATGTTCTTAACTGAAGCATAGTAAAATGTTTACTATGCTTCAGTTTGTGAATGAGCAGGAAGTTGCTTGGCACAGACCACTACCCATGCATTCACTGTCCTGTGCAGCTGAGGATGCATAGAAAGGCATGCGTGTTTGAGCTTTGGTTTTCCATGTTGTGAACCATATAGCATTATATGGTTTCCCTGTGGCAATGATTTTGGAAAAGGTGGGGGACATTTTCCCTACGTTTTCAGGAGGTACAGCAGCCCATTCCAATGAATGGGCTACTGTACTGTTGGAAGGCAACATGATTTAAAGGGGTTGTAAAGGTTTATTTTTTATTTTCTAATCAGGTTCCTTTAACCACTTAAAGCGGAGTTCCACCCAAATTCGGAACTTCCGTTAATCCCACTCTTCACCCCCTTACATGCCAGATTTGGCATGTCATTTTTTTTGGGGGGGGGGGGAGTAGGGGCTTCAGGAGGAGTGGGACTTCCTGTCCCACTTCCTGCTTCCGCCAAGGGGCTGGTTAGGCGATTAAGCTTAATCGCCTACAGCAGCCCCTCCCTGTAGGCGATCGCATGGGACACTGACAGGTCCCATGTGATCGCCTGTCCAATCAGAGGCGGGCCGCGCCGCTCACGCAGTGCCGCAAGCGCAGTGCCGTTTGCGCATGCGCAGTGGGTGCCCGGCCGTGAAGCCGAAGGCTGTCACGGTCGGGTGCCCACACTTAGGATGAAGACGCCGGCCGGGGAGAGGGGGAGAGGAGCGGACCCCCCGGCCGGCGCGTCGCTGGATCGTGGAGCAGGTGAGTGTGTGTTTATTAAAAGCCAGCAGCTACACTAGCTGCTGACTTTTAATAAACACTAAAGCTCCATTCACACCTGAGCGACAAAACGCCTGTCGCCCGACACTCGTGCCGCTGGAGGGGAAAAATCCCATTCATGTCTATAGAGATGGTTCACATCTCTGAAACGCCGAACGCCTGGCGTTCGGCCATAGACATCAATGGGAGACTTTGTAAAAAAAAAATTATCGAAGCGCGGCAAGTAATTCGCTCAGGTGTGAATGCAGCCTTAATGTGGCTGGAACACCCCTTTAAGCCCCAGAACAAAATGCAGCTAAAGGTCCTTGCCCCTTTTTGCAAATTGGCACTGAGTCACTTTAACTGACAATTGCTCGGTCGTGCGACGTGGCTCTCAAACAAATAGAGCTTTCTTTTAGTGGTATTTGATCACCTCTGCAGTTTTAATTTTTTGCGCTATAAACAAAAATAGAGAGCGACAATTTTGAAAACAATGCAATGTTTTTTACTTTTTGCTATAATAAATATCCCCCAAAATGTTTTTTTCTTATGGGATCAAGTTAATTTCCATGGCAGAGGGACTTTTAAATGAATTGCAATTCATCTGATCACTCTTCATAACATTCTGGCAACGCTGTATCTTGGCCTAGGGCCCTAGGCCAACAAGGCCCAGGCCTAAGGCAGCACTTTGAAGAGGGCAGCATGACATGAGTCCCCGTCGGCTTGCGCTACAGTTTTAGTGCAGGGCAAGTCTCATGAGGTGGACTGGGCTGCAAGACAAATCGGTCTGGTGCCCCCATAAAGCGGCTGCACTGCTCCAAGTATGATAGGGATGTCGCAGACACAAGGTTCACTGACATAGTCACCTATATCTGGCAGGTAGGTAGTAGGACTCTCCTGCAATCCTTTGCTGGTGTCAGTTGTACATAATAGGGAATCTTAATTTTATTTCTGTTGATTGCTGATGAGAAAAATAAACAGATGGATTTTTTTGTGCTCCCAATCCTTCCTTTGCTCAATGCCTGGACCACATACCTTCATCACTGTGCTACATGTTTTCTGCCGCACCACTGACATTGTTATATCCTCTTAGTCCTGAAATTTGTGCTTAAAGTAGAACTATAGGCAACTTTTTTATTTTTCCATTTTGGATAGAGTAAGGGATGGTTATAGCCCCTATTAATTTTATTTTACCATCCGTGCATTACTCTTTATTTCCTACCCCATAGCCAAACAGGAAGTGAGATGAAATCTCTGCAGATTAAGGGATTCCATCCCCCCAGGCCCTCAGAACTAGTGTCCCCACTGAAAAATTTCAGGGCAGGTCTTAAACAGGAAGGGGTGTGACCTTGACAGGAAGGGGTGTGTCATATTTAAATTAGGGGTTGCACGAGTTTCGTCAAACCTAAATACACCGCTGCATTCTGGATTATTTACAAATTGCCATCATAAAAATTGAGGCAGCAGACTTGAAAAATTATATTTGTGTCATTCCCAAAACTTTAACCACTGTTGTGCTTTCTACATAGGCTTTTCTAACTGACAGGTGAATAGTTTTCTTGATGTATGTCGTCCTTTGTTATCATATAATTTGTTTTCTTAATAATCTTGTTAGAATCTGCATTATTTTTCACACAGTTGCACACATTTATATGACACTTTGACTGTTATAGCCATTAACAGATTGCAGTGTTACCTTCCAGGTTGATGTATGCCTCTTTAGCTGTAATTCATAATCTAAATTGGCATCTCCAAAATACTCATCATAACCGTTCCACATTAACTTGTATGTAGTTCCATTGATCTTGTATGAAAGATTGACAGGTGGATCCAACTTGACTGTACAAAGAACAACAATAACAATAATAAAAGTAATGATCATACATTTACTTCTATACAGTACTTTGCTTTGCCCATATATACAGCACAAACTGAAACTGAGCAAAAAGACTTCATCGGTTTATAAATGATGATGTTAAAAATAATGTGGACTGAAGGAATATATGGGTATGCATTGCTGATCTCATCTTTAAAAATACAAGTTTCCTGGCTGTCATGCTCATTTAGTTAATTCATCGCTTTCTAAATCACTTTCCTAGAACAAGTATGCCGTTCTGACTTACGCTTAAACCACTCCTCACACCCTTACATGCCACATTTAGCATGTATTTTTTTGGGGGTGGGGGCTTCTTGTAGGAGGGGGACTTCTTGTCCCACTTCCTACTTCCGCCCAGAGACCACTTAGGCTACTCGTTAAATCTCGCCTAATGCGACCCCTACCTGTAGGGAGACAGGTCCCAGGCGATTGCCTGTCCACTCAGGGAGCGCAGCGCAGTTCGCGCATACTCAGTGAGTACCCGGCTGTGAAGCCAAAAGCTGTCACGGCTGGGTGCCCACAGTTAGAATTAGGGTTGTCCAGATACTGATACTAGTATCGGTATCGGGACCGATACCGAGTATTTGCGGGAGTACTTGTACTCACGCAAATGCTCCCGATACCTAAATAGAATACTTTTTTTGTATTTATCAACATGTTCTGTGAAAATTCTTTGAGTTTTTTACTACTGCGTGACAAGAAAATAAAACATTTTTATTCATTTTTACTCATTTTTATTCTTTTATAATGTCTTGAGTTAGAGTTCTTCATAATTCTAAAGAAAATATCCTTAGTCTGTATTGTGGTTTGAAAACTGTCACATGACATTTAAAAAAAGTATCGGTATTCGGTATCGGCAAGTACATGAAAAAAAGTATCGGTACTTGTACTCTGTCCTAAAAAAGTGGTATCGGGACAACCCTAGTTAGAATGGAGTCGCCGGCAGAGGGTCGGGAGAGAAGCGGAGCTCCGGGCATCGCGTCACTGGACAGTGTAACAGGTTAATGTATGTTTATTAACCACTTAAGACCCGGACCATTACGCAGGTAAAGGACCTGGTCAGTTTTTACTATTCGGCACTGCGTCGCTTTAACTGACAATTACGCGGTCGTGCGATGTGGCTCCCAAACAAAATTGGCGTCCTTTTTTTCCCACAAATAGAGCTTTCTTTTGGTGGTATTTGATCACCTCTGCGGTTTTTATTTTTTGCGCTATAAACAAAAATAGAGCGTAAATTTTGAAAAAAAAAACAATATTTTTTACTGTTTGCTATAATAAATACCCCCCAAAAAATATATAAAAAAACATTTTTTTTCTCAGTTTAGGCCGATACATATTCTTGTACATATTTTTGGTATAAAAAAAAAAAAAAATCGCAATAAGCGTTTAACGATTGGTTTGCGTAAAATTTATAGCGTTTACAAAATAGGGGATAGTTTTATGGTATTTTTATATTTATTTTTTTACTTCTAATGGCAGCAATCAGCAATTTTTTTCTTGACTGCAGCATTATGGCGGACACATTGGACAATTTTGTCAAATTTTGGGGACCATTGTCATTTTCACAGCAAGAATTGATGTAAAAATGCTTTGTTTACTGTGAAAATGACAATTGCAGTTTAGGAGTTAACCACTAGGGGGCGCTGTAGGGGTTATGTGTGACCTCATATGTGTTTCTAACTGTAGGGGGTGGGGCTGGACGTGTGACGTCACTGATCCCTTTCCCTATATCAGGGAACAGACGATCAGTGTCATTGCCACAGTGAAGAATGGGGAAGGTGTGTTTACACACACATCTTCCCGTTCTTCAGCTCCTGTGACCGTCGCGGGACACCGGCGGCCATCGGGTCCGCGGGTCCTGTGCCTGTGCCCAGCCGTGCCATTCTGCCGATGTAAATGTGCAGGAGGCAGTCCTTAAGTGATTAAAAGCCAGCAGCTACACTTTTTGTAGCTGCTGACTTTTAATAAACATAAAAAAGGCTGTAACTCCCCTTTAAATGGCTGCATGTTTGTTTCAGGCCAGTAAACCAGAAAGTACACAAGATTTAAAGTATATGTAAACCTCGACCTTGTAAAATAACCCATTTAGTTTAAAATAGAAACGAAAGGCATGAACATTTAAAATTTCCCTGCAGGATGTTTTTGTTGAGCGGGGGGGGGGGGGGGGGGTGCCGCTGATCAGGGTTGTTGAGCGGGGGGGTGCCCTGAATCAGAGTTGTTAAGGGGGGGTGCCCCGAATCGAAGTTGTTAAGCGGGGGGTGCCGTTCGGATCAAAGTTGTTGAGAGGGGGAATTCCGCGGATCGGAGTTGTTAAGCGGGGACGTGCCGCCGCGGGATTTGTCGCAAATCGCGGTAATCGCATGGGGGGTGCAGCGGAATCGCGGGACTGCAGCCCTGATCGCGAGACCGCGGGATTTACCGCGAATCAGGGACGGTTGGGAGGTATGCATTTGTGTATATACTGTATAAAACATAATAATCCCTTTTTTTCCTCTTTTTTTTTTATAAGTGCTCACATTCCCTCTATTCTTAGCTGCATAAGGATCTAAGATCATAAGGGTCTTCCAAGTGAATGGCTGTGCAATAGGAACGTGTCAGCACAAGTCTGATCAATGGAGGAAAGCAAGCTGAGTGACTGGCAGGATCACCAGGTATTTCACACAAAGGAAGCAATACAAAGAGTACAGGATACTTTTTCACACAAGTACATTGTACAGCTGGTACATATCAGTAATATGAATTTCTGGGTTGACATGTTCTTTAAAGTCTAAATTCAGCCATAATAAAAAATAATCATAATCGTGTAGCACTACCCCCAAAGGAGCTGCTGGTTTAGATTTTGGATTTTGCAGGTAACTTCTAAGTTCGTTGTCCTTAAAGAAAGTCTGTAAGAATTGCAATATCCACACAAGATGTAAAACCTACAATAGTCAGGTTTTATTTTTCTCTGCTGTATAAAACTTGTGAAGGAAGTAGAAAGCGTAGAGAGAAGGTTCAGATACGCGGTACCGAATGCACAAACATGGCCTAAAGCCGTAATGATGCACAGACAGTTTAGAAAAACAGTCTCTGCCACAGACCGTCTGAGAACAAAATGGATAGCCAGGAATCCTCTGCCACAGGATTTTAGTCCCAAACTTCCTGTCTTACAGCAAAAGAGCCTTTAAGCCGGTCCGGTGGCCCATAAGACAAATTGAGCAGTGGATCCCTTGTTAACGAAATCACCAGGCCTATTCCGAGAAAGCCTGAGTTGCTTAGTCTCCTCCTGGGCAGGTCCTCCCCCGGTCTCGTTAAGCAGCTTCCTCCACTTGGACGGACAGCTTGGTATCCCCTTCAGTATCATAGGCCCCAGCCAGCATAGCTGGGCCTACTGAACAGAGATGCAGCCTCAGGCCAATGTGGTCCCAAGGCTGGAACCACACACACATACCTTGCGCCTGGCAGGCCACGAGGCGAAGGACCCTGAAAACAGCGTCTGCCCCTTAAGTATCCCCTCCCAGCATGCACAGCAGGGCATCACTCCCACTGGGCTGCTGCCGAGAAGGGTCACTTAACACACCATGGTTCGCCCGAGTTCCAACATGGGCCTGAAGTGGTAACGCCACCTAAAGGCAACAAGGTAAAACTTCTATCGAACACAACCATAGCCAAAACAGAGGCTAATTTCCATGTAATTCTTAAAGCGGAGGTTCACCCAAAAATCAACTATCTGCCATTAGATCCAGCATACTGCTGACATCTGCGGTTTGCTGGTTTTTTTTTGTACTTATTGTTTTATCAGGCTTTGTTATCCGGCTCCGAGCGGGGATTCTTTCCGGGTATAGGCGTTCCTAAGACAAGCGGAGTTGATTGACGGGCTGGTAAAGCGCGTCACGCCTTCCGAAAATACCCAAAGTGACACTCGGCAATTTACGGCGCCTGCGCAGTCAGCTCTACACGGCAGGCGCAGGCGCCGTATAGCGCAGCAAACACCCGAGTGTCACTTCGGGTATTTTCGGAAGGCGTGGCGCGCTTTACCAGCCCGTCAATCAACTCTGCTTGTCTTAGGAACGCCTATTCCCCGTAGGAATCCCCGCTCGGAGGCGGATAACAAAGCCTGATAAAACGATAAGTACAAAAAAAAAAAACAGCATACTGCAGATGTCAGCAGTATGCTGGATCTAATGGCAGATAGTTGATTTTTGGGTGAACCTCCGCTTTAAAGTATTGGCTCGGATGCCCCCTAAATTTATAATAGCACCCACTCATTGGGAGACCAGCGTTACAATAGATTGATACGATGTGGCTACTGTTAGCAGTTGCACATTTGCATTCCGCCACTGGAGATAAAAAGGCAGGGATAGCGACTGTCACAGGACAATGAAGTAAGGTGAATATTATTGTGTCCTTGCTTATTCCCTTGCAAAAACAAACAGTAGGTTCTTTATCAGTGGGGGCAATAGCATTTTTGACTACAGTACTTTTTTTTTGACTCTTGCTATAAACCAGGGGTTTGCAAACCATGTCCCAAATGCAGTCTGTTTCAAGATTTTATTAGGCCCACAACTAGGGTCAGTGTCTTCTCATAAGACCCTTCTCACACTGGTAGATTTTCCGGCGTTTAAGCGCTAAAAATAGAAACTGTAAAGCGCCTGAAAAGCACCTATCAAGCCACCCGAGTGTGAAAGCCTGAGTGCTTTCACACTGGGGCGTTGCGCCTGCAGCACGGGAAAAAAAGTCTTGCAAGCAGTATCTTTGGGGCGATGCGGAAGCGGTGTATACGACGATCCTAAACCGCTCCTGGTAATTTTAATGAATGGGCACCCCTGCCGAAGCGCCTGCAAATCGTTTCATTAGTGCCGCAACACAAGCACTATTTACCCTTTATTTGGCCGCTAGCGGGGGTTAAAAGTGCCCCACTAGCATTCTGAAAAGCGCCGCTATAAAGGAAGCTCCGTAGCGAGGTGGAACCTTAGCGCAGGTGCACATGACTGGGGGGACCCTGAGCAGGGGGACAGGAAAAGGAAGGGGCCGCAATCGCGGCTGCACAGGGGGCGGGGCTTATGCCTCGAGGCAAGCTCCCTTAAAAGATCCGGGGGGCGGGGCCATCCATTCGGGCGCCATCCACAGTGAGGCATCACACAGGCAGTTTTTCCCTCCCTCCTTCCCTGGGGAAGTGTCTGGTATGGGTGTATGTTTTGTAACGCTCTTTGTTTTTCAGGTGGACGTTGGCGTTTGTTCAGGGTTCCTGAGAATTGGGTGGGGTTTGGTACATACATATTAGATGTGTGTACCTTAGTTGTTGGTAGGAGTTGGGGCCCGTCATGGGATGGGCACCTTCCCTATCTGGTTAGGTGGATAGTGGTATATCGTGCTGAAGAATCAAACGAAGGAGGAAGTCATGGCCTTGTGAGCTGATGGGAGCGCGGCTAGAGGTCCGAAAACTTTCTATGGGGTACAGCCGATTACCGGGCACTTTTTCTTTCCCTTTCTCAGGAACCTCGTGTTTACAACTGTTTGGGGTTAATTGTTTTTTGTTAGGTTAATTTATTGCGTATTGGTTAAACATATATATTTAATGTTAAAAGTTTTATATTTAAAAGTTGGTTATTTTTGTAAAGTTATTTAATTTTACCTTTTGGATTTAAAATAAAAGGGGACTTTGGTGGCCATTTAATCCAGAAGGTGTTGCGTGATTACTATGGGTGGGTTTAAGGTTTTGGGGTGGGTTTTTGTTTTCTTCCAAGCACTAGGCATACACCAGCATCCCTTTATCGCTAACACCTGCACTGAAAGGCGTCTAAGGTCTTCAGGTCTGTCTATGTTTCAGTCTCTGCAAAAGCGCTAAGTTGTGAACCTAGAGTAAAGTCCCACTGTCATGATGACTGAAGCACAGCATTCTAGTTCAATATACATACAAATAAGTTGTACTTACTGTGGCAAGTCGTTTTAAATTCCGGAATTTCAGCCAGGATTACTTTAGTGGTATCATCTCGCACTACAACCTTAAAAGGATCATCAGAGGGGTCACCCGGTAGATCTGTTATATTACAACTGAATTTATTTTCATCATGTGCCATTTTAATTAGAGTGCATTGATCGTCACCTAAAATTCTGTAGTGAAATGAGAAGGGTAATCAAAAATACATGTGTGTTTAATGATATTTCCATTATAAATATTCACTGTGGAAAAGCAGATTAAGGCTGGGTTCACACCTATGCAAATTGGATGAGAGTTTCCCCGCATCCAATTCGCACAGCAGGTCCATTTCATGTCTGAATTCAGGCTGAAATCGGACCTGAAGTGGTGAACCAGCACGCACCAGGCCCCTGTTGTGCGACGGATGCGGCAATGGTGTGAACCCAGCCTAAATCCTCATGCACACTTTACCTAAAAAATGCTGTTTTTTTAGGCGCTTGAGCTTTTTTTTTTTCTGCCTCTAAACGCCACTTCATATTAACCTATCTGCTAGGGTTGCCACCTTTTCTTCAAGCCAAACCCGAACACTTCAGCGTCACACAGCAATTTTATTTTACTAGTATGGAACATCAGAGTCCACAGAGTTGCTCCTGTGCATCAGAGTCCACAGAGTTGCTCCTGTGCATCAGAGTCCACAGATTCACTCCTGTGCATCAGAGTCCACAGATTCACTCCTGTGCATCAGAGTCCACAGATTCACTCCTGTGCATCAGAGTCCACAGATTCACTCCTGTGCATCAGAGTCCACAGAGTCACTCCTGTGCATCAGAGTCTACAGAGTCACTCCTGTGCATCAGAGTCTACAGAGTCACTCCTGTGCATCAGAGTCCACAGAGTCACTCCTGTGCATCAGAGTCCACAGAGTCACTCCTGTGCATCAGAGTCCACACAGTCACTCCTGTGCATCAAAGGCCACACAGTAACTCCTGTGCATCAGAGTCCACACAGTCGCTCCTGTGCATCAGAGTCTACAGATTCACTCCTGTGCATCAGAGTCCACAGAGTTGCTCCTGTGCATCAGAGTCCACAGATTCACTCCTGTGCATCAGAGTCCACACAGACACTCCTGTGCATCAGAGTCCACACAGTCACTCCTGTGCATTAGAGTCCACAGAGTTCCACCTGTGCATCAGAGTCCACAGAGTTCCACCTGTACATCAGAGTCCACAGAGTTCCACCTGTACATCAGAGTCCACAGAGTTCCACCTGTGCATCAGAGTCCACAGAGTTCCCCTTTTCATCAGAGTCCACAGAGTTCCCCTTTTCATCAGAGTCCACAGAGTTCCCCTTTTCATCAGAGTCCACAGAGTTACTGTGGACTATGGGGACTCTGATGTAAGGGAGAACTCAGGGGACTCTGATGTAAGGGAGAACTCTGGGGACTCTGATGTAGGGGAGAACTCTGGGGACTCTGATGTAAGGGAGAACTCTGGGGACTCTGATGTAAGGGAGAACTCTGGGGACTCTGATGTAAGGGAGAACTCTGGGGACTCTAAAATAAGGGATGCTCTGGTGTAAGGCAAGGAATCTGATGTAAGGGGGAGCACTGTGGCCTCTGGTGCAAATGGGGAGCTCTGATGTAATGAGTGCTCCAAGAACCCTGATTTACCTTGGCCTACTTACTTAGAGGCAGGAGAGAGAAGGAGAGGGGGAGACTTAGTCCAGCCTGAATAATGTGTCCGGGGCTCAGACAGTGTGAAACCCAGATGCATGATTCCAAACCCCGAACTGTCCGGGTGAATCCCGAACAGGTGTCAACCCTACTATCTGCTCATGCACACATGGGAGTTTAGAAGCATTTATATTAAGAGACAGGGTCGTTTAGAGGCAGAAAAAAAGACATCACTTGTGCGCTCAGTAGAGGAGCTTTTGAGCATAAAATGCTCTCTAAAGCACATAAACGTGCATTAAAAGTGCATTAACGCTAGGCGTGTTTAGGCACGTTCCTGCGTTACTGCATTCTAATGGGAAGAATTTCGGTCAATAGAATGTATTATTGCCAGACGTATGAAAAGTGTCAGGCGGCGTACACACGACCGAGAAACTCGTCGGGCGAAACACATCATTTCCCTCGTCGAGTTCCTAGTTCGGCAGTCAAAAAACTCGTCGAGCCAAATTTTCTATAGATACGCTGTCGTAAGTACAAATGTGCGCCGTCGTATCTCTGCGCCGATTCCCCAAGCTAGATATGTCAAAAAATTTGGCTTTAACAGCCCGACGTAACTTGCCTACGCCGGCGTATCGTGGGCGCATAGTTACGCTGGGCGCATTCGGTGTACCCATGTTAAATATGCAAATGAGTAAGATACGCCGATTCACAAACGTACTTGCGCCCGGCGCATGTTTTAAGCGATTTGCGTAAGGGTCCTTTCACACAGAGCGGACCGTTTTTCGGTCCGCTCCGTGTGTGTCCGTCGGCTCAGCGGGGGGTCCCGCTCAGCTGTCGGCAGGGACTGTGCAGGGACCGCCCTGTCTCTCCTCCGCTCTCCCCTATGGGGAATCGGATGAAAACGGACCGTTTGTCCGTCTTCATCCGATCTGTTCCGCCGGACGGAAGAAAAATAGGGTTTTCTTCCGTCCGAAAAAACGGATCCAGACGGACGCGGATCTTTGCGGACGTTAGCGAATGCATCATCTGCTAACGGACGCGATCCCATAGGGGCCCATTACAAGTCCGTTTACGGACTTGTAAAAACGGACGAGTGGAGGCGGACGTGTGAAAGGGCCCTAAGGGTTACATCCGGCGTAAAGTTATCCTCATATAGGAGGCGCAACCCATGCAAAGGTATGGACCAGGGAACGAACGCCGTAGATTTTTACGTCGTTTACGTAGTACGTGAATAGGGCTGTGCGTAGGTTACGTTCACGTCGTAGGCAGTGTTTTGACGTATCTTAGCCAGTTATTTCGATGTGACTGTGAGCATGTGCACTGGGATGCGTCCAAGATACGACGCATGCGCAGTTAGTTTTTTGAAGCTCAGCCCATCATTTGCATGGGGTCACGCTTCATTTAAATGTTAGGCCGCGTACACACGACCGAGAAACTCGACGGGCGAAACACATCATTTTCCCCGTCAAGTTCGGCAGTCAAAAAACTTGTCGAGCCAAATTTTCCCATTGCCCATCGAGGAAATAGAGAACATGCTCTCTTTTTGGCTCGACAAGTTCCTCGACGGGTTTCTCGGCAAAAAGTGTACACACGACCGGTTTTCTCGGCAGAAGTTTCTTGCTGAATTCTGCCGAGAAAACCGGTCGTGTGTACGGGGCCTGACACGCCCACTTCCACCTACTTTGACTTACGACGGCTTACGCCGACAACTATACGCTACTCCGGCGCAACGTTGAGAGCATTTGCTTTGTGAATTCCATGCTTGCCTCTCAACGTTGCGCCGACGTAGCGTGAAGAAGATACGCTACGCCAGCAGAAAGATGCGCCGAGGTACGTGAATCTACCCCATAGTACGTCTATTACGTCACTACGTTCGTGTTTGTTGGCTGAAAATGTTCTGCCGTGTGTATGCATAACAAGTTCACGAACAACGCCCTTCGGACAAAAATTCATGGATTTGTCTAATGGAAGTCCAATCGTGTGTACGAGGCTTTAGTATGACAAAAGTGCAAAATGCAAAAATAACTATTATTTGACATCCAATATTCACAAAACAATAATAATTTATACCTCCACCTGCCACAATCTTAAAAAGTGATAAAGTTGTCATCAATTAAAATAACCACAGAGTCTCTCCGCAGGGATGTAGTCCCAAGGGAGGGGGTGAGCACGCTAACTAACCCCCAGCCAGAACAGCTCAGATGATGGGGGCAAGCTTACCGAGGAGAAACAGGAAGTGAGAAATTTAGACAAAGAAAAAAAACATTTAAAAGGAAAAGATAAGTGAGCCAACAATGCACTAGCTTAAAGGAACCTAGAAATTAAAAAAACGAACCTTTACAACCCCTTTCAGTTATACATTCTGTTTTAGAATCAGAATACCACCAAGCTATCAGTCAGCATGTCCAGAGCTCTGTCTTTTTACCACTACTATTCCTTTATATTGGCTTTTGGAATTTACAAATGCAGCAATTTAGAAATTGGGTGAAAGGTTTAGCACTGGGAAACACTTTTTGAAAGATAAAAAGTGCATTTTATATACAGTAAAATTGGATTGCAGGGATAATTTGTTCCAGAAACATGCTTGTAATCCAAAGCACTTGTATATCAAAGCAAATTTCCACATAAGAAATATTGGAAACTCAAATGCCGCCTACACACAACCATTTTTCGGGTTGTAAAAAATTACGTTTTTTTTTATGTCAATAAAAACAATCCTGTGTGGCCTCAAGAGCATTTTTCATGATGTAAAAAATGGTCATTAAAAATTTAGAACACGCCATAATTTTTCACGACGTTTTTAACGTTGTAGTTTTTAACGTGGGTTAATGGTCGTGTGTGGATTTTAACGACGCATGCTCAGAAGCAAGTTATGAGATGGGAGCGCTCGTTCTGGTAAAACTAGCGTTCGTAATGGAGTAAGCACATTCAGACTGAAAAGCGTGAATCGTCTTTTACTAAAACGAAATCAGCAAAAGCAGCCCCAAGGGTGGCGCCATCTGAATAGAACTTCCCCTTTATAGTGCCGTCGTACGTGTTGTACGTCACCGCGCTTTGCTAGAGCATTTTATTTTCACGATGCCAGACCGTCCCAGCAGACAGATTCGATCGTGTGTACGGGCGAGCCGACGGATTTGGCCAGCCGACAGATTTGAAAGCATGCTTTCAAATCTGTCGGCTGGGAACCCGTCCGCCCGACATGTCTGCTGGTTAGTCTGCGTTTTGACGCATGCGCGGAAGTGATTTACTTCCTGGTGCGGTGACGTGGCAGTGTCAACGTCAACGCCACGTCAGCGCGCCGTCTGGCGGCGGGGATTTTGGTTTGATCGTGTGTACACGATCAAACCAATACATCCCCAGCAGACAGATTTGTTCAAATCGGTCTGTCCGACCGATTTGAACAAATCTGTCTGCTCGTGTGTATGGGGCCTAAGTGTAGCAATATGTTGCTAAATGTTGTACCTTCATTAAATGTAACCATATTACTACACTTAGAGGCGCCTCACTTCTCTTTTATACTCAGTTGTGACATGATGCTACTCTTATATCAAGACATCACTAGTATATTAAGTCAAAGTTTATTAACCACTTAAGACCCGGACCAAAATGCAGGTAAAGGACCTTGCCCCTTTTTGCGATTCGGCACTGTCTCGCTTTAACTGACAATTGCGCGGTCGTGCGACGTGGCTCCCAAACAAAATTGGCGTCCTTTTTTTCCCACAAATAGAGCTTTCTTTTGGTGGTATTTGATCACCTCTGCGTTTTTTTTTTTTTTTGCGCTATAAACAAAAATAGAGCGACAATTTAAAAAAAATGCAATATTTTTTACTTCTTGTTATAATAAATATCCCCCAAAAATATATAAAAAAACATTTTTTTTCCTCAGTTTAGGCCGATACGTATTCTTCTACCTATTTTTGGTAAAAAAAATCGCAATAAGCGTTTATCGGTTGGTTTTCGCAAAATTTATAGCGTTTACAAAATAAGGGATCGTTTTATTGCATTTTTATTAAAAAAATTTTTTTACTACTAATAGCGGCGATCAGCGTTTTTTTTCGTGATTGCGACATTATGGCGGACACTTTAGACAATTTTGACAAATTTTTGGGACAATTGTCATTTTCACAGCAAAAAATGCATTTAAATTGCATTGTTTACTGTGGAAATGACAGTTGCAGTTTGGGAGTTAACCACAGGGGGCGCTGTAACTTTGAGTGTTCCCTGTGTGTTTACAACTGTAGGGGGGTGTGGCTGTAGGTGTGACGTCATCGATCGCGTCCCCCTATAACAGGGATGACGTGATCGATGCTACGGCCACAGTGAAGCACGGGGAAGCCGTGTTTACACACGGCTCTCCCCGTTCTTCAGCTCCAGTGACGGATCACTGCACTGCAGCGGCGATCGGGTCCACGAGTCCCGCGGTCCCGGTCCTGGAGCTTCGGACCGGGTCACGGGAGCGCGCCGCGGGCGTGCGCCGTGACCCACGGCTGGGTACTCATATCAACGTATATATACGTTGATGTGCACAGCCGTGCCATTCTGCCGAAGTATATGTGCAGTAGGCGGTCCTTAAGTGGTTAAAACAATTTAGCTTGTCTTGCAGAATGCTCTCAAAGCAAGTTAATCTCAAACCAAGGTTTTACAACTATACAGATCAGACAAAAATGAGAGACAAATGAGGAGGAAAGAGGGACAGAGGGACTTTGTTCCAAATCAGGCACAGTCCCTCAGGGACAGTTGGGAGCTATGATCATTGTCATTGTGGCGGGAGAAGGCATCTGGATTTGCAAAGACAATTTGTACAAATAAGTAGATTTACATTCTATTGAGAAATATACGTTATTGAAAGCTTTTGCGCCCAGAGTTCAGCCGTGCACTTCTGTAAACTAAATACATTTTTTTTAAAGCTCAATTATGGTACAGTGCTTCAGAAAGTTATTACTGGATTTTTACTGAAGCGTATCATATTGCCAGGAAGGGCAGGTATCCCCTTGAGCATTTAATCCAGTGAACAGTAAGGTGTATTGCTGCCTCTGTTGGTTGCAATCTAGAATGAGCTGCAAAGAAGCATAGATATACAGTACTGTGCAATTCAGTTGTACAATGTGAGATGGGCTTTGATCATTCGTTTCTAGATCTTAAAATAAACCTTCTTCTGCTTTTTTGCAGACATCAAGTTCACTTTAATTGCAGAAATCTTCTGCCCACTGCTGCCAGATACTCCCCATAGCACTGATCTTCTGGTGCTGCAGGGGTCAACACAGTAGTGTATTTAGGTTTTGTGCTGCCCTAGGCCTGACTAAACTTCTGCACACCCTACTTTAAAAATGACCCACCCCTTTCTGTTTAAGACCCGTCCTAAATTTTTCGAGCGGGGACACTAGCTGAGGCCTGGGGGGGGGGGGGGGGGGCAGGCATTGGATTCCCTTAATTTGCATAGATTTCCTCTAACTTCCTGTTTGGCTATGGGACAGGAAGTGAAGAGAAATCTCTGCAATGGGACAGGGATGGTAAAAAATAAACTGACAGAGGTTATAACCCTCCCTTAGGGCCCTTTCACACTAGCGGACGAACGGTCCGCTAATTACAAGTCCGTTAACGGACTTGTAATGGGCCCCTATGGGAGCGGATCCGTTAGCGGATGATGCATCCGCTAACGTCCGCCAGATCTGCATCCGTTTTTTCGGACGGAAGAATGTCCTATTTTTCTTGTGTCCGGTGGAACGGATCAGATGCAAACGGACAGACGGTCCGTTTCCATCCGATTCCCCATAGGGGATAGCGGAGGAGAGACAGGGCGGTCCCTGCATAGTGTGCGGGGGCCGCCCTGTCCGCCCGACAGCTCAGCGGAGACCCCCCGCTGAGCCGACGGACACACGGAGCGGACCGAAAAACGGACCACGCTGTGTGAAAGAGCCCTTATTCTATCGTGAATGAAAAAAAGTGTTGCCTAAAGTTCTACTTTAAGCACAAATTTCTGATAATTTTATGGAGAGGACTAAAAACATATAACCATGCCATTGGTGCAGCAGAAAACAAATAGCACAGTGAGAAAGGTTTGTGGTCCAGGATGATAAGACAGTCAAAATTAGAAGCAGCTTACATTACACTAACAGTGTAGTGGAAGCTGGCGAGGACTCTTTCCGTGCTGCCCCCCTGCAAAGTGCTGCCCTAGACCTGGGCCTTGTTGGCCTAGGCCAGGATACAGCGTTGGGTCAACATCAGTTATTGCAAGTGAGTTGTTCCGCTCGCCTCCTCCATTCATATAACATGTAGTATTCTTTTCTATAGAATCCGCTGCAGAGACCACTTTTACCTGAAAGCAGACCGCACACTCTTGAAGAGGATACCGGGGTTATGGTAGCTAGCTGTTGAAAAAGCCTAGACTTATGACATCCTGCACTGTGAGAGTTTGCAAGGAAGAGAGGGGAGACAAGTCATAAGAGGGCCAATGAAAGCTGCAGAGCTGGAGGTGTGTGTCTGTGTAAATCCAGGAAGTGAACAGGCATCAGTTTCAGCTGCCCACAGTTAAAATGGATGCAGCCAGACTCAGTGGAGGGAGATTTCTGCAGCATATTTGGCAAGTACAGAATCACAGTATATATAAAAATAATATGCAAAGTGGTTGAAGGGAAGTTTCAGAATGGCAAAGATGTTTTTGTTACAAATTATGTGAGCAGACTGTAGTTCCTCTTTAACCATAGTCTACTCTATTAATTTCAACTTTATATTAATTTAAACTGATTTCTGAGTAAATCTCATGCCAGCAGTTTTGGTATAGTTTTTTTACTTCTTCTTTAAAAATGGGCAATTTAAAAGCTGCCAAAGTATTAATATTTACAGTATGTATGCACAAATAAAGCAAAATATGTAACCCCAATTTACCAAAGATTCTTTAGAGGCCTATTTAGAATTGGCACATTATTTACATCCTCCAGTGCCCCCTGCAGTTTCTAAAGGGGTGAGCATGTACTCTAGAAAAAGGGGTCGAAGAGGGCTAGCTGTTATTTGTAATCTACCGTGACCAAAACCTGCTATCCTTTCCTCCCCTAGAGGACTGGACTATGTAAATACCTTAGTCCATACAGGCCCTGAAGCTGGGATAAAACTTGCAGCATTTTTTTTTTTGCAGTTTGCAATGCAAAAAAAAAAAGGACCTTCCAAAAAAAAAATCTGCTAAGCAGCATTAATTCTGGCATTCCGGAAAAGATAAAACAACACTTTTCTGCACATCATAGGGCCAGATTCAGGTAGAAGTTACGCGGCTTATCTGTAGATAAGCCGCGTAACTTCTAACCTACGCCGTCGTATCTGTTTTCTGTAATCAGAAAACAAGATACGCCGGGATTGAGTTCAGATACGAGCGGCGTAATTGTATTTCGCCGTCGTATTGGAACTGCAATTTTAAAATGGCCGCTAGGGGCGTTCCCGCTGATTTACGCCGAGAATATGTAAATCAGCGAGATACGCCAATTCACGATCGTACACGGGCCCGACGCAGTCACTTTACAATGTTTCCGTAAGGGGTTTCCCGGCGTAAAGATAAAGCAACAAAAAGCACGCGTATCCTATGTTAAGTATGGCCGTTGTGACCGCGTCGAATTGAAAAAGTTTCACGTCGTTTGCGTAACTCATCCGTGAATGGGGATTGACGTCATTGACGTTCACGTAGAAAACACCGTCCTAATGTGGAGCATGCGCACCAGCGCACAATGACGGCCGGCGCATGCGCAGTGCGTTCGCCACGGGATCGCGCCTAGTTTAAATACTACACGCCCCCTACCCGCCCAATTTGAATTCTGCCGGCCCATTTTCGCTACGCCGCCGCAACTTTAGGAGCAAGTGCTTTGTGAATACAGTACTTTCTCCTAAAGTTTCGGCGGAGTAACGTAAATGAGAAACGTTACTCAAGAATAAAGATTCGCCCATCTACCTGAATCTGGCCCATAGTCTGTTAATAAGTGTGATATATTTTCCTTAATATTTAAGAAGAAACACCTACTTACACTAAGAAAGGTCCATCGCCAGGGTGTGAATCGCTGTACCAAGTGCAACTGGCATAACTAACAAAGTTTATAAAGCAGTTAAAATTTTCTGGCATATTTCCTGTATAAAGTAAAAAAATAGAATAAATCAATGAATGAAGAAATAGAGAGAAGATAAAAAAAGGAGGAGAGTCTAAGAAAATCTTAAATACACATATTCAAATATTAGGCAAAGGTTGTTATGATCATATAATGAGCAACTTGTTTGCTCAATGTTAGGGTTTTTTCTTCAGGCTGGGTTCACACTTATGCAAATTGGATGCGTTTTTCCTCACATCCAATATGTGGTGACAGGACAGAAGACTGTGACCGGCTCTCAGTGGAGCCCCATTCACACATCTCCGGGGCGGCTGCAGAGCTCATAGCAGAAGGGTACTTTGTGTTTTTTGCTCCGTTTCAGGTCCAAATTCAGGCAAAAATTCTGACCTAATTTGGACCTAAAGCGGTGAACAGGGACGCATCAGTGTTGCAGAGTACGATTGATAGGTGCAGCGGAGTCAGTTGAGATCAGACTTTGTGTAGTAACAGGAACTGGCTTCTTTATTGGAACATCATCACACACAGGCAAAGATGTCTCCACATCATGGTAAGAAGAACAACACAGACAACAAGGCAGGAAGAAGAAATCAACGAGTACATTACTGGGATAGAAAGATACAACATCATAGAGTATACATATCATAGCATATCATTAGGCATTAGCGACATCTTGTGTCCTTTTTGTAAACTGCATCTGATATACAGTGATAGGCTAAGCTGTAGGTTTGTTGCATCTCCAACAATCGGACCCCTTGCTGTGCCCCACAGCCGCTTATAGTGTTAACCCAGCCTAAAGTGGTTGTAAACCCTATTCATGAAATCTGATCTAAGCACATATATCTGTAGTGTTTAGGTATCTCTCTCCAAAGCTCTATGTATCCTTTCTCTTTGGTGCTTTGTTCCTCTTTTAACAGCTTGAGTCACTTCTGAGAAGTTCTTCCAACACATGAGATAACATGAGCTGAAAATTTGTGTTGAGGAGGGAGCTTAGAGGAAAATTAACAGAGAGCTTGTCTATTCAGAATACAGCTCTGCATGTTCCTTCGTTCCTCTGCCTATGTGGAGGCAGGGTGTGCCCCTTTCCTCCAATCAGATCCCACACAGTGTAAGTCCAGTCTCCTCACCCACCCATATGTACTGCTGAAAGATGATGAAACATTTCTAACACAATCTGCACTTCTCAAAGAGTGTAGAAAGGGGAAGACTGCAGATATACATGTAAAATGTATGTAGGGAGATTTGTTTCATCTCTGTGTACCAATGTGCTCACTTCACTGGGTATAGGAGAGGGTTTACAACCACTTTAATAAGGGAGCAGGTCAGCACAGTGCATCTGGGGTTTAAAAATATGTTGTCTCGCCATTTGATAAGTCAGAATACACTGCTTATAATGCATTAGCACCCATTCCTACTAGAGAAGCTTTACTTGGACACATCTAACCGCCTCTGGATACTTTTGGATAAACTCAGCAGCATAATTAAATAAAAATAATGTTGAGAGATGCTGTGAGGACTTTCTGCAGCCCAGTTTTCAACCTTTTATCTCATTCTCTTTCTTTGAAGGCTCTTTATATGTAAACTTCATAGTAAAGCTACACCACTGGATAAACAATAAATGGATAGTATTGGTTTCCAAAAGCATATTGTGATTTTATTTACAGTTGTCAATGGGAAAGGTGGAGTTGGTAGAAAACAGTATAATCTGTAAAATGTTCCCACTGCAATATAAACGATGAAAATAGCCATAATCTCACTTGGATCCTGGTAAACCCAATCGTGATCATTTTGATGCTGATTTTAAATTGCAAATCATATGCTGCCAAACAAATTTTCACTGCTGGTTTTCTTTGACTTATTAATTTCCTACTTACCTTCAGGGCATGCATAAATGCCAGCATGCATTGTCAGATATACACTGATCAGCAGACTCGGGGTCACAATACTGTTCCTCATTTTTAAATAAATCCTACAAATACAAAAGTGTAAAAAGAACCTATCAGTTGTTTGCACCACTACATTAAATGGGAACAAATATCACAACCATATAATATTTACATGTAGAATAGCCATATAACATAACCCTATTTAAAAAAAGCAACAACCCGCTAAGTTAAAAAACATGTGAAGTGGCCTGTACATGGGACTCTTTTTTTCTTGAGCAGATGTGAACATAGCTCAGCTCCAATAATAAAGTAAATTCTACCTTTTTTGGTTCTGCATAAGCTATGTTTGTATGACACAATGGAGAGGGCGGACATAGTCCTAATCTATTCCACTCATCCATAAGTGCCATAGCCACAGCTCTGCTCTCCTCAAGAGGTATACCTGTTGTAGACATTGGGGGTGTTTAGCTCTTGTGGCAGATGCGTTTTTTTTTTGTGTAGTGGGTCCTACACCAAACAGGCATATAGTGTTAAGGGCCTGGTAGCCCACGTTTATTAGATGAGGAAAACGAAACAAAAACAGTAGATCAGGAGTCCCACGCAGGGGTTTAAACGTTATTCATCGACAACTGAAAATAACAGCACATCTGGCCTCTCTTTAACAGCACTGCAGCTACAGGTACTGGTCCCTCAAACCATCACCTCCTCCAGACCCACGGTCCTGGATGCACAAGGCTCCGAATTCCTTCTACACGTACAGCGTCTATCCTGACACAGAGACAGTAACAGCCACTGCTCCACCTTCCTCTCACTCTCCTCTGCTCTCACCAGTTCCTCATTATATTGGCTGTAAACAAGACCCGGACACAGGGTTGGAGATCCAATCCCACCCAAGTCTTTGCAGGATCTCCAAACCACACAAACTTACAAAAAGCCCCATACAAACTTAATAAAACCCGGAGAAAGCTGCCAAAACAGTTTTCTCCATTTTAAAGTTATGCTGTGAAGTTCTTTAGTCCACTGTCATGCAGACTCTGTGTCCGTTATTCCTCCCTTTTCATACGTACAGGGACTTCCACTATTACACTGTATACAGGAGATTCTCGCTGTATGTAATATGACGACACTCATTCAGCCCCCCCCCTCCCTGTTCTCATTGCAGTATCGGCGTATAACACACACACACTATTTGCAAAAAATTTGCAGGGTGAAAAAATGAGTGTTATACGCCAATAAATACAGTGTAGCTGGCCAGCTAGAACCTGTCCTAGGTCGCTAATATAACCTACATGTATATACAGCTAGACCTGCTAGTGGCCTGAGTGTAGTGCACGTGTTTATATGTAAGAGACAAAAGCAAAGTTATTCACTGTGATTTATGCTTGGATGTCATATAACAGTCGTATGTTGTGTTCACAGAAGCAAAAGAGAGAATATGCATTTTAAGATTTGTTGTGTGACTGTAAGGTAAGAAACCAGAAAGCATAGAGTTAATCTTTTGTTACTCATCAGGAGTCTTGGCCAATCACAGCAAATCTCACATTGAGCAGGAGTCTTGGCCAATCACAGCCAGCTTTATACTCATTCTGTCTGGAAAGTTCCCAGCAGAGCTGCTAGAACTCATTCCACCACAGAGAATAGAACAGAGCAGACACACAGAACCAGAGTTCAGTTTTATGGAAGCAAAGGGGCCAAATAGGTATGTCATACAGTTATATATATGTTCCTATTGTAAACAATGTGATTAGAACTGTATACTGAACTAGTTATGTGTTCACTTGTAGTTCCACCGAACTAATTCACAAACTAAATCAAACTCACCTAACCAAACTAAACCAAACCAAGTTGCAAACCACAGAGTTATACCTTTCAGAGAAATCAGAGAATGCTTTAATAACTTACAGAGAGAGTATAAATACTACATTTTCTGTTATACTTTATTCAACACGTGTTTTTGTACATGACTGTCTGCTGCAAAGCAGCAGTGTTATCTGTGAAGAAAAGAGAAGTTAATAAAGAAATTATTTTAAGCATTTGGTGTCCTCTTTAAACCTACTGCTTCCATAGAACGGCGCTAGAGGAATTTTTAGAGTAATAGACAGTCTTGTTGGACTGAAAAGTCAGAGATATCACAATTCTTCTAACGCCACAGCGCATGAGGCACTTCATAGTGCTGCGCCTGCCACATACAGTATTTACTTCTGGTCCAGACTCACAGTGACTATTATGCCGTGTACAGGCGATTGGAAATGAAGACAACAAAACCGTGGATTTTTTTACAACGGATATTGGCTTAAACTTGCCTTGCATACACACGGTTCCACAAATGTTGTCGGAAATTCCAAACGCCAAGAACGCGGTGACGTACAAGATGTACGACGGCACTATTAAACGGAAGTTCAATACCAGTCGTGTTAGTAGAAGTTTAGTGAGGGACGATTCGTGCTTTTCAGCCTTGTGCTTTTCAGTCCGTTACAGCAGGACGAATGTGCTATCTCCATTACGAACGCTAGTTTTACCAGACCAAGCGCTTCCATCTTGTACTTGATTCAGAGCATGCGTGTAATTTTTATGCGGCAGAATTGTCCACACACGATTGGAATTTAGGAGAACGGATTTTGTTGTCGGAAAATTTGAGAGCCAGATCTCAAGTTTTTGTTGTCAGAAATTCTGACTGCAAATGTCCGATGGGGCCTACACGCGGTCGAAATTTCAGACAACAAGCTCCCATCAAACATTTGTTGTCAGAAATTCCGACTGTGTTTAAGCTGTTGCATACTCTACCTCTCCAAAATCAGTTGCAAAAGGAGGAAAAAGAGGAGTTTTGCTGAGCACTGTTAGCAGTTTATACCTTATATTTAAAAAAAAAAATCACAAAATTATATTGCCAGGAAAGAGAATTGCATGTTACAGTGTAAGTGGTTTCTGACCTAATTTTTATGATTAGATTTTATCCAACTTCCTATATAAAAAAAAAAAAAACGTCAAAGATGTTCTTGACTATAATATAAAATGTAATGCCCAGAATTACAAATTAAAGAACCCCAAGACTGAAGAAGCACATAAAGGCAAAATCCTAAGAATAAGTAGAAATTAGTGGGTAAATAAACCTGCATAAATTAAAGCAGGGCTCCACCCAAAAGGGGAAGCCCCACTTGTCTGCCTTCTCCCCCCTCTACAGACACATTTTGCACCCTTTGGGGGAGGGGGGAGCAGGTACCTGGTTTTGGCCCCCGTCCTTCCCCAGCAGCCTTCTGGGAAACTTCACAGGTACCAGAAGACTGCGGCCCATTCACAAAGCGCAGCACACTTTGTGCATGCGCAGTAGGAAACCGGCTGTAAAGCAAAAAGGCTTCACTGAAGGTTTCCCTTGGTCAGTATGGCGGCACCAGCACCCTAAAGCCTATTGAAGAATCGGCTCTGATGAGGACAACGATGGATGCCAGGACAGGTACATTTATTTTAAGTTTTATTTTATATAGAACAACGTTCCTGCTGCTGAACACACGGAAACAAACGCCGGCAAAACTGTGTGAACATCATTAAACTTAGGAAGTGGCATACTTTAGCTATGAAACATATGTTTGCTGTAAAGTAATGTCTGAATGAAAAACAGTGACCTTGACTCATTCATAAACATTGAAAAAGAAGAAACAATTGGGATTTTAAGTGAGGTTATGGCCAATAGGGAACATGTACCTCCGTCCCGGTCTGATAAAAAAATAAATTTAAGTAGAAAGGGAAAGGGGAAAGGAATGCTATGAACAAGTTGGGACTTTACATGGAGTGCACAGTTTGGGGAAAAAAAGTCATCAATATAATTGTAAATATAAATATTTTAATTAGGTACAGGTAAACAGTAATTACATTAAATTAATTCATATACAGTAATTCCTCTGCCATATGTTAATTAATTATGGACCCTTACTTATTTGTATTTTTGTATTTCATTTTAGATATGCATCATGTGCCTGCTCCTGACTAGTGGTAACACCAAACCACGAAACGCGTAGAGCTAATGTTAAGCCGTAGCTGCATCCATATGTTCTTGACAATTTTATGTGATATCTAATTTAATTCTGTGGCACCTAGATGGAGATGTTATCACACTAGGATCTCTTTCAAACTATACCTTGCCACTCAGGGAGGTTGGAGGCTTTTTACAAATGTGTAACCGTGTCTATGTGATATCTGTACTTCAATACCATACAGTATATGTATGTGTTGATGAATTTAATTCATGGGAATTTTATAAACATCATCAAATATTGTCTTTTTATATATTTATGGTCTGTAATATTATCAATTATTATTTAATGTAAGTATTAATTTAACTGTTTACCTGTACCTAATTAAAATGTTTATATTTACAATTATATTGATGGCTGTTTTTCCCCAAACTGTGCACTCCATGTAAAGTCCCAACTTGTTCATAGCATTCCTTTCCCCTTTCCCTTTATACTTCAATTTATTTTTTTATCATTCCTGAACATCAACACACCCTACCACGGACGCCTCTGCCATTGGAACAGACTCCTTAATAAACCAGCTGATCACCCTACTGATGTCCTCCATGAGGACCTAGGACCCAGTTCTCCAAGGTATTGAGTGGGACCTACCCTTTGTCCTGCATAGAGACAAAGATATTATCCACACAAATACTTGGAAGATTGTGTCTACCATGCAACTTGGTCATTTGCATCCTCACCAAATGTAAATGGTTTCCTTTTTTGCCTATCCTCACCTTACATACTTATTACTAATACCATCCATGCACTACTTTAAAAGGACTCTCCCACCTCTCCTCTTGTTTTTCTGATTTTTTGGGTGAGCTGGTCCGCCGGGTGAGTGGAAAATGCCCCGGCACCAAGAGTAAACAATGCCTCATCATTGGTATTAGTGACATAAATGGTGCCCCATCCTTGGTATCAGTCGGAGGAATGATGTCACACCATTGGTGTCGGTGGGAGGAAATTTGCCCCCTCAATGTTGTTACCGGGAGTAATGCCCCAAGGGCCAGATATAGACAGGCAAAGGGCCACAGTTTGGAAATCACTGAGTTAAACCAAAGCCAGTCAATGCAACTTGCAAGTGTATCTAAATTCAGAACTTTAATTTGAACTTGGTTCTGAACTTTGTTCTGGCCATCAGAAAACTGAATTGTTTCCTATTTTACAAACATAGCTCTCAATGTTGTTAAATGAGTTGTAAAGGAAAACATTTTTTTGCCTAAAATTAATGTCTGCAAGGTAGACAAACAGAATAGTGTAATTATTCTGTTAAAAAATGTGTAAACACCTATTAAATTCCTTCATATATATCACCTCTGGCGTTCTAGTTTCTGTTCTCTCATTGACTTCCTGGTTTGCGGCGCTCGTTCATGTAAGAACTACATTTCCCAGTATGCATTGCGGCACGCCCAGTAATTCACACCTCCTTGAAGCCTCTTACATGTAGAGAGCGTCCTGCCACACAGATGTAGTTCCCAGGAGGGGGCGAGCACGTCACTGACCACCGCAGTAAAGCCTCCCTTCATGGTGGTGAGTAACAATCAGACAAGCAGGAAGTGAACAGAACAGAGAAGAAATAGAGCAACTTCTGAGCAAAAACGAACAATAAGGAAGTGAAAAGAGGAATGTCTGCAGGTAAAGGATGCTTATTATGAAAAAAAAATGTTTTCCTTTACAACCCCTTTAAATACAAAGTCCTACATAACTGTCTATGGGCCATATTCAGGTAGATGGGCGAATCTTTAAGTTGAAGTAACGTTTCTCATTTACGTTACTCCGGCAAAACTTTAGGAGCAAGTACTGTTATTCACATAGCACTTGCTCCTAAAGTTGCGGCGGCGTAGCGAAAATGAGCCGGCGGAATTCAAATTGGGCAGGTAGGGGGAGTGTATTATTATAACTATGCGCGATCCCACGGCGAACGTACTGCGCATGCGTTGACTGTCAGTGCGCATGCTCCAAATTCTGGCAGTGAACGTCAATGACGTCAATCCCCATTCACGGACGTTTTACGCAAACGACTCAAATTTTTTTTTTTCGACGCGATGACGACGGCCATACTTAACATAGGATACTCCACTAGGGGGCTGCTTTATCTTTACGCCACGTATCTCTTAGGCGGCGTACACACGAGGGGATATGTCCGCTGAAAACGGTCCGATGGACCGTTTCAGCAGACATCTCCGCTCGTGTGTATGGGCTAGCGGACAGATTTCTCCACCCGACAGATTTCAAAGCATGCTTTGAAATCTATCCGGTGGGAATCTGTCCGCCCGACATGTCTGCTGGTTAGTACACTTACCAGCAGACATGTCGGCTCCCACCACCGCCGCGCCGCTGCCGAATGGATTCGGCGCATGCGCGGAAGTGTTTTACTTCCTGGTGCGGTGACGTGGCGGTGACGCGGCGGCGTCAACGTCACCGCCGCGTCACCACTACGTCACCGCGCCGTCCGGCGGCGGGGAATTTGATCCGATGGTGTGTACACGCCATCGGATCAAACTCCCGATCGGACATATCCGATGGAAATGGTCCGCGGACCGTTTTCATCGGATATATCCGATCGTCTGTACGCCGCCTTACGGAAACGTCGGAATTTCCGATTCCCGCTGATTAACATATTCTCGGCGTTAATCAGCGGGAACGCCCCGCGTGCCATTTTTAAAATTGAAGTTACGATACGACGGCAAAATACAATTACGCCACTCGTATAGGAACTCCAACCCGGCGTTTCTTGTTTTCTGACTACAGAAAACAGAAACGCCGGCTCAAAGTAAGAGTTAGGCTGGAGTATCAATGATACTCCAGCCTAACTCTACCTGAATCTGGCCCTATGTGTTTAATGTCGTTTATAAAAGCTGCTCCTAAGGTGGTATTCTTAACTAATCATACACAATTTGCCTGTTAGATTCAGAAATTAGGTACTGCTGTGTTTGGCACAGGACTATAAAAATAAATCTGATATTCGAAGCCCTACGGGATAGAATAAAATCCCTTGCACTGGAATCCTTCTGCACAGTTAGAGGTAGAGGAAGCAAGTCTATTACTTACATTACCCCTTGTTTCCACCAATCAAAACCCACCACTCCCATCAAAATGTGACAACGGCACTTCCAACTTCACTCTGCACACAGAACAACAATATATGTGCCAGCAAACTGAGGGTGATTGTCACTGGAGGTTGGCTAACTCTGTGGTTACCCTTTTACACACACAATAGCTGGCATCATGTGTTGTATTAGAAACATGCACTGCTTACAGTATCTGCTGTAACAATTCTGACCTTAAACTTTTGTGACTATGGGTACTGTAGCTGTGGCTGGTTCCGCATCCTCTGTGGCTAGTTGGTTCACACGTCCTTTGTGGCTGGCTTCTGTGGGTGGCTGGCTGGCACCCTGCTGTGGCTGGCTGGCTCCCTGGTGTTGGTGAGTCACCGTCGGTGGTTGGCTGGCACTAGGGTTATCCCGACTCCCGATACCACTTTTTTAGGACCGAGTACAAGTACCGATACTTTTTTTCATGTACTCGCCGGCCATGGTCCCTCTAAGTTCAGTCATGTCCCTCTTCTAAGTTCAGCCATGTTCCTCTAAGTTCAGCCATGTCCCTCTAAGTTCAGCCATGTCCCTCTGTTCAGCCATGTCCCTCTGTTCAGCCATGTCCCTCTAAGTTCAGCCATGTTCCTCTAAGTTCAGCCATGTCCCTCTGTTCAGCCATGTCCCTCTGTTCAGCCATGTCCCTCTGTTCAGCCATGTCCCTCTAAGTTCAGCCATGTCACTCTGTTCAGCCATGTCCCTCTATTCAGCCATGTCCCTCTAAGTTCAGCCATGTCCCTCTGTTCAGCCATGTCCCTCTAAGTTCAGCCATGTCCCTCTGTTCAGCCATGTCCCTCTGTTCAGACATGGTCCCCCTGAGACAAAACCAAGTCAATCCCCCCCCTCCTCCCGCCGCTGCTGACATCTACTTACAATGTTCTGGGGGAACACAACAGCTGTCATTTGCATTTAAATAGCTGTGTTTCCCCGCCGCGCCGACAAGTATAGCCCCTCCCCCTTGCCCGGGCACTTTGATAGACAAATCACCCGTCCGACGGGTGACTTGTTTTTGTCTAAGGCGGCAGCAGCTCTCCTCTCCCCCATATGAGGACAGCTCTGCTCCGCTCTCCGCCCCCTCTCCACCCGCACTCCACCCCCTCTCCACCCCTCTCCACCCCCTCTCCACCCCTCTCCACCCGCACTCAAAAAAAACAAAAACAAAAAAAAAAGTATTCTATTCAGGCATCGGGAGTATTTGCGCGAGTACAAGTACTAGCGCAAATACTCGGTATCGGTCCCAATACCGATACTAGTATCGGTATCGGGACAACCCTAGCTGGCACCCTTGCACCCTGGCCCTGCTGTGGGTGGGAGGCTGGCTGGCACCCTGGCTAACTGGTGTGTCCTCTCTTCTTCCACCATTTGCCAAGGTGAGGGAGGGACTTGGAGGGAAGTGGTGGCCTTGGCTCTATCCGGGACAGTAGAACTAGAAGGTTTGCAGAATTCCCTGTGTGCGGAGACACACGGCGCAACACATAATAATGTTCCGTCTGCGTGCAGGCTCTCTCTGTGTCCATTTGATAGTTTGTTCAAAAAAGCTCTCATCGGTGCCCATCAGCGCAGCCTCTCCAGTGCCCACCAGCACAGCCTCATCAGTGTCTATCAATGCAACCTTACCAGTGCCCATCAGTGCAGCCTAATCAATGCCCATCAAAACAGCCTCACCAGTGCCTATCAGTGCAGCCTCACCAGTGCCCATGAATGCAGCTTCACCAGTGCCCATGAATGCAGTTTCACCAGTGCCCCTCCATACAGCCTCACCAGTGCCCATTAATGCATCCTCACACGTGCCCATTAATGCAGACTCACCAGTACCTGTCAATGCAGCCCTACCAGTGCCCATTATTGCAGCCCCACCAGTGCTCCTCAATGGATCTTTACCAGTGCCCCTCAATGCAGCTTTACTAGTGTGCCTCTCAATGCAGCCGCAGCTGAGTGCCCCTCCATGCAGCCTCACCAGAGTGCTCCCTCCATGCAGACTCACCAGAGTGCCCCTTCATGCATCCTCACCAAAGTGCCCCCTCCATGCAGCCTGATCAGTGCATGGGGGTTAGAGAGGTGAGCCGCTGGATCACACAGAGCGGGTAACTCCTGCTGTGACACCTGGTGACCACTGTCATCGGATGTCCCGCCTCTTTTGTTAGACATCCCGGCATTGGACCAGTGAAGTGTCTATCAGGAGGCGGGACATTGGATGACAGCGGTAAGCGGGAGATCCCCGCTCTATGTGATCCAGCAGCACTCGCCCTCCTCTCTTACCCTCTGTGCCAGCACTGGGTCCTGTGCAGGCCCCAAAAGATGAGCACTGGGGGCCCACGGCAGCAGAGTTTTTGTCCCCAGACCGACCTTGAATGGTCCAGCAGATGGCGCTGGCGGGCCCCGTTTAGCACCCGGGCCCTAGGATCACAGGTCAGTCCCCCTCTGCTTGGCATGGTCATTTTACAGCTTTTAGGGATCAGTGTTTCTGGTGATGGGCTCTCATCAAAACAAACACTACGACTTATTGTCACTTTGTCAGTTTTTGGGTGTAGGATTCTGTAACCCTTAATTTGCTCACTGTAGCCTACTAGAATGCCCTCTATGGCTCTGTCCTCCAGCTTGGATTGCTTTTCACTTGGAATATAGGCATATGCTTTACATCCAATCACTCTGATGTGCCCTATGCTAGGCTTTGATTCATGCCAAATTTTGAATGGTGTACTTTTAATGGCTCTTGAGGGTAGTCTGTTCTATAGGTAGGTTGCAGTCATGACTGCTTCCTCCCAGTACTTGTGAGGTAGGTTGGCATCCGAGAACATGCATCTGGCCATTTCTATAAGAGTGCGATTTTTTTCTTTCTGCTACACCATTTTGTTCAGGAGTGTATGGTGTGGTTGTCTGGTGTATTATTCCAATATCTACAGGTATGAGGCCCCTTCTTTGCTTATGTATTCTCCCCCATTGTCAGTGCTTATTATTCCTGGTTTCTGTTGGAATTTTTTGCTAGACATGGCAACAAACTCCTGAAGTCTTTCTGATGTTTCATTCTTGTGTTTCATCAGATAAGTAGTTGTGTACATGGAATAATCATCAATGAAATTCAATAGATATCTGTTCCCGCCTGACGTGGGGGTTTTCATTGGATATGTCAGGCCTCGTACACATGACCGGTTTCCTCTGCAAAATCCATCAAGAAAAACGGTCGTGTGTATCTTTTTCGCCAAGAAAACTGTTGTGGATCTCGACGAGAAAAAAAGAGAACATGCTCTCTTTTTTCTCGTCTGAAGTCTCAATTTCCTCGTTGTGTTTCTTGACGGGCTGGTTTACGACGAGAAACACGTTTGTGTGTATGCTTAGAAAGCCGCGCATGTTCAGAATAAAGTATGAGACGGGAGCGCACCTTCTGTAAAAGTAGCGTTCATAATGGAGATATCACATTCCTCACGCTGTAACGGACTGAAAAGCGCGAATCGTCCCTCACCAAACTTTCACGTAACACGCAGTAACATGAGATTAGCAAAAGCAGCCCCAAGGGTGGTGCCAGTGGAATCAAACTTCCCCTTTATAGTGTCGTTGTACGTGTTGTACGTCACCGCGTTTGAGAACGACAAGATTTTGTCTTGACAGTGTGTATGCAAGGAAAGCTTGACAAGAACCTCGTAGAGGAAAACGACATTTCTTTTAGTATGAGAATGTCGTGTGTACGAGGCCTTACTGTGAATGAGCTGCAGAGGGTGGGTAGTTTATGGTGATGAGCCTGTATAGGTGATCATCCAGTTTTCCTTTTGCGAGGATTCGCTTATTATTGTAAATTATGCATTCATCACTCTGGATCTTAAAGCGAAGGTCCACACAAATGTATAACTTATCCCATCCCCTTCAGTTCAATGCATACATTTGCAAATTAAGATGACGGAGCTACCATTGCCCGTGTGTCTATGAATCAGAGGACTGAGGAAGCCACTTGGATAAGTGCTTAAATGTGTTCAGTATTTCAGAACAATTCCTTTCCTTTGGGTACTCTGATTTCCTCCTACGCTCCATAGATATGCTGGTAGGTTAAATGGCTTCTGACTAAGTTGACCCTAGTATGTGTGTGCATAAATGTGGTTTGAATGGACTTTATATTGTAAGCTCCTTGAGGGCAGGGACTAATGTGAATGTATAATATGGGCGTCCGCTCCATAGGGCAAGGGGAGGCAATTGACCCCCCCTGGAAAATCGAGAAGGTGTTGAAGAGTCTCGCGGCCACGGGCTGTGTGAGCGGTCCCGGGTATGATGTCACACAGACACAGCGAGCAGAGTGAAGCTGCCTCCCCCTCCAGTGTTTATGTGTACACAGGGGGAGGGAACTTGCTGTGACCTGGCCGTGCTGATGGCTGATCTGAGGTACTGAATGGGATAGGGGGAGGGGAGGTCCGTCTGTGCTGAAGGGGGAGTTTGTGCTGAAATGGGGTCCATCTGTGCTGAAGGGGGGTCTGTGCTGAAGGGGTTCTGTGCTGAAGGGGGGTCTGTACATTCTCTAGGCTATATTTATATTGGCATGGAGTGAAGCTGAATTATCTCAAGAGCTATTTCACACTGCTAACTGGCCGCGTTATCGCTAAAGCACCGCTAAAAAGTGCCGCTTTATCATCATTGTAGCTGCGCTATTCGGCCGCTAGCGGGGCGCTTTTAACCCCCGCTACCATTTAAAGAAAGGGTTAAATGTGTATCGCCGCTGCGAAAGCGCCTCCCCTTTCAGCGGACGCCCATGAATATATATGTAAAGTGCTGTGTACATTTCCGCCGCTATATAAGCACCTGTAACAAGTAAATAAAGTCCTAATGAATGTTACTAATTATTTCTAGCCATAATATGGAATTGATAGGTGAAAATCTTCATAGACAAAGCAGGTGTTCTGCCTTCAGTGGCTGCATGCTTGTCCAGGATCAATGACTACGAGAGTGTTACAGTCAGTCAATCGTTTTTAGAAGAAGGTCAGCAAAGGAAGACTAACTAAATGACTCAGTATTTTTCCCTTAAATGACAAAGCTTGGTTTTAAATAAGACATTAGCGAGGCGCACTGAGGATGAGAGCGTGTGGGTAGATGTGATGGTGCACAAAGTGTGAAGGTATTATCTCCCATGCATGTACAGAGCAGTACTGTATTTGTAGAGATTTACAAATATATGATACTCTTTGGTTTCGATTTGTGCTAGTAGGCACATTACAGGCATTATACAGTGTCCACACATAACCAGCGCTTTACACCTAAACTGTCACATACAAAATCATGTAGACGTGCATGTAAAAAACAATGACTTAAAAATCCCTTAAATTCCAAAGTCTCAAATGGCGTCACCTGCCTTTTCCCGCCCAACACGTTTCATCAATACGACTTCACCATTGGCTCATAACGACGTCTTATTAATGAAACATGTTGGAAATGACCAAGTAAGTGACAGCATCATGTTGCTATATGACTGCACTTGAAGATGCATGTTTTTTATAATTTTATCCACAGAGAGATTATCCATAGTTCTGTGTGCACGTTTTAAGTGGTAATACCCTAATAAATTGTCTCATGATTCTCTGCTAATGATGATCGTTTGTGGAGCAAGGGTAAGAGATATTCACAAAGTGGAATTAACTTGGATTTGGATTACATTATAGTATATATTAGGGCTGTGCAAATTAACTTTTAATTAATCGATTAATCTTTAATTTTTTTGATCGATCAAAATCCTTTTGATCGATTACAATTCTTTTGATTGGTACTCACCTCTCCGCTGTCTTCTGGACCTTCAGGAAGTTTCGCCGGAGATCCGGTGACGTCACGGACACCGGAGGAGCTTGCCGTGTCCATCTGAAGGGCTCCTTTGCTGTGCCTTCATATCGCATTCCGGCGGGACCTTACTATCTGCCGCACACAAGGGCTGTTACACTTCCCTCTATCACTTCTCTCTATCAACCTGGGATTCTACAACCATCCACTGGGAGTTGTGATAGTTCCCTTCGTGGGACATCTACATGCCGACGGACTGATGTTAACCCCTTCTCATCTGGATTCAGCAGTGGTATCGTTGTACACATTTTTATACCAGTATCATACTTAGCTAAAAGTTTTTATGACTGCTTTTACTACTGTTTGGTATTACTCGCACAATTTTTACAGTTTATGTAGCTACATCGATTTTATCTCCAGTGCAATATTTATTTGGTTACCTACTTGAAGACTATAAAAGTTTTAACGCTATTCCGATCAAGCGCTGCCTTTGTGTGTTTTTTGTATCCTGCTATCCATTTTTCCAGTGGTTGGTAGCTGCACTGGGAATCAGACTGCAAGGAGATCAGCTAAAAGTAGTTGGATCTGTATGTGCGTTATAATTAATCGAAATTAGTCGATTAATCGATTAAAAAAAGAAACGATTAATCGAACACAAAAATTTTGATCAGTACCAGCCCTAGTATATATATATATATATATGTATATAAAGTGCGCTAACTCTTTGTTTCCAAGAAATATTAAAAAGTGTCAAATAATATCAAAAGATATCAGAAAATATATGTGTCAAATTATACCATCAAATATGAAAGTTGCAACCTTAAGGCCTCGTACACACGATAGGATAGCCAGAGGACAACGGTCTGATGGACCATTTTCATCGGTCAAAACCGATCGTGTGTGGGCCCCATAGGTTATTTAACATTTGGCTAAAAAAAAAGCCAACTTGCTTTAAAATTTAACCGATGGATACCTAACGATAGGTCAAACCGATCGTTAGTAGGCACGACCATTGGTTAAAAATCCACGCATGCTCAGAATCAAGTCGACACATGCTTGGAAGCATTGAACTTCATTTTTTCCAGCACGTCGTTGTGTTTTACGTCACCGCGTTCTGACACGATCGTTTTTTTAACCGATGGTGTGTAGGCACATCAGACCATCAGTCAGCTTCATCGGTTAACCTATGACAATGGTCCTTCAGACCGTTCTCATCGGATGGACTGATCGTGTGTACAAGGCTTAATAATACAATGATTCACATCAATGATCAATTGTGCTATGCAAAATAAATGTACTGTATATATGCATATATATATATATTCATATATCAATCCACCATGCTAAACAGGAATGTGCAATCCGAACATTTGTGATTTGTGATTTACCACCACCTTCCAATATATGCTCTTACCAGAAACGGTAAAAAATATTCCTGTGTTGTGCCTTAAAGGGGTGTTCCAGCCAAAATGTATGTTTATTAAAAGTCAGCAGCTACAAAAAGTGTAGCTGCTGGCTTTTAATAAACATACACTTACCTGCTTCAGCGTTCCAGCGACGCGCCGGCCGGGGCTCCGCTCCTCTCCCCCCTCCCCAGCCGGCATCCTCATTGCTACTGTGGGCACCCGGCCGTGACAGCCTTCAGCTTCACGGCCGGGCACCCACTGCGCAATAGCGAGCGGCACTGCGCATGCACGAGCGGTGCCGCTCGGCGCTGCGCTATTCGATTGGACAGGCCCCCCCCCAAAAAAAAAATTACATGCCAAATGTGGCATGTAAGGGGGTGAGGAGTGGGTTAAGCGGAAGTTCCATTTTTGGGTGGAACTCTGCTTTAATCTCTCTGGTTCTTCAAGCAGATGGTCAGGGATATATCCAGTAGGTTACAGCAATGCTCTCTCATGTATCTCCACTGTTTTATGGTTCTCAGACTGTTATGAAAAAACAAACAGCCATCATTGCGCAAAATTCCACATTTAAAAAAAAAAAAAATTATAAAGTTTACACTCATACAGACAGGCACTGAGTCTATCCAGTGTTCCAGTAATGGTCTGTGATGGCCGTTCCGTTTGCAGGGAGGTGACGTGTGATTCAAGCCTCAGTATCAGTGCAGGTCATGGACCGGAAATGCGTTTCGCATTTAATATGCATCATCAGGAAGCTTCCCATGACGCATATTACATTCAAAATGCATTGAGGCTAGTTGTGCAATGCTGACGTAATTTCTGGTCCATGACCTGCACCGATACTGAGGCTTGAATGGCGTGCCGACTCCCTGCAAATGGAATGGCCAGCACAGGCCATTGCTGGAACGCTGGATATTGCTAATCTATTGCCGCGTACACGCGGTCGTTTTTTGTGATGAAATAAAATGACATTTTTAAAAACGTTATTAAAAACGATCGTGTGTGGGCTTCACGTCGCTTTTTGTCTTCTGAAAAACAACAAAAAACGAACATGCTTTAATTTTTTATGTCGTTTTTGAAAATGTCGTTTTTTGTGTTGTAAAAAATTATGATATGATTACATTTAATGAAGGTACAACATTTAGCAACTTATTGCTACACTTAGGCCGCGAACACACGATCAGTCCATCCGATGAGAACGGGCCGAATGAAGCTGACTGATGGTCTGATGTGACTACACACCATCGGTTAAAAAATGATCGTGTTAGAACGCGGTGACGTTTACGTGTTTTAACACAACGACGTGCTGAAAAAAATGAAGTTCAATGCTTCCAAGCATGTGTCGACTTGATTCTGAGCATGTGTGGATTTTTAACCGATGGTCGTGCCTACTAACGATCGGTTTTGACCTATCGTTAGGCGTCCATCGGTTAAATTTTAAAGCAAGTTCCTATTTTTTTCCAAGGTTAACTAACCGATGGCGCCCACACACGATCGGTTTGGACCAATGAAAGTGGTCCATCAGACCATTCTCATCGGTTTGACCGATCGTGTGTACTTGGCTTTAGAGGTGCCTCTCTTTTCTTTTATACCCTGTAAAAAATGCTTTGATATACAAGTGCTTTGGATTACAAGCATGTTTCTGGAACAAATTATTCTTGTAAACCAAGGTTTTACTGTATTTGGGAATTTAAGGAACTTTTTATTTATTGTTTGTTAACCATGTGCATTTGTATTTGATTTTTTAATGTGATGCCGTGTACACACGATAATTTTTCAGCATGAAAAAAAAGTTGTTTTTCAGCATGTAGAAAAAATGAAGTTTTTCCAACTTCATCATTAAAACAACGTTGCCCACACACCATCGTTTTAAAAAAATGATCTAGCAAAGCGCGGTGACGTACAACACGTACGACCGAATTATAAAGGGGAAGTACCATTTGCCTTTGGGCTGCTTTAGCTGATTCCGTGTTAGTAAAAGACGATTTGCGCTTTTTTGTCTGTTACAGCGTGATGAATGTGCTTACTCCATTATGAACGGTAGTTTTACCAGAACAAGCGCTCCCGTCTCATAACTTGCTTCTGAGCATGCGCGGGTTTTTAACGTTTTAGACCACACACTATCATTTTTTACAACCCGAAAAACGACATAGTTTAAATGACGTTAAAAAATTTTTTTGTTGTTCTTCATAACCTGAAAAATGATGTGAAGCCCACACACGATCTTTTCAAATTACATTTTTTAAAAACGTTTTTTTTATGCCGAAAAATGATCGTGTGTACGCGGCATAACAGTTTATGTGCATAGCACTGCCTTTATGTGAACACTATAAATTAGATTTTTAATGGTTTTCTATATTTTTTTAAATTACATTTTAATTTTCACAATTGATTGAGAGCAGATAGTGCTGTATTGTAGATATAGTACAATACAGGCATTCTCATTGTAGTTTGACATATTCTGGCACATGGTGGTTTGCTAATGTACAGCAGGTCTCATCATTCACATCTATAAGGTGCACATAGAGTCTAAACTGCATGTGTAATCACCAATAACAGCAAAGTCCATTATTTTCAGTAATAATAAACAATTTAACAAATTATGGAAAACATGCACTTTCAGGAATTCAATGAGGACATCCGCTCATTACCATTTTGCAGACAACTAAAATAGGTATTATAGATCTTTGAAAGGTACACAATCTACTGGATCGTATCCAATAATGCAAAAATCAACACCATAACAACACAGAACCACAAATCTAAAACACATCTAATTATTCTTACACATTCTTATCAGTTCTATTAATCAGAAAAAAAGGTGTATCGAACTTTAACCTACTGAAATCTAATTATATATTAACATTTTGTCCCATTTTATTGGTTGTACAGTATGTAGACAGTTGAATACAAGTCTACCTTCAAACTGTCATCATACAAAATCATTTTTAAAAGTTGCAAAATAAACAGTAAAACAACAAAAACACAGGGGCGATCCGGTCAGGCGACTTAGCCGCCTGACAAGTCACGTTCCATGCATTGCAATAGAATTGTTCTCTTGAAGTCGCTCTGACTTAGAAAAGGGTTCCAGTACTACTTTGGGGCGACTTGCATTGACTTCTATACAGAGGAGCTGCTTCAGAGTCGGAAGACTTTGAAGCCGCCTTGTGTGAACCGTCACTCATCCAATGTTAAAAAAGTAATACAACAAGCTATTAAAAAAAAAAAAAAAAAAAACATAAAAAAAATTGAATTTATTAAACACAATTAAAAAAAAAATCAATAAATTGTTGTTTGAATTATTTTGTATTGGCACATGTTTACAGATAAAAAAAATTCAATCAAGGTTTTTATTGTATAGAATAATAAACACAGGTTACAGATACCATACATATAACATTTAAATATTACATTAGAAATACAGAAAAAGGTTGTGCTGCTTAAATTTCAACACAACCTGCATGCTTTAGAGGCTTTAGCAAGTAAAGAAATATTAAATGCAAAAATCATACCTGTTAGTGTCCTTCCCAATATTGTGAAAGTTGAATGTGTGTGTCAGAGTGAGAAATATTAGAAGACTTCTTATCTTTAGGAAAATCACTGCTTAATTTCCTGTTGGAGAGGCGTTGCGATCATTTAATAGTTATAAATAGTTGACATCTCCTCCAGGGACTAGTCTTCTAATTTCTAAAGAAGTTCGTTCTGAAATAAGTAGGAGGTACACATGACTGTTAAAAGCTTCATGTGTTACTGTCAATGCTACACTTGCACAGTAAGGTACGGTTAGAAAAGCAGCTTTTTACATACTTTTACATGTTTAAAAAAAAAACTTGACCATCTTGGTATCTATCAAGGTTCTTCAAACTTCTGAAAGGAACCACTAAAAATAATATGTGTATCTGCACCTACACTTTTTACACTTGGACCCCATAAAAAGTAAAACAAAGCTGTTGATCCTGCCAGTGAAGTTCACCCAATGCAGCTTCCTGTGATAGGATGGCTGATGAACTCTGAGAGTTCCCATCACACAACGGGGGGGGGGGGGGGGGGGGTTGGGGCGACAGGAAGCTAGGAAAACCCGTCTTTTGCCCGACTCTGTTGTGGCTAGAAGTGGGTGCACTTTAGACAGGTATCTGCACCCCCCTCCCCCCTGAAAGGTGTCAAATGTGACGCCGGAGGGGGGAGGGTTCCGATCAGCGCGACTCCACTTTAGGGTGGAGATCCGCTTTAAAGTTTAAAATGGCATTTGAGTGTCTAAGCTCAAGAACAAAAATGATATAGAAGGCAGCTCACCAATCCTTTGATGTGGTGACTTCATTAGTTTTCAGGCTAAGTACACTATTTGCAAGTACAGAAACAGAATTTGTTGATCCAACTAGAATTTCAGTGTGCTTTCAACATCCTGTGTACTGAACTAAAATGTTAAACAATGCTATCAGTTGTACCTATTCCATCCATTACAGAACACCTACCTTCTATGTTATGGATGTGAGGAGGGTTGGTGTTTTAGTCCAGATCAGGAGACAGCGCGGTGCTGCTCCTCCATAGATACAATACAGTGAGTAAACATTTTCACCCTAGGACTAAAAGTGTTTTACTTGCAGAAATACAGGACAAAAGTTTGAACAAAAAACGAATGCAGCCATCCCATCCAGACCGGTAACGTGAAATGAAATGTATTATATTTTTGTTCCCGTTTTTACAAACCCTTTAAAGTGACTGTACCCCATTTTAAAATGTAATAGCAAAAACAAACACCACAGAATGCTTGCTATTGAATTAACAGCCAGACAGAACATATTTTATACCCCTCTCTGAATTGTTTCAACTTTGTTACTATGGTATAAGTAATTTCATAGCTAGGCCCTGTCTAGTGAGGCTATCTCTGTAGAAGGTAAGGAGGACACTCTTACAGGGTGGGAAATTGGTGATTTCTAATATTGTACATTAGACAATAGTTGTTATAAGCTGTCTAATTTTCATTATACCAATATGTCTGCCAAAGTTTATGAGTGGTCTGTCGTTCTTTGAGCAGATGTTAATGTCCGATTTTAGATTAGGTAAACAATTTATCAGTTAGATTTACCAAAGCATCTGTTTAGAGAATGGAGGAAAAACTGTGATAAGTTCCTATGGGCAAATCACCTCAATGCGTATCCAGACTAAAAAGTACCCATGTGCTTGATAGTTTTAGAAAAGCTCCAAAGTAAAACGGAAATAAGATATAAATACCAAACATGTGGTTTAAATAGATTTTATCTATATGATGGTGTCAAGACAAAGAAAACATGGATGTCCAGTAACTACAACCAATTTCTTCAGAAGCTTACAAGTCACTCAGATACAGTATCAGGTGCCGTACACACGGCCGAGGTTCTCGCTGAAAATCAGCGAGAACCTCGCTGGAATGCACATTCCAGCGAGGACCTCGGCCGTGTGTACGGTCTCGGCGAGCTTCCCGTCGGGAAGCTCGTCGAGCCGAAAAAGAGAGCACGCTCTCTTTTTTCTCGACGGCCCGCCTGGAAGAATGGCTGGTTGCCATTCCCGACGGGCGGGTCGCCGAATTCGACGGCCGGGAGAGAACCTCGACGGGCGGAACGATGTGTTCTGCCCGTCGAGGTTCTGGGTCGTGTGTACGCGGCCTAAGAATATGTTTTTCTATACCACACAGCCAACATTCTACCTACAACGATTTCTTTATTGTGCATCTACTTATTAAACATTTAAGCATTTATATTCTCTAGTCAGTCTCAAGGCCATCTTTAAGGCAGGGCAAAAGGGGAATCTGCCCTGGGCCCTGTCATTGCTGTGGGGCCCAAAGCAGCTGCCTCATACTTGCCAACTATCCCAGTTTAAATTCCCTTGTCCCTTAAAGTTTTAGTCCTGTGCTGTGTCCCGATATCTCAGTTATGTTACTAATGCTGCCCAGCTCTGCCTTATTGTTGTGTACAGATGACTCACCTTCAGACCCTGTGATTACATTTAAATAATCTGAACTGATATGTAAATAGTGACAGCATTAATATGTAAATAGTGGCAGGCCGCGGCATTAATATGTAAATACAGGTGGCATTCGTATGTATATTATGCACCCGTAAGAGCCGTTACACACTTCTGCGGCACGACTTCAGGGGCGACTCTGCAAGTCGCCATGAAGACGACTTCAGAGGCGATTAGCAAAATGACTTCTGTATAGAAGTCAATGCAAATCGACCCGAGTTGCACCCAAAGTCGTTCAAGAACCTTTTTCTAAGTCGGAGCGACTTGTGTCGCTTCTATTAGAACGGTTCTATTGCACAGAATGGGACGCGACTCGTCAGGCGACTGTAAAGGTCATATCCACCATCACCTCTTCTGAATGCTGCCCACTGGGGAGGTAAAGGGGCATGCTTGAAAGTCCTGCCTGCAACTGTGCTCATTAAGCCTAACATCAGCCTGTTCTGCAAAGGTAAGCAAATTGGAGGGGGTGAGGGAGAGGCTAGTGTGGGGTCTGCAGAGATAGGCAGAGAAGGTGGGTGCAAAGATGAGCAGAGGAGGCAGGTAGAGTTAAAGGAGTGGAGGGTTGGAATGAAGAGGATGAGGGACGATTGGGGTGCAGAGGCTAGCAGGGGTTTTAGGATGCAAGGGTGTACTGACAGGGTGGATAAAGATGTAAGTCATGTGTAGGGCAGCCTATTAATTTCAATGGGCTGCTCTTTGCACTAGAAATGCAGAAGAAAGTCCCTAAGCCTTTTTCAAAATCACACAGTGTCACAGCACATGTCAGCAGATGCATGAGGGTGTCATTAACAATTGATGGTACTGCTGTGTATCTGCTAAAGGGCAGCACGTTTCTGTGGTTTCAGGAAAGCAATTTTGCGTGTGCAGCCTCAATATCTCAGTTACATTGGTGGCCAGTGTAAATCTTCTCATTACATTGGGGGTTGGTGTACAATCCTTTCATTCACATTAATGGCCAGTGTGAAGGTCCACCTTACATTGGTGGTCAGTGTAAATCCCTCCTTACATTAGTGTTTACTGTGAATGCTTCTATTACATCAGTTTAAATCCCCATTAAATTGGTGGCCATTGTTTAAAACTCCTCCTTTACACTGGTAGTTTGTATAAATTAAACAATCAACAACTGTCATTTAATACCAAGTAATAACCGTATATGTGAAATACAATCACTGGTGATGCAAAGAAGTCACTCCCGAGCATCAGGTTCAAAAAGACCCAACCCTGAGGGTAGATGGAGTGGCTTCTTAGAAAGAGTTAATGTGTAAAAATTATAATAAAAAGATATATAAAATAATAAGATAGCTTAGCAGTTTGCCAAAAATGTGTTTGTTTAAAACATTCTAGACCATATAGGAGGCCATATAACAAACTTGTATTCTCATAATATGGATTTATCAAACCCGAACACAAAACACCGCCATATCAAACCCGCCCGCAAGGATCACAAATGGACCGCCATATCAGCCCGCAAGGATCCACCCCTCCCAGATTCCACCAACCAAACCAAGAGGAATGGAACATATAATACATATCCTATCTAGTTCATATCGGTCAAATCTCAAACGGTTATCTGATTTTTTCATAAATAGCAGATCAAGTATTCATCTCTAATTCAGAGAGAGAGCACTACTTGATAACACAGGCATTACTACACCTTATGAGTTATTAATAAAGGCGCTGATGTCTGTATCCACATTGAGTCCATAGGGCTGATAAGTTCTCAGTCTGTACACCCATGACATTTCTTGTTTTGAAATTTCTCGAAAAAGAGAGCTGCCCCTCCAATGGGGCCTATATTTGTCAATACCAATAAATAAAGTGCCAGAGGGATCCCTCCTATGCACCAAATCATAATGTCTGGATACCGAGTGCTTATCAAAGCCCTTCCTGATGTTTGCGATGTGCTCATTTGATCTGACCTGTAATGCCCTCTTGGTCCTTTCTACGTACTGAAGCCTGCAAGGGCATTGTATCAAATAGACCACCCCTTCAGAGGAGCAGGTGATAAAAGGTTCCACCTCATATGCCCTACTGGTGCTGGTGCATGCGAAATGGGTGATTTTTCTATCCTGGCACTTGTTTAGGGTGCATACTTGACACTTTTTATATTTATGGTATCCAGTGAGACTTTGCAAAAAAGTCCTGTTCTCCCGTGGGGGGTCCTGGACACTCAGGCAATACGGTTATATAACGAGGAGGCCTCCTAAATACAATTAACAGCTTCTTTGGTAAAATAGGTGCCAGTACTTGATCACTCACTAGCACATGCCAGTGCTTGCGTATCAGGCGTTTGATATTTTGATGTTGTGCTGAAAATGTAGTGATAAATGGAAGGAAAAATTCTCTTTCCCCCACCTCCTTGGTCCGATCCCTCAGAAGAAACTCCCTGTCAATCTCTCTGGTGGACTGCACCAAGCTTGAAAGGGCAGATGGATCATAGCCCTCCTCTATAAACCTGTTAGAAAGAATTGTTGCTTGGTTGTTGAAGGCTTCCACCTTAGTGCAATTCCGTCTTAACATCGTAAATTGTCCTTGAGGAACTTATTTGAGCCATGGGGCATAATGGCAACTGTCAAGGGGAATGTACGAGTTCCTGTCAGTTTGTTTGAAGAATGTGGTAGTTTCAAATCTACTTTCTTTGATAGAAATGGTAAGGTCCAAAAAATTCACCTTTTCTTGGCTGGCTTCAAACGTGAATTTAATGCCCCTATTGTTGTAGTTTAAGTATGACATGAACTCATGAAGGTCCAATTCATTTTCATCCCATAAGAGGAGGACGTCGTCGATATATCTCGCCCATAGTAACACCTCGGGTCTACGGCAAGTATCCACAACATCCTCCTCCCACTTGGCCATGAATAGGTTGGCCAAGCTGGGGGCATATTTAGCCCCTATGGCTACACACCTATCTTGACAAAAGAATTGGTGGTCAAACCAAAAATAATTATGACCCGCTGCATAATGCAGCACAGTCATAATAAATTCAATCTGCAAAAGAGCCAAGTTGGACCCACGATTTAGATAAATCCTCACAGCTTCCAATCCCAAATCATGGGGGATTATTGTATATAATAAAGTCACTCGAGCAGGTGGTCTTCCCGGACCCTTAAGGTATGGTATCCATACTATCCTCATTCACTATTTTACTGGCTATTTTTTTTCTGCCACACAAACACCAGACCAGATTGATAGTCTTCAGTGTCTCCGATAAATTTATTTTTCTTTTATTTTTTTTAGTCCCTTTCTTCCCTTTCCAAAGTTTTAAGCATGTTAAAAGAGCACTCCCTATACTCTTTCCCACTTTTGAAAGGGACCAACAGACAGTTTTAATTTCTGAATCCAATCTGGCCAATTTCTGATTTTTCCTTTCCCCCAGGAAACGCAGAAAGGCCACTCCAGAATCATTGAAATATTTGGCCCAGCTTTCCAGATCGGCCTCGCCTTTCTGGGGGCTGACCTCCCATCGAAGACTCCTTGTGTATGCATTTCTGCTATTATTGGTTCTTTAATCTCATAAAAAGACCACTAACATCTGATCCAATGGAGAAAGGGATGGAATCAAACACCCCCTCTGTATTGACCACCCGTCTAGCACGGAAATCAATGATATCCATTCTTATACAAGAAAGATCTAAGCAGCAGTTAATGCAAGTTTTGGTAAAGATAATAGAAAATGGTAAAAAGAAACTGCGCTAGGATAATTCAAAAACAATGATGGCCTGAAGCTCTACAGAAGTAAGCAGCAACTAACCTGAAAACATAACAGTGAAAATAAGTGAGAAAAATATATATATATATAGTTGCGCTAGTATATAAAAAAAAAAACCTTTACGGAGAAAGTGACTTAATTACCACTACCATAAATGTAAAAATTGCATGAATGAACATGAACCGTGAGTTGTATTATAGTGACATGTGTGTATGAACAGTGAACAGAATTTCAATTGTGAAATTAACAAATCATAAAATATGAACACTGCAATAGGCTATATAGCATCAACCTATATGCAAAAACCAAATGAAGATCATAAATTGATAAAAAACAAATCATGAACTATAGACCCTACAATGGGCTATAACATTAATATGGATGGAAAACAATATAAAAATACATAAACTCTGTGAATAGGGAAAAAAGAAAGAAGAAAAGTCCATATGACTGCAGTATAAAGAAACACCCAGTGATGATCCAAAATAGCAGCTGCACTTTCTTCCTGAGGTCAGCAACTTTAAGTGAATTCCAGCACCATAGTGTAAGTATACTGCTTACCAGAGCCAAAGGTCCCTTTTGATATAGGACCTAAACCAGCATTAAATTAAACCCAGAACACTGCATTCATGTGACAATACGACAAACTCCTCAGCATAAACGTCAGTTGGTATGGTATCATGCAAAGAAAGCAGAAGCCTCGATAGTGTAAAACCAATGACTTTTATTAAAATATAAAACAAACAGTAAAAAACTCACATTTAGTAAGTATAAGATCAGCCTTAAACCTGTCGCGCCGGCTGGACGCAAACAGGAAAACCCGTCCGTGTGGAAAAACGAGCAGATGAGGGTGATGACGTCAGCAAGCTGCTCGTTCAGCCTGATGCGTTTCATGATAGGTTACGTTGTCTCGGGGCACGGGTAGCATACCGTGTCATCCCCTCAAATAATAACACCAATTCAAACCAAGCCTCGTTCCGAAGGGACGCACGCACGTATCCCCTCTCTGGGTTTCCAAGCCTTGTTCGGAAACGCCGGCTGGGCACGGCTCATCTCCCATTCAAAAACGTATAAATGTAGATTGGGAGCGGTCATAAGCCCGACGAATCCAGACGTGCAAACCCTCGGAACAAAAGACTGCAATCCGCAACCAAAAGTCACACGACATTAGCATATGACATCTGGTGTCAGAAAACATATAAAAAACATATAAATTAAACAATCAAACACTGTCATTTCATACCACTTAATAACCGTATTTGTGAAATACAATCACTGATAATGCAAAGAAGTCACTCCCGAGCATCAGGTTCAAAAAGACCCAAAGATGGAATGGCTTCTTAAAAAGAGTTGATGTGTAAAAATTATAATAAAAAGATATATAAAATAATAAGATAGCTTAGCAGTTTGCCAAAAATGTGTTTGTTTAAAACATTCTAGACCATATAGGAGGCCAAATAACAAACTTGTATTCTTATAATATGGATTTATCAAACCCGAACACAAAACACAGCCATACAGGCCGCAAGGATCCAAATGGAGTATCCCCCAAGGAACCCCTCCGAGATTCCACCAACCGAACCAGGAGGAATGGAACACATAATACATATCCTATCTGGTTCATATCGGTCAAATCTCAAACGGTTATCTGATTTTTTCATAAATAGCAGATCAAGTATTCATTTCTAATAAAGGCGTTGATGTCTGTATCCACATTGAGTCCATAGGGCTGATAAGTTCTCAGTTGGTACACCCATGACATTTCTTGTTTTGAAATTTCTCGGACAAGAGAGCTGCCCCTTCAATGGGGCCTATATTTGTCAATACCAATAAATAAAGTGCCAGAGGGATCCCTCCTATGCACCAAATCATAATGTCTGGATACCGTATTACCGAATACCGAAGTGACACTGTAATGCGAGGCTTTCTCCCTGGTGTTGAGAAAGCCTCTTGAGGGGGGAGGGGGCAAGTAGGCAAGTCAGGACACTCTCTACTTTGCAGATAGAGAAAGGAGCTGTGTGTTAGTGGGTGTCCTGACACTCCTGCTCGCCCCCTCCCCCCTCAAGAGGCTTTCTCCACACCAGGAAGAAAGCATTGCATTACGGTGGTGAGTTACAGACAGAAGAACAGGAAGTGAGGATTTCTCAGAAGAAATAAGGACATTTAAAAGCAAAATGGAAGGATGAGGTAAGTGAAGGAGGACTGCACTAAGGTAAAGGAAGCTATTTAGGGGAAAAAAAATTCCTTTACAACCCCTTTAATGTCCATTATTTTCTTGCTCACCCTGTGCCCCTAATAGACACAGGGCGACCAAGACATAAGATGTGCATGGGGAGCTGAAACAAGGGTATCCCATACTTTCCCAGGGATTCTGGGTTCCACGGGCCCTCCCGTCAGAATCATCTTTTATTTATTCATGTAAAACCTTTACCTAATGAAGCGCTACCCCCGGAGGAACCGCTGGTTAGATTTGGGATCGGCGTATTTAAGTTACCTCTGTGATGGTGTCTAGGGGTGATGATAGTGATGAGAGCAGTAATAAAATGTCCAGACCGTTGGATGACGTTTTCAATGCTTTATTTCTGGTCCAGCACGACCAACAGTCAACTCGAGGTAGATAGAGTAGATTGGAGAAAAACAGTAACCTTGCAGATACAGGCTGTGGATAATAGAAGCAGTCCTGCCTCCAACAAATGTGTTTGTCTCGTTGCCACTCCAGCTGGAGTGGGTATAGCGCCCCTGGACAGGTCCCTCTCACAGGCCTGGCAGCCAGAAAGTCACTAAGGAATGCTGAGAAGAACAAGTCTCTGCCACCGACTTGGCTCTAATAGAATTTGGTTTAGTAAAGGGTCTCTGCCACAGGCCCAGTACTTAGGAACACGAACGTAGAGCGAATCCTCTCAGTCAGTAATTTTGGGGCTACCGACTGCCAGCTTGCAGCAGAAAACCTGTCAGTGGTCGGTACCCAGATCCCTGATGGTTCGTCCAAGCCCTATTGGTTAACCTGCCTCCGGGCTCACCTCAGACAAACTCCCCACCGAACAGCACATCCAGCTTGGGATCTTTTCGGTGTGGAACCCCAGTAAGTCACCTGGGGCCCCATTGTAGTTTCAGTTGCTCTGAGCCATGAGGGCCCAGAGTCAGGAACTCTGCGTAGCAAGTGCGCCCCGGCCAGGTAGGCCATAGTGGTGGGGCCTGTGATGTGTGCACACCCTGAAGGTGGGTGCCGCACCTGGAACCAGGAACCCACGAAGAACCCCCGGAAAATAGTGTCTGCCACAGATATACCCCTTCCCAGCATGCCCCGCGAGGTAAACACTCCTCTAATTGGCTGTTGAGAAAAAGTGGCTCTGCCTGAACCCCTTTGGCGCCACATGCTGCTCGGAGATGAGGCTGCATCTCCGGAGCACAGAATGACACACAGGACAATTCAGGGCTGACAGCAACCCAAATTTACCATAAATCAACCTGGGTGAGAGCAGATAAGTCTCTCACCCCACTAAATTTACAATAGTGTCCCTTCTAAAATGAAAGGGGGCGCTACACTAAAAAGGAAAAAATAAATGTTTCTGTAACTGATTTTAAAGTGTTTGTTACTGGTGAGATCACCAGGTGAAAACAAAGGAGAAAAAGCCAAACAAAAAAAAAATAATGCAACCACCACATCTAATGATTAGTAAGCTGCAATATATTACATTTTTGGTTTGGGAGTTTATACTGTTTAAACGTGGTGTTTGCATTAGTTTTCTTTTTTAGGCATTTTCCTGTTATATTCACTTTCGTGATATGCTACATTTTGCTTGTGGGGTTAGGTCAGTAATACAACTAGGTCCTTTCCCTCTGCCAGCTTGTGATTTGAATGAAAATAGAAGGCAGCGTACTGAAGAGCTGCTTTCCCCCCTGTCAGCATTTGGGCTCTGCAGCTAGGATTTATTAAGGACCACTTATCTGCATGAACTGGTGTCCTCTTCTATCTGCACGGAGTTCAGCTTTAACTAGGACACTCGCTTTGTGGTCTTTAGCCCAAGTGTCCTGACAAGAGTGGCTATACCCCAACCTGCTGTGAGTGTCTCTTACTGCTTCTTTCTTTAAAGCATAACCGCAAATAATTGGGGCACAGAGTTGGCTGCAAACTACATACAAAGGTCAAAAAACTGCAAACGTAAGTTTTGACCTTTGAAGCTATCTGTGATTGGGCAGTAACAGTGTTTTTTCCTGTGCTAGCTTAAAATCTGATAACTGGTCCAAATCGCTCCATCAGAGATGAGCTGCTTATATATTTATAAACAAATTACTGACACTCAAGATTTTCTTTAAAGAGGAACTGCAGTCTGCTCACATAATTTGTAATAAAAACATCTTTGCCATTCTGAAGCTTCCCTTCAACCGCTTTGCATATTATTTGATATATACTGTGACTGTGTACTTGCCAAATATACTGCAGAAATCTCCCTCCACTAAGTCTGTCTGCAGCCATTTTAACTGTGGGCAGCTGAAGCTGCTGCCTGTTCACTTCCAGACACCCAGAGGCACACCTCCAGCTCTGAAGCTCTCAATGGCCCTCTTATGACTCACCCCCTCTCTTCCTACCAAACTCTCACAAGAGTGAGCATACCTCCCAACATTGTGAGATGGGAATGAGGGACACCTACTAACAAACGTATGTAGGCATGGGACACGCTCCCTGCCACACCCCCATAAAGGAGAATTAACAAAAAAAAAGGTTAATCAAATCCATAAGGACTTTTTTTACCACTATTATTCCTTTATATTGGCTTTTAAAATGTACAAATGAAGGTTTGGCACTGAGAAACACCTTTTGAAAGATAAAAAAAAAAATATATATATATATATATATATAGAACTATATCGATCAGACCAAAATGAGGGACAAATGAGGAGGAATGAGGGACAGAGGGACATTGCTCCAAATCAGGGACAGTCCCTTGAAATCAGGGACAGTTAGGAGCTATGAGTGAGCAAGAGAGAGCTGTGCATGATGTCATAATCCTATGCTAATGACCAGATAAGGAAGAGGTCTGTATAAGGTATTTACTGGCAGGAAAAAATAAATAATAATAGATGGAAGTTTGAAAAAAATTACTGAAGGTCTTTAAGACCCCTTTCACACTGGAGGCATTGTTCAGGTGCTTTAGCGCTAGAAATAGCGACTGTAAAGCGCCTGAAAAAAGCCTCAGCTGCAATCCCAGTGTGAAAGCCAGATTGCTTTCACACTGGGGCGCTGCGCTGGTAGGACATTAAAAAAAGTCTTGCAAGCAGCTTCTTTGTAGCGCTTTAGGAGTGGTGAATACACTGCTCCTAAAGGGCCTCTGCCCTTTGAAATCAATGGGCAGCGTCGCCGAACCGCCAGCAAAGCCCTGCTGCAGCAGCGCTTTTAATCTTTTTTGGCATCTAGCGGGGGTTGAAAAGGCCCCTCAATCGACCGTAAAGCACTGCAAAAATGACGATAAGTCGCTGCTAAAAATAGGTGCTGGCAGTGTGAAAGTGCCCTAAAGCAGACCTTGCACTTGAAATGCAAGGTTTGCTGTTTAAGTTTGCACCCTTTGCTGAATCACTGGTAAAATAGTAGAAAAAAAATAACTATATGGAAAAAAATTAGATAGTATGAGTGATGTCCTCCTCTTCTGGTGATATCTGGGAATGCAAAGTTCTCCAAATCCCACTGAGAACTGTTGTGAAAGCAGCTTTGGGGTACTGCGCATTACCCGGGATCTCGTCAAGGATGGTGATGTCACCCCCTACACCATGGAAGGTGAAGAAAAGTATAATCCTTTTTTTTCCCTTAAAGTGGACGTAAACCTGATTTATGAAATTTGAGCTGACCACATATATCTGCAGTGTTTTCTTATCTCTTTCCAAAGCACTATGTCCTGTGGCTGTCTCCTGCTTCGTAGCTCTGTTATCAGCCCGATAACTTCTGACAAGTTCTCTGACACAGGCGATAAAAGCAGTCTGAAACTTAAAGTTTTTATTACATTATATAAGAACCTCTACCATTTGACCCCATATCTGTTATATTATACCTGCAAAAAGGGGGCATAACTAAAAGAAACATTGAGACTTGATTCTGTTCGTAAAATGCTTTTGTCAAAGTCCCCGCCACGTGTGTTGGGATGTATTCTGTCCAAGGCCATAAAATTCTATTGAATCAAGTTTGTACAGATGCTTTTCCCCTAAATGTCTTGCAAAATTTCCGTCTTTCAACACATGTTCCTTGACTCCCTGCCAGAACATTAGTTTATTGAGTAAGTATACGACTCCCTTAGTTTCACAATTTATGAAATGCTTAGGAGTAAAGGTCATTGACCCTATTCGATTTGGGCCTCTTTGAAATCACAATAATTTACAGAAGAGTTAGTGGCCACATCAGAAGGTGCACTTAGGGCGCATTCTGCATGGATCCTCCTCCTGTTTTCTATCGAAATTACTCCATACAAGTATATCCCATAAGCCTTTTTTTTTTTTACTCTTCTCGATCAGATGTATTGTTCTTTTGTGTCCTTATTGGTGGCTTTATTCATGCTATAAGTGTGGATACTCTTTTCGAAAACTGTGTTGATTTGTTAAAAAATTTCTGATTTGGTAATAGGTGCATTCCTTGTTACTAGGATGCAGTGGCTGGAGCCGTTTTTTCGGTCTGTTGACCTGACTGGAGGCACTTGTGTAGGAGACTATGCATCTATTGTTACTGCCTTTTCTTTTCTTCTCCATGCGTGGCACTCTTGCCGTGAGTCGTTAGGTGTGTTCAGGTGTACAGTATTGTGCCTTTGTTCTGGTGGCAGTGACTGTCCTTGGGTCTGCTCATGTTGGGGAACATGGTCCTGGGCTGTATGTGGGTTCCTGCGGGCCCCGTCCACTATGTGTTACAGCTCGGATGCACTCCAGGTTGGGGCACACTCAGGAAATGACGTTTTGCATCACTTCTGGCTTGGACGTGGTTGCGTGAGTCCGGCTGGCCAATCCGGTATGTTACTGGACAGTCTCAGTCTGGCGTTCCCCTTATTTGGACAGTGGCAAAGTGTCATAAACGTGGACAAAGCACACCAATCACTGTACAAAGCTCTTTATTAAACTGATCTTTTAAAAATCCTTGCCAAATTCTTCATGTACAATTTTTCCTACTATGTTTGAAAGAACAGGATCTACTGTGTAAATCTCTGCTAATTTGAAAGGTATAGAACACATTATCAATTTGTTTTCACAAACGGAGTGGTAAGGGAGTTATATATTAGGAATGATTGATGTCACTTCTCTATACATAATTACTTTCCGGAACATATTAGGTCTTTATTTGAGAATCTGTTTTACCCAGGGAATGCAGTATACCATATAGCAAGTGATGTGGTGTATGGTAGAAGGTTGTTGTATATAAATCTAGAGTCTCTTCCCTCTCAGGGATTGAGTGCAACCCATTGGGGACACCACCCCTGCCCCATGATGTTACTACCTTGCAGGACTTTAGAAAACATCTTGTTTAGAAATGACAAGAATATAAGTAACTTTATTGAAGGGTGGGAGGAGTAATGGTTTACTGTGATAAAGGATTTTAATTATTGTTATATGTTGATGAATGAGCTTTATAGCCAGAAGTCATGTACTTTAAAGAACTAAGGATTAATATTTTAACCACTTAAGACCCGGACCAATATGCTGCCAAATGACCCAAGGGGTTTTTGCGATTCGGCACTGTGTCGCTTTAACAGACAATTGCGCGGTCGTGCGACGTGGCTCCCAAACAAAATTTGTGTCCTTTTCTTCTCACAAATAGAGCTTTCTGTTGGTGTTATTTGATCGCCTCTGCGATTTTAATTTTTTGCGCTATATACAAAAATAGAGCAACATTTTTGAAAAAAAATCAATATTTTTTACTTTTTGTTATAAGAAAAATCAAATAAACTAAATTTTAGTCAAACATTTAGGCCAAAATGTATTTAGCCACTTGTCTTTAGTAAAAAAAAATCGCAATAAAAAAAAAATTAGCTACCTAGCGGGAACAGCGACACTAATACAGCGATCAGAAAAATGATTGACGCTGGCAATAGATAGTGAAAGGGTTAACTAGGGCAGTGATCAAGGGGTTAAAACTTTATTAGGGGGGGTACAGGGCTACCCTGAACCTAACACTAACTGACTTTTACACTGCCTGTCACACTGACACTAAATACAGTAATCATACATGTATGATTACTGCATTCAGTGACACTGTGACAGGGGGGAGGGGCGATCGCAGGGGTTAAATGTGTTTTTTGTGTAGTGTAGGTGCAGTGTAGTGTTGTGCAGACTTACATGTGTTGTGATCTCTCCTCAGCGGTGGTTGAAAAAAACGCAGAGGGAGAGATCACGTCGGTTCCTCCTTCCTGTGTTTACACAGGAGGAGGAAGTGCACTGCAGGGGGAGCGCGCGCATTGGCTGGGAGCGATCCAGAGGGGGCAGACAAAAACGAATAGCCGCCCCCTCTTGTCGGATCGCTCCTGCAGCCGCGCGGACCGCCGCATGTACGGGGGGGGTCCGATCGGACCCCCGATCCCCCCCAAGGCACCAACGTATATATACATTGATGTGCCTGTCGGTGCCATTCTGCCGACGTAAATGTACATGTGGCGGTCCTTAAGTGGTTAAAGAAATAAAAATGTATAGAATTTTAATTAAGGTGTATACTGTATATATGCAAGGCACCTTTAAAGTCCTGCAAACAAACTATACAAAAATATATCAACCATTCCAAATCTATAACTAGCCTTTGCAGTAAAGTGCATATGGCAGGGCAATATACAACACAAACAGACAAAATTTCCCAGCACACCTACCTGCTAGTCTGGAAAGAAAAATCGAAGAAAAAAAATTGAACAATTCACGTTAAAAAGTGCATTGAAAAAGTATTCACACCCCTTGAAATTTTCCACATTTTGGCATGTCACAGCCAAAAACTTAAATGTATTTTGTTGGAACTTTATGTGAAACTAACACAAAGTGGCACATAATTGTGATGTGGAAAAAAATATATAAACGATTTTCAATTTTTTTAGAAATAAATATGTGAAACGTGTAGCATGCATTTGTATTCTGCCCCCTTTACTCCGATACCCCAAACTAAAATTTAGTGGAACCAATTGCCTTCAGAAGTCACCTAATTAGTAAATAGAGTCCACCTGTGTGTAATTTATTCTCAGTATAAATGCAACCATTCTGTGAACAGAGAGAACCTTAATGAACAAACAGCACCATGAAGGCCAAAGAAAACACAGGTCAGGGATAAAGTTGTGAAGAAGTTTAAAGTAGGGTTAGGTCATAAAAAAAATTCCAACCCTAAAATATCTCACGGAGCACTGTATGGCACAACTGTAAACCTATCAAGCCATGACTGTCCACCTAAACTGACAGGTTTGGCAAGGAGAGCATTAATCAGAGAAGCAGCCAAGAGACCCATGGTACCTCTGGAGGAGCTGAAGAGATCACCAGCTCAGGTGGGAGAATCTGTCCACAGGACAACTATTAGTTGTACACTCCACAAACCTGCCCTTTATGGAAGAGTGGCAGGAAAAATGTATGATTATGTAACTATGTAAGAAAGCCATTGTTGAAAGAAAGCCATAAGAAGTCCTGTCTGCAGTTTGTGAGAAGCCATGTGGGGGACACAGCAAACATGTGGAAGAAGGTGCTCTGATCAGATGAGACCAAAACTGAACTTTTAGACCCAAGAGTAAAACGCTATGTGTGGCAGAAAACTAACACTACACAGAGGGGGAGATTTACTAAAACTGGAGAGTGCAAAATCTGGGGTGCAGCTGTGCATGGTAGCCAATCATCTTCTAACTTCAGCTTGTTTAATTAAACTTTGACAATAACACATGAAAGCTGATTGGTTTCTATGCAGAGCTGCACCAGATTTTGCACTCTCCAGTTTAGTAAATCAACCCCATAATCTTAAACACACCATCCCCAACGTGAAACATAGTGGTGGCAGCATCATGTTGTGGGGAAGCTTTTCTTCAGCAGGGACAGGGAAGCTGGTCAGAGTTGATGGGAAGATGGATGGAGCCAAATACAGGGCAATCTTAGAAGAAAACCTGTTACAATCTGGAAAAGACTTGAGACCAGGGTGCAAGTTCACCTTCCAGCAGGACATCGACCCTAAGCATAGAGCCAGAGCTACAATGGGATGGTTTAGATTAAAGCATAATCATGTGTTAGAATGGCCCAGGCAAAATCCAGACCTAAATCTAATTGAGAATATGTGGCAAGACTTGAAATTGCTGTTCACAAATGCTCTCCATCCAATCTATCAGAGTTTGAGCTATTATGCGAATAAGAATGGTCAAACATTTCACTCTCTACATGTGCAAAGCTGGTAGAGACATCCCCAAAAAGACTTGCAGCTGTAATTGCAGTGAAAGGTGATTCTACAAAGTAATGACTCAGGGAGGGCTGAATACAAATTCACGCCACACTTATCACAGATTTATTTGTAAAAATGTTAAACCATTTATCATTTCCCTTCCACTTCACAATTGTGTGCCACTTTGTGTTCGTCTATCACATAAAATCCCAATAAAATACATTTGTTGTAACAAAATGTGGAAAATTTCAAGGGGTATGAATACTTTTTCAAGGCACTGTATTCACAGCACTTCACCTTTTCTACATATTGTTATGTTACTGCCTTACTGCCTAAATGGTTTAAATGAATTATTTGCCTCAAAATTCTACAAACAATACCTCATAATGACAATGTGAAAGAAGTTTGTTTGAAATCTTTGCTAATTTATTGAAAATAAAAAGAAAAGAATCACATGTACAAAAGTATTCACAGCTTTTGCCATGACACTCAAAATTGAGCTCAGGTGCATCCTGTTTCCACTGATCATCCTTGAGATGTGTCTACAACTTGATTGGAGTCCACCTGTGGTAAATTCAGTTTATTGCACACGATTTGGAAAGGCACACACCAGTCAATATAAGGTCCCATAGTTGGGACAGTGCATGTCAGAGCACAAACCAAGCCATGAAGTCCAAGGAATTGTCTGTAGACCTCAGGGACAGGATTGTATTGAGGCACAGATCTGGGTAAGGGTACAGAAACATTTCTGCAGCACTGAATGTCCCAATGAGCACAGTGGGCTCCATCATCTGTAAATGGAAGAAGTTTGTAACCACCAGGACTCTCCCTAGAGTGGACAATCTGGTCAAACTGATTAATTAGTGTACAAGGGCCTTAGTCATGTAGGTGACCAGGAACACATTGGTCACTCTGACAGAACTCCAGGATTTGTCTTGAGTGCTCGACTCGGCTGATCACAGATCGGAGTAAGGGGTCGATCCTGACCCCTCACCACGTGATCAGCTGTCAGCCAATGACAGCTGATTATATGATTTAAACAGAGCCAGTAATCGGCTATTTTTTCTCCTCATGCTGGACCGATGCTCATCTGTGCCACCTGCCAGTGCCATTTACCAGTTTACAACAGTGCCGCCTACCAGTGCCCATCAGTGCCACCTACCAGTGCCCAGAGTGTCATCCATTAGTGCCCACAGTGCCACCCATCAGTGCCCACAGAGCCACCAATCAGTGCCCACAGTACCGCCTGTCAGTGTCACCAATCAGTGTCACCTATCAGTGCCACCTATCAGTGCCACCTATTAGTGCCCATCAGTGCCACCCATCTGTGCCCATCAGTGCCGCCTTATCTGTGCCTATCAGTGCCACCTTATCTGTACCCATCAGCACCACCTTATCTGTCCCCATCAGTGCCACCTTATCTGTGCCTATCAGTGGCCGTCAGTGCAGCCTATCAGTGCCCACCAGTGTAGCCTATCAGTGTCCAGCAGTGCTGAATCATTAGCACATATGAATGAAGGAGAAAAATGACCTGTTTGCAAAATGTTATAACAAACTCTGAGGCCGCGTACACACGGCCGAGGTTCTCGCTGAAAACCAGCGAGAACCTCGCTGGAATGCACATTCCAGCGAGGACCTCGGCCATGTGTACGGTCTCGGCGAGCTTCCCATCGGGAAGCCCGTCGAGCAGAAATAGAGAGCACGCTCTCTATTTCCTCGACGGCCCGCCTGGAAGAATGGCTGGTTGCCATTCCCGACGGGCGGGTCGCCGATTTCGACGGCCGGCAGGGAACCTCGACGGGCGGAACGATGTGTTCTGCCCGTCGAGATTCCCTGCCGTGTGTACGCGGCCTCAAACATGATTTCATTATTTTTTTTTTCCATATTTTTTTGTTTGTTTAGCTGAACACTTTATTTACAGACCACAGGCAGGGCTATGAGGACAAGGTTTGCACAGAGCTACACCAGTCTTCTAATAGCCTAGTGAATCTTCCTCATGATGGCATGATCAGTTGGGACCTCTGAGAGCATTATATCAATGACTTTATGTTTATTGTCACTCACACTAGCACAGGGGTAATGCCATGCCCGAAGTTGTGCTCACCAATGCCCTTGACCAGATGAGGGCTAGCACCAGAACCTTCGAACGGACCTCACGTTCACACAAACGTATCGAACCCCATTGACGTCTATGGGACTCGAACGTTCGAATTCAAAAGTCATGATTTTAAAGCCCAATATACAAGTTATTGTCAGAAAACGTGTTTGGGGTCTTGCCCCAGGGAACATGTATCAATGGAAAAAAAAGTTTTAAAAACTGGCATTTTTCTGGAGTAGCGATTTTAAAGATGCCTAAATTAAAAAAAAAATTCTTAAAATATCGTACCTGCTGGGTGTCTATAGTAGTGGCACGTGTTTAGAACTGTCCCTGTAGAAAATGAGACTACTATAAGAAAAAAGTAAATTAAGACTGCTTGTGCCTTTAATGTAATGTTTGGTCCCTGCAATATGGATAAAAATCACTAAAAAAAATAGCATGGGTGTCCCCGCCCCCCTCCTCCCAGTATACAGGCTGTGTAAACAAGACAGGGACTGTAGGTTTGTTGTTTAGTAGAATCTGTTTGTAATTTTCAACTGGTACTTCTTTAACTAGTTACCGACCGCCCACCGTCGTTATACGTCGGCACTTTAAAGATGGATATCTCTGTAACGGCAGCAGCTGCTGCCACAACTGAGATATCCATCTCTTCAGTGGGTGGTCCTGTCAGTGATAACGGCGGTCTCCGCAGCGGATCACCGTTATCGGTGGCGGGAGAGAGCCCCCCGGAGTAAGGCCACGTAATTCAAAGGGGGTGGCTTGTATTTAAATTAAGCGCGCCCCCGCGTCGATGGAACTGCGCATGCGCCGGCCGCAAAAATAGCCCAGTGCGCATGCTCCAGCTCACGTCGGAAAACGTGAATGAAACCGTCGTGAGCGTCGTTTACTTAAATCCCTATTCGCGAACGACTTAGTAAAACGACGTAAACGACGGAAAAAGACGACGCTGTCCCGACGCCATACTTAACATGGCATACCACGGAATTTCGTAAGGTTACCCCTCATATAGCAGGGGTAACCTTACGCTTACGGAAACTACGTAAACGACAACAGGGTGGCGTAAAAACTTTCGGGAATCGGCGTATTAGGCTCATTTGCATAGGCAAATGAGAAATCAACGTAAAGGCCACCTAGCGGCCAGGAAAGTAATTACATCTACGATCCGATGGTGTAAGTGTTTTACACCTGTCGGATCTTCACTGTATCTATGCGTAAATGATTCTATGAATCACACGCATAGATACCCAGGTAAAAAAACAGAGATTTAACGGTGTTTCCTGCGATACACCATCGTATCTCTTTTGAGAATTTGGCCCCAAGTAGGTTTAGGTGCAAACTATACAGCACAATTGCAGTAAACACCAGGTATGTTTAGGTGCAAACTATACAGCACAAGTGCAGTAAACACCTGGTACGTTTAGGTGTAAACTATACAGCACAAGTGCAGTAAGCACCAGGTACGTTTAGGTGCAAACTATACAGCACAAGTGCAGTAAACACCAGGTACGTTTAGGTGCAAACTATACAGCACAAGTGCAGTAAACACCAGGTACGTTTAGGTGCAAACTATACAGCACAAGTGCAGTAAACACCAGGTACGTTTAGGTGCAAACTATACAGCACAAGTGCAGTAAACACCAGGTACGTTAAGGTGCAAACTATACAGCACAAGTGCAGTAAACACCTGGTACGTTTAGGTGCAAACTATACAGCACAAGTGCAGTAAACACCTGGTACGTTTAGGTGCAAACTATACAGCACAAGTGCAGTAAAAATCTGGTACGTTTAGGTGTAAATTGTACAGCGCAAGTGCAGTCAACACCAAGTACGTTTAGGTGCAAACTATACAGCACACAGGCAATACAACACGTTAGAAGACTGCAGCTAGCACAATCAACTGCCTGACAATTAGGAATAGCTGATCTAGCTAAACTATACAGTGTATAAATATATGTACAACTCCTGGGATATATATATATCCTCTACACACTGTAAATTTAACTAAACTGACTAGCCTGCCTGCTCTATCTATCTAGTAAAAAATAAACTGTCTCTCTCTCTCTCTAGGACTGATCTTTTTGTTAACACCGCCGCAACACACTACACGAGGCCGCCCAGTAGGCGGCCTTTTATAGTGTGGGGTGTGTGCTAAAGCCCTGAGCCATAATTGGCCAAAGCCACCCTGGCTTTGGCCAAATATTGCTCTCCGTTTTTTGCGCGCTGTGATTGGCCAAGCATGCGGGTCATAGTGCATGCTTGGCCAATTATCAGGGCGCAGCGCAATGCCGCAGTGAATTATGGGCCGTGACGCGTCACTCGAATTTGGCGCGAACGACCAGTTTTTGACGAACAATCGAACAGCCAATGTTCGATCTGAACATGGGTTTGAGTCGAACGCGAAGCTCATCCCTAGTGAGGGCTTTGGTCATGGGAAAGTCAAACATTAAGACAGCCCCCAACTTAGAGATGAGTCTCTTGTGTGTAGTCTTGTATTCAGAATTTCTCCAGAAGATGTTGTCCCTTGTCCTACACACTTAAATAAATGTATGTGTTGCATTAGGAGGGACATGCAGAGCCTATGCCCACTCCACCAGTCAGCTTACCTCTGTTACCGCATTCCCAGTAACAGGTCCTGCCGAGCACATAACGCAGATCTCATACGTTCTCCACCTAACCCTTCTCGTTCTGTACCAAGTGTAGCAGAGCGTCCCAGAGAGAGCCTGGGAAAGTCCAGTTCGGGGTTTATACCTCTCCCAGGCTCCTCTCTTACACGTTCAGGGATCTCTGATCCCTGATCCAGGTCAGGTGTTGGCCCTCTCCGCCAGGCCAATTTAAGCTCACCTGAGCAGACAGCCATTGCTCTGTCCTGGGAAACAGATAGTGTGGATCTGTAGGAGCAAGGAGGTTGTTAAAAGACTGGTGAGAAGGTTGTGTTTTGAGCTAACAAGCGGTAGGCTTGTTTAGCTTAGTAGTTAGGGCCTACATATCGTGTAGTTAGAGCCGAGACACGGCTAGGTGTTTGTTTAACTATTTTTGTTTGTTTTGTTTTCTGCACACTGTACAGCACCTGTAAATAGACTTGTATAGCACCAATAAACATCCCACTGTTGTTCACTTATCCTATGGACTTTGGTATCTGTGCCGGCTCATCCCAGGGAGCTTTTGTACCCGCTACCTATCCCCAGCTTACATATGGTGGAGGCTGCGATCAGCAGTAGTAAGTTACTATTTAAAAGGCCAGTACCTAAAGTGACAACATGGAGGAAATCCTCAAACAAATGGTGTTATTCAATGCTGTACAACAGCAAGCAAACGCTGCACAACAGCAAACTAACGCTGCGCTGCAGCAAGCCAATGCTATCGCACAGGAGCAATCGCAGAGGCAGATTAGTGCTGTACAGGAGCAATCGCAGAGGCTGTTTGAACAGCTTGCCACTGCTGCAGAAGCGGATAGGAAAACCCTGACTAAGGTTGCAGAAACGCTAGCACAGTGGGCACCTGCGGGAATCAAGGATATTAGAGACAAGCCTTCAGCCATCCATGTGGCTCGCTTTCTGTCTAAAATGACTACGGATGATAATCCAGAGGCCTTCCTGCTAACATTTGAACGGACCGCGGAGAGGGAAGGTTGGCCTAAAACCAAGTGGGCAGGACTGATTGCCCCCTTACTTTCTGGTGAATCGCAGAAGGCCTACTATGATCTCGAGTCAGCAGAAGCGGGAGACTATGAAAAGGTCAAGCAGGAAATTCTGGTGCGACTCTGCGTCACCTTGGCCGTTCGAGCCCAACGGGTCCACAGCTGGTTCTTCCAAATCGAGAGGCCCCCAAGATCGCAGATGTTCGACCTAATCCACCTGGTGCGAAAATGGCTACAACCGGAGTCCCTGTCTGCGCCACAAATAGTGGAGCGTGTGGTCATGGACCAACTCCTGAGGTCACTCCCAATTCCCCTGCAGAAGTGGGTGAGTCAAGGGGACCCCAAGTCGGCAGATAACCTGGTGGAACTCGTCGAAAGGTACTTTGCTGCAGAGAACCTGGTCACCACCCCAACAGCCGCACGGACTTTCCACCCAAAGCCACGGTCCCCCCAGGCAACCGGTAAGACTGTTCCAGGGGAAGTGGGTGGTAAGCATGGCAAGGAAATAGGGGGGAGGATTTTTGGTGCCAGGACTGAAGTTTGGCGTCCCAAGCAAGGGAAACCACTGCCTGTCAGCAAACCAACTTGGGGAAACATCAGGTGTTTTCGTTGCCAAGAGCTGGGACATGTTGCAGCAAATTGTCCTTTGACTGATGAACCAATGCAGTGTGATCTGTCTATTAGAAGGCAGTCTATGTTTGCTGCTGTTTCATGCGCTGCAGTGCCAAATGTGGGGAAACACATGTGTCACATGACTGTTAATGATAAGCCTATTACGGCCTTACTGGACTCTGGAAGTCTGGTTACTTTGGTTACAGCTGAGATAGTTGAAACTGTGAATTTTCATGGAAAAAAAGTTGCTGTGATCAGTATACATGGGGATACCCGGGAGTATCCTATAGCCACAGTTCAGTTTAAAACTGGCTTAGGTACGGTGTCCCATGCGGTCGGACTTGTGCCCCACTTGGTGCACGAGGCCATCATTGGTAGGGACTTCCCTAAGTTTTGGGAGCTGTGGGATCGTCCCGACCTTGTCGCAGTACCTGACTCAGTCGCAGAGCCAGAGCTCCTGGCTACTTCCGATATTGTGGGTTCAGGGGACTCATCTCAGGGCTCTTCGAGTTTTCCTTTCTCGGTTATGACAGGAGAGCTGGAGGAGCCTGAGGAAGTCCCCACAACCAGTAGAGCCGGACAGCCGTCTGCCGACTCGGAGCCTACGTTGGAGTTTACTGACCTCAATGTGCACAAGGAAAATGTTGGTACTGAGCAGAGAAAAGACCCTACCCTTGCCAGGGCCTGGGAAAATGTAATGGTGATTAATGATGTACCTGTCGAACCAGGGAATAGGCCCTGTTTTCCCTATTTCAGCAGCAATGATGATTTACTCTATCGTGTATGTAAAAAGAGTGATGAAGTTATTGAACAGATGGTGGTCCCTAAGCCTTACAGAAGGGTGGTATTGGAACTTGTCCATGGGCACTTGCTAGGAGGCCATTTAGGGATTGAGAAAACCACTGAAAGAGTGTTGCGCAGGTCTTACTGGCCTGGGATACAGAAAAATATTGTGAATTATTGTCAATCCTGTCCTGTGTGTCAGATGTCAGCCCCCCAGCCCCACTTCCGAAGTCCTTTAGTGTCCTTACCCATTATTGAAGTGCCCTTCGAGAGGATTGCCATGCACCTTGTGGGTCCGCTCCCCAAATCCGCTCGTGGTCATCAGCATATCCTCGTGATTATGGATTACGCTACCCGTTACCCTGAGGCCGTTCCCTTACGCGCCGCGTCTGCTAAAAATATTGCCAAAGAGCTGTTTATGGTGTTCAGTCGGGTTGGCATCCCTAAAGAAATCCTTACAGACCAGGGTACCCCATTTATGTCACGGATAACTAGGGATAACTAGTTATTTAAGGTGACGCAGTTGCGAACCTCTGTGTATCATCCGCAAACAGATGGCTTGGTGGAACGTTTTAATAAGACGTTAAAGGGCATGTTAAAAAAGGTTGTTGACAAAGATGGGAAAGACTGGGACTTCCTGATACCGTACCTGATGTTTGCTATCAGGGAGGTTCCCCAGTCCTCTACAGGGTACTCTCCATTTGAATTGCTTTATGGGAGACACCCTCGGGGACTCTTGGACATAGCCAAGGAAACTTGGAAGGGGGAACAGACACCCCACAAAAGTATAATTGAGCATATCGCTCAAATGCAGGACAGGATTGCAGCAGTAATACCAGTGGTGAAAGAACATTTACTACAAGCACAAGCAGCCCAACAGAGAATATGCAACCGGGGGGCCCAACTCCGTGTTTTCTCACCGGGTGACAGGGTCCTCGTTTTAGTTCCCACTGTTGAGAGCAAGTTCCTGGCTAAGTGGCAGGGCCCCTTTGAAGTAATTGAAAGAGTTGGGGAAGTCAATTACAAGGTGTATCAACCAGGTAAAAGAAAGCCCGAACAGATTTACCACGTGAACCTGTTAAAGCCCTGGAAGGATAGACTGGCGTTAACTGCGAGGTCCCTCCCGGTAATGCCTAAGGGTACTGAATCCCCTCTGATCCCTGAGGTCACGATTCCAGACACCCTGTCATATTCCCAAAAACAGGAAGCTAGAGAGTTCCTAATAAGGAATAGAGAGAAATTTTCAGAGTTGCCTGGCACGACTTCGGCGGTTCAGCATGATATTGTTACTGAAACCGGGGTCCGTGTCAAGCTCAAACCGTACCGAATTCCTGAATCGAGGAGAAAGGACATCAGTGATGAAGTTAGAAGGATGTTGGAGCTAGATGTCATTGAGGAATCCAATAGTGACTGGTCTAGCCCCATCGTGTTAGTCCCAAAACCGGATGGCACTTGGAGGTTTTGTAATGACTTCAGAAAGCTCAATGCAGTAACAAAGTTTGACACGTACCCAATGCCCAGGGTAGATGAACTTATAGACCGACTTGGCAAGGCCCGTTATCTGACCACTTTGGACTTGACCAAAGGATATTGGCAAATACCCCTGACTAATAGTGCCAAAGAAAAGACTGCGTTTGTGACCCCGGAGGGATCATTCCAGTATAAGAAAATGCCTTTTGGGTTGCAAAATGCCCCTGCAACCTTTCAGAGGGCCATGGACAGGACCATAAGACCGCACCAGCAGTATGCTGCAGCTTATTTAGATGACATAGTGGTGCATAGCACCGACTGGGAGTCTCACTTGCCCCGTGTCCAAGCTGTCCTTGATTCCCTCTTCAAGGAAGGTTTTACGGAAAATCCCCAAAAATGTGCCATTGGTTTGGAGGAAGCCAAGTATTTGGGCTACACTAGTGGCCGTGGAGTTATTAAACCCCAAGTGAATAAAATAGAAGCCATTAACCACTTCCCGACCGCCCACCGCAGGTATACGTCGGCACTTTGAGGATGGATATCTCGGTAACGGCAGCAGCTGCTGCCACAACCGAGATATCCATCTCTTCTGTGGGCGGTCGGGTAAATGATAATGGCGGTCTCCGCGGCGGAATCGCCGCGAGATCGCCGTTATCGGTAGCGGACGAGCGTCCCCCCCCCTCCCGCTGCGCTCCCGCGCTCTCCGCCGCTTACCGGAGCCGTCGGTAGCGGCGGAGGCGATCGGGTGCGCTCGTCTGGTCAGCGGGGATGCGAGTGAGGGAAAAAATTTCCCTCGTCCATCCCCGTAGCTCTGCTGGGCGGAAGTGACGTCAAACGTCAGTTCCAAACAGCGTCTTAAAGAGACATTTTTTTTTAAATGTCATTTGAAAAATGACATTTAAAAATTTTTTTTTTTTTTTTTTGCATTTTAGCCTAAATATGAGATCTGAGGTCTTTTTGACCCCAGATCTCATATTTAAGAGGACCTGTCATGCTTTTTTCTATTACAAGGGATGTTTACATTTCTTGTAATAGGAATAAAAGTGATCATTTTTTTATTTTTTTTTATTTTAGTGTTAAAAATTGGTAAAATTACTAGAAATAAATACGAAAACAAAAAAAAAAATTTTTTAAATCGCCCCGTCCCGACGAGCTCGCGCGCAGAAGCGAACGCATACGCGAGTAGCGCCCGCATATGAAAACGGTGTTCAAACCACACAAGTGAGGTATCGCCGCGATCGTTAGAGCGAGAGCAATAATTCTAGCCCTAGACCTCCTCTGTATCTCAAAAAATGCAACCTGTAGAATTTTTTAAACATCGCCTATCGAGATTTTTAAGGGTAAAAGTTTGACGCCATGCCACGAGCGGGCGCAATTTTTAAGCGTGACATGTTGGGTATCATTTTACTCTGCGTAACATTATCTTTCACAATATGTAAAAAAATTGGGCCAAATTTATTGTTGTCTTATTTTTTTATTTAAAAAAGTGAATTTTTTCCAAAAAAAGTGCGCTTGTAAGACCGCTGCGCAAATACGGTGTAACAAAAAGTATTGCAATGACTGCCATTTTATTCTCTAGAGTGTTAGAAAAAAAAAAATATATAATGTTTGGGGGTTTTAAGTAATTTTATAGCAAAAAAAAATGTTTTAGTCTCGTAAACACCGAATCTGAAAAACAGGCCCGGGGCTAAAGTGGTTAAGGAGTGGCCACGTCCTGCAAACAAGAAGCAGGTCAGGGCCTTTCTTGGCATTGCGGGATATTATAGAAGGTTTATTCAAAATTTTGCCACTATAGCTGCCCCACTGACAGACCTGACGAAAGGGAAAGACTCCGTAATGATAAAATGGTCCCCAGTAGCCGAAGAATCTTTCCAAGTCCTGAAGAAGGCTCTTTGTGCACAGCCAGTGCTCTGATGTAGGTATCGGGGCAGTACTATCACAGGTACACAATGGGGAAGAACACCCTGTGGTCTACCTAAGCAGAAAGCTCAATGATCATGAGAAAAAATATGCAGTCATTGAAAAGGAATGTTTAGCCATAAAGTGGGCCGTGGACGCGCTCAGGTACTACCTGTTAGGGCGCCAGTTTGAGTTAATAACTGACCATGCTCCCCTGAAATGGATGGCCCAAAAGAAGGAGACTAATAGGCAGGTGAACCGTTGGTTTCTGGCTCTACAGGATTACTCCTTTTCGGTAAAACACAGGCCAGGTGTTGAGATGGGAAATGTAGATGCCCTGTCCCGTGTTCACTCCTGTTGGGCTACAGGTGTTCCAACCCTGGGGTTGAAACAAGGGGGGAGGGTGTGTAGCAGAGCGTCCCAGAGAGAGCCTGGGAAAGTCCAGTTCGGGGTTTATACCTCTCCCAGGCTCCTCTCTTACACGTTCAGGGATCTCTGATCCCTGATCCAGGTCAGGTGTTGGCCCTCTCCCCCAGGCCAATTTAAGCTCACCTGAGCAGACAGCCATTGCTCTGTCCTGGGAAACAGATAGTGTGGATCTGTAGGAGCAAGGAGGTTGTTAAAAGACTGGTGAGAAGGTTGTGTTTTGAGCTAACAAGCGGTAGGCTTGTTTAGCTTAGTAGTTAGGGCCTACATATCGTGTAGTTAGAGCCGAGACACGGCTAGGTGTTTGTTTAACTATTTTTGTTTGTTTTGTTTTCTGCACACTGTACAGCACCTGTAAATAGACTTTGTATAGCACCAATAAACATCCCACTGTTGTTCACTTATCCTATGGACTTTGGTATCTGTGCCGGCTCATCCCAGGGAGCTTTTGTACCCGCTACCTATCCCCAGCTTACACAAGTTACCAAGTATTAGATCTCTGTTACGCTAGTCTGCTCCAAGGGACCAGTGAAGACAGACAGCTAGGGAGGCCCTGCCCCCTGGCATGCCGCATCATTGGATTCGATTGACAGTAGTGGGAGCCAATGGCTGCGCTGCTATCAATCTATCCAATGAGGAGCCATTGAGAGAACAACGCGAGATCGCGCCCACAGAGATTTGGGACTCAGGTAAGTAAAACGGGGGGGGGGGGGGGGGGGGGCGGAGAGTGCAAGGTGTTATTTCACATACGATGCATTAAGGTGAAAAAATACAAAACTTTATAAACCCTTTAAACTTTTGTTGTAGTGATGTTTCAAAGACCCCAATGTGCTAATTCAGACCCTGGCTCCTTAGAGAGATATGCCAGGAACCCACATGCACTTCTTGAGTAACTCCCGACCAGGCTTTGACCTGAGTAAACAACTTTATTGAATACTGGGCAGAAAATTTACAATATGTGGCAATTAGGGATGAGCCGAACACCCCCGCATTCGGTTCGCACCAGAACCTTCGAACGGACCGAACATTTAGAACCCCATTGACGTCAATGGGATTCGAACGTTCTAATTCAAAAGTGCTAATTTTAAAGTCCCATATGCAAGTTAATGCAAGTTATTGTCGGAAAACATCTTTGAGAACCTGGGTCCTGCCCCAGGGAACATGTATCAATGGAAAAGTTTTAAAAACGGTCGTTTTTTTTCTGGAGCAGTGATTTTAATGATGCAGCATCATTAAAAACACTGCTCCAGAAAAAACGACAATTTAAAAAAAAAAAAATTCCATTGATACATGTTCCCTGGGGCAAGACCCTGATTCTCAAAGACGTTTTCACAGGCATACTATATACACCCAGCAGGTACAATATTTAAAGGATTTTTTAAATCATGATGCTTAAATAAAAAAAATAAAGAAATCCTTTAAATATTGTACCTGCTGGGTGTTTATAGTATGCCTGTGTAGCTTTATGATGCACACTTCAGAGGACACAGGCAATACACCATGTGATAATACTGCAGCTAGCACAATCAACTACCTGCCAGTAAATTAGGAAGAACTGATCTAGCTAAGCTATACAGTGTATAAATATATGTACAACACCTGTGATGTATATATATTCTCTACACACTGTAACATTAACTGCCTAACCTGCCTGCCTGCCTGCTCTATCTACCTAGAAAAAATGACACTCAGTCTCTTTCTGACTGATCTCTAACCAGCGCCGAAACACACTACACAAGGCCGACCTGCAGGCGGCCTTTTATAGTGTGGGGCGTGTACTAAACCCCCTGAGCCATAGTGGCTTTGGCCAATTACAGCTCTCTGTACTGACAGCACTGTGATTGGCCAAGCATGCCGCAGTGAATTATGGGGCGTGGCGCGTCACTCGAATTTGGCGCGAACGACCCGTTTTGTTCGTATTTCGACGAACGATCGAACATACGATGTTCGAGTCGAACATACGTTCGACTCGAACATGAAGCTCATCCCTAGTGGCAATGTTCTTTCCCTAACTAAACTAAATTGTGGCTGCCCCAGGTTACTTGTATGGGTGTAGCATCTTTGGGAAAAGTCCAAACTGGAGACAGCTCCTCAGGAGTATTCCGAAGGATTGGTGTTCCAACAAGCTTCTTGAGACAGCATTTTTACACACATTCTAAACCATTCTGGGTTCCCATGCTTGTTCAAGATTTTTTTCCCCCTGTGGATCTGAGCCTCTTCCCTTTATATCACACAGTAGGGAGGCAGAAGCACAAAAATTTGCCTTCTAAATGTTTTTTTTCTTTATCTGAATTTCTCACTTCCTGTTTCTCCTCAGTAAGCTTGCCACCATCATCTGAGACGTTCTAGCTGGGGGTTAGTCAGCATGCTCGCCCCCTCCCTTGGGACCACATACCTGCGGGGAGACGCTGTGAACAGCTTAAAGGAACCTATTTAGAAAATAAAAAATGTACTTTTACAACCCCTTTAACTCCCTCCCCCCCCCCCCCCAACCTGACCTGGGAAGTCAGGTAGACTGACTAACCAAGAGTAGGATACCTGCCTACATGTTTCCTCTCCAGAATCACAGAGCCATCTTTTCTTAGGCGCTATGTAGATTCAGAATTTTGTTCCTGGACTGGGATGCTGGCTGAGATCTGACACAATCATGCAAATCCTATAATAAGTCCTGTAATAAGTGTCTGACAGTCACAAAGTGATGTTACAGCCCATCACTTTGTGACTTTCTATATTATTATAATCTTGCGGCCTGATCACGGAGGAAGAGAGGACAGAAATTGCATCATCTAATATAGAGAAGATAGATAACATCATGTCAGCCACAGCAACTTTACTGGACAGTGTCACAAAGACTACTTTATACATTTTAAAAGTAGAGTTTTTCTTAAAAAAAAGTACAGTTGCTGTATACTGTATAGCGACATGTTTGATAATGAAGCTGACATACGTCACTGTAATGTCTAGACAAAGTTACCCAACGACCTACTTCTAAGAGGTAAGAGATTTAGACAGGAGGGGGCTGTTGGGCAAGCAAAGAACCTCTGAGCAACTTATGGGGATAAGGATCTTTTTCTGTATTTCTCATACTCTCAATCTTACTTTTTTCAGAGAATAAGTAAAACACGTTGGCCCCTACTGAGAGGAGTCAAAATACTTGGTAAAAATATTTAAAAAAAGGCTAAAATGTATTTTCTTAAAAAATCCACAAACTTAGCTATGAAAGTAGCTTCTACATTATAATGTTTTTTTTTTTTTTATTATTCACTTTTTTAGCTTTCAAGGTGCAAAAGATAGACTCAACAAATACAACTACCGGTAGTATGAATGTGATGTTCAATATCAGGAGTTTCCTAATGCATGAATCAAAATGTGTAAAATACTGTATAAAATTCCCTCCAGAAAGAAACTATACTTTGGATGCTACAAAGGGCATTGTTAAGAAGAGAAAATACTTTTAGGTGGAAAGGGCATTAAAAACACCCTGTTTATGAACATTCTGAAAAAAAATCAAGAATTTAGTGTAAGGCCCTTTTCACACTGGGGCTGGGGGTGCTGTGGCGGTATTAACCATTTTTCGCCCACTAACGGGGGTTAAAACTGCACCACTAGCGGCACTATACCGCCACCGCACCTCTCGCCCCAGTGTGAAAAGGGCCTTACACTAAATTCTTGATTTTTTTTTAGAATGTTCATAAACAGGGTGTTTTTATTCCCCTTTCCACCTAATCAAAAAGTATTCTCTCTTCTGAACAATACCTTTTGTAGCATCCAAAGTATAGTTTCTTTCTGGAGGGAATTTTATACAGTATTTTACACATTTTGATTCATGCATTAGGAAACTCCTGATCTTGAATATCACATTCATACTTGTTTTATTTGTTGAGTCTATCTTTTGCACCTTGAAAGCTAAAAAAGTGAATAATAATAAAAAATCCATTATACTGTAGGAGTTACTTTTATAGCTAAGTTAGTGGATTTTTTAAGAAAATACATTTTAGCCTTTTTTTAAAGAATTTTACCCAGTATTTTGACTCCTCTCAGTAGGGGCCAACGTGTTTTTTTTTTTTTTTTTTACGATTTAAATCCTTTTTTTATTTTAAAACAAAAATTATAATACATTAAACAATTGTAGCAGTGTTACAGTTATAATACATAATACAGATGGGTCTACATGCAGATGCATACCATTGTGTATCCCCTCTTAACTTAAAATACCCTCCGGGACACTACTACATAAGGAGGAGAGGGACAAAGACAAAAAGAAAAAGGGAAGAAAAATAAAAATAAAATATATAAAAAAATAATAAAAAAACCCACACTTTGTTGTTTCAATCTTCCTACTCTCTCCCCCTTCATATTCGAGGTGTCATCTATATTATTAATCTTTACCCTCCTCGCCCCTCTGTCCTAGAGTCTAAAAAGGAATTCCAGGAGGTCCAAGTTCTTAAGTATCTTTCCTGTTGGTGTTGTGCTGTCAATACTAATTCTTCTAGTTTACAGATTTCCTTTACTTTACTTATCCACATCTCTATGGTTGGGGGGGATGTTGACTTCCACTTCTTTGTTATGCATGCCTTTGCTGCATCTAATAGATGACATATACTTGTCTCCCTATACGCTTTCTCTTGAATTTGGTTCACATGTAGAAGATAAAATTCTGGTTCTTCCGGTATCTCGTAATCTGAACAAATCTGGAGGACCCTTTTAATCTCCTGCCAATAACTCCTTAACAAAGGACAATCCCAAAATATATGTAGCATCGTCCCTTTACTTCCCTGGCACCTCCAACATTTATCTGATATCTCTGGGAAGATTCTATTTAGTCTCTCCGGTGTCCTATACCATCTCGCAAAGATCTTGTAATTTGTCTCCTGTGTCCTTGTACAAATCGATGTTTCATGCGTTCGTCTGTATATACGTTTTCGCTGTTCCATACTAAATATCTTTTTTAATTCCTGTTCCCAATCTTGGACACACTTCAAAGGATGGCTCCCTGACTGTACTAGTAATTCGTAACTTATTGAGAGAGTATGTGTTAATGTTCCCCTTTCACTACACATCCTCTCTAGTCTCGTAAGTGGTCTCTCAAAGACCCCTGGGTTTGGTAGTGTGTTCAGGAAGTGAACCAACGTGTTTTACCTATTCTCTGAACAAAGTAAGATTGAGAGTATGAGAAATACAGAAAAACATCCTTATCCGCATACGTTGCTCTGAGGTTTTTTACTTGTCCAACAGCCCCCCCCTGTCTACATTTCTTACCTCTTAGGCCGCGTACACACGATCAAATCTATGTGATGAAAACGGTCTGACAGACCGTCTCAGCAGACAGATTCGATCGTGTGTACCGGCGAGCCGACGGATTTGGCCATCAGACAGATTTTAAAGCCTGCTGCTGGGAACCTCTCGGACCGATATGTCTGCTGGTTAGTACGCTAACCAGCAGACATATCTGCCCACACATGCGTCGAATGGATTCGACGCATGCGCGGAAGTGTTTTACTTCCTGGTGTGGTGACGTGGCGGCGTCAACGTCACCGCCACGTCACCGCGCTGTCTGCCGGCGGGGATTTTGGTTTGATCGTGTGTACAGCGATCAAACCAAAACAGCCAGCAGACAAATCTCACCAAATCGGTCTGTCAGACCGATTTGATCAGATTCATTTGCTCATGTGTACGGGGCCTCAGAAGTAGGTTATTGGGTAACTTTGTCTAGACATTACACTGACTTATGTCAGCTTTATTTACAAACATGTCGCTATACAGTATACAGCAACTTTATTTATTTTTTTCAGAAAAACTCAACTTTTAACATTTTTAAAGTAGTCTTTGTGACCCTATCCAGTAAAGTTGCTGTGGCTGACATGATTCTCTATACTAGGTGATGCAATTTCTGTCTTCTCTTCTTCTGTGATCAGACTGCAAGATTATAATTATATAGAAAGTCACAAAGTGACGAGCTGTAGCAGGGCTGATCCGTGTCAGACACTTATTACAGGATTTGCATGATTGTGTCATCTGTCAGCCAGCATCCCAGTCCAGGAACAAAATTCTGAATCTGCATAGCGCCTAAACAAAGATGGCTCTGTGATTCTGGAGAGGAAACCTGTAGGCAGGTATCCTCCTATTGGTTAGTCAGTCTACCTGACTTCCCAGGTTGGGGGGGGGGGGGGGTTAATGTTTGTGCCACCTTCCCTTGTGTGTTTGCGGGTTTTCCCTTAGTGGTTCTGCCTCCCTACTGTGTAATATAAAGGGAGGAGGCTCAGATCCACAGGGGGGAAAAAATCTTGAACAAGCATGGGAACCCAGAATGGTTTAGAATGTGAATACAAAGACTCAGAATTCTGTCTCAAAAAGCTTGTTGGAGCACCAATCCTTCGGAATACTCCCGAGGAGCTGTCTCCAGTTTGGACTTTTCCCAAAGATGCTACACCCATACAGGTAACCTGGGGCAGCCACAATTTAGTTTAGTTAGGGAAAGAACATTTCCACATGTTGTAAATATTCTGCCCAGTATTCAATAAAGTTGTTTACTCAGGTCAAAGCCTGGTCGGGAGTTACTCAAGGAGTGCATGTGGGTTCCTGGCATATGTCTCTAAGGAACTAGGGTCTGAATTAGCACATTAGCACTACAACAAAAGGTTAAAGGGGTTATAAAGCATGAAAGGGGCCTTAAAGAGAATAATTTCTGGGCTACAGATAAAGGGGTTCTATGCATTAAGGTAAAATATCTCCTGTGATGCACCTGCCCCCCAGAGCCCGCTTTTTACTTACCTGAACCCGGTCTTTCCAGCAACACAGATGAGCACACCAGCTCCAGCCGCTGTCTCAGGTCCTGATTGGATAGATTGATAGCAGCACAGCCATTGGCTCCCGCTGCTGTCAAACAAATCCAATGATGCGGGAGCCGGGGGCGCGGTGAGTCCTTCTGTCTGTGTCAATAAACGCAGCAGCAGGACATGGGACCGGGCCCCCACGAGTGCCCCGAAGGAGAGCAGCTCTCCAATGGGGCACCCGAGAAGAGAAGGAGCCAGGAGCGCTGCTGAGAGACCCCAAAATTGGAGAATTGGAGCCACTCTGTGCAGAGACTCAGGGCCTGTGTCAACAGGCTTTTCGGCATGTGTCAGAGCGCAAATGCAGCTTGCTCTTAAGTGCATTCCGCTTGCTTTTAAAGTGTGTGTAAACCCCAATAATGGTGGGATTTTGGTATATCTGTTTAACCCCTTGGCGACGGGGCCTCCTGGCACTTTAACCACTTCAGCCCTGGAAGATTTGGCTACTCAATGACTAGGCCATTTTTTTGCAATACGGCACTGCGTCGCTTTAACTGACAATTGCGTGGTCGTGCGATGCCGTTCCCAAAGAAAATTGCCCACATATACACACAGCTCCCTGTCTGGCAACACGATCTGTCTCGACCTATGAATTACGGTGTCACTGTTTTTTTCATTTTCTTTTTTTCCAATTTAACTTTTAAATATTTATTACAATTCTCTCTTTTTTTTATTAGTATTATTTTTTTTATCAGCCCTGTGGGGGCGAGGGGGGTGGTTTGTTTTGGTGAGGTATTAGGGGTGTAAGTCTTCTGACATGACATCAAGTTAGTGTTACTAGTAGTGTTGCTCACGAATATTCGCATTGCGAATATTCGCTACGAATATTGCATATTCGAGTATTCGCGAATATCTCGAATATCGCGGCGAATATTCGCTATTTCGAATATTCGTATTTTTCAAATTTCGCAATAGCGAAATTTCGCAATTTTTTTTTTTTTTTTTTATAAAATATAACGAATATTCGATATTTACGAATATTCACGACCGCATATGTGAAATTTCGCTTTTTTTTTTTATAAAATATACCGAATATTCGTAAATATCGAATATTCGTGATATTTTATAAAAAAAAAAAAAAAACTCGAAATTTCGCATTAGCGAAAATTCGCAATTTTTTTTTTTTTTTTTTTTAATATCACGAATATTCGATATTAACGAATATTCGCGAATATTCTTCGAAATATTCGCGAAATATCGCGAAATCGAATATGGCGTATTCCGCTCATCACTAGTTACTAGATCCGAGACCCGATAAAAGCCAATTCCAGCTTTGTTCAGGTCTCTGGCCAGCAGACAGACGTGCCCCCTGACATCTCCCCTTTGAGACAGGGAAACGGACTGAGGACACAGATTCCCTAGTTCCTTTCTCTGCAGCCTCAGCTGCACTGAAGATGAATGGACAGGAGATAGAGGCTCCTCTCCATTCATAAACTGAAGTATATTAAAACAAAGACATAGAGGACCCGGGGGAGGATACAGGAGACATTCGGGATGATCGGTGCGGCAGTGTGGGCAGTTACAATCACCGATGTCCCTGTGTGGCTTTCAATAAAGCAGCTGAAAGCCGCAGAAGGGAGAGGCGGGGAAGTGGCTGTCAGCTGCTTTATTGAAAGCCACACAAGGAGATCAGTGATTGTAACTGCTTGCACCACCACACTAAGGCTGCATTCACACCTTAGCGTAGGCGATTTGCGGCGTTTAGTACCGCAATTTGCGGCGACAAATTGCAGCGTTTTGTACCGCCTTTTTGCAGCGACAAAACGCATCGTTTTAAAACCGCGGTTTTGTACAGGTCATTGTCGGCTATCGAAAACGCCCAAGCTGCCCGATACGCGCGTCGAAAAAGGGTCTGGGACTTGTTTGAAATTCGGCGTTCGGCGTTCTTTCGACGCACAACGTTTTGCGTTAGGAGATGTGAACCATCTCCATAGCGAATAATGTTATTTTTCCCCTCTAGTGTCTTTGAGCGTCGCGCTTCAGGTGACAAAACGCCTAGGTGTGAATGCAGCCTAATCATCTCTGAGGCTGAACAGGTATTGGATCAGGCATCGGAGCATTTGCATGAGTACAAGTTCTCATGCAAATGCTCTGTATCCGCACCAGTACAGATACTAGTATCTGTATCAGTGCAACCCTACTCTCAACCTAACTGTCAAGCTGTCAAATAGCTGGTGTCATGGCTCATAACATGTGCAATACCATGGGCACTGCAGATCAAACAGAGGCTAAGATGGCAGCTTTTTTAGCTGTAAAGGTTAAAAGGGATTTAGTTCTGCTTTGATTTTTCCCTGACTGGACAATTTTGGACTTGTACTGTGATGTCAAAATGGTTTATAAAAATAAGTGAAAAATATGATCAAGGCCTACTCACTTCTGGCTGTACATAGCTAAATGTGAGCAGCTGTTACCGTATTTAATCTCAAAAAGTGACCAATTAAGTCATGTGCTTTCTTTTGTTTATCTTCTTCCAAAGGTTAGTCTGCACCACTTGCCTTTATGTCACTTTTCGAATTTTCCCCTCTCTTTTTTGGTCATTACTATTGTTCAATTTAGCCATTTCCGTTCTTTCATAAATGTGAAGGGATGGGCATGAAATATCCCCGCCCAACACACATGGAATGCTGGCATATGGTAACAAATTTGCATAAAAGTTTTGAAATATACTTTCTGTTATTGGTGATATTAACGGTCCAGCAGGAATCCAGACCTATAAAAGAAAGAAAATGTTTGTTGATATCCTTGCTGTATGATGTGTTGATTTTAAACCAGAGGGAGTGCCTCCCAGGTGTGTGTTACTTTTTCTGCTTAAAAATCAAATAAAAGAAGATTGAAAGAAAGAAAGAAAATGTGTCAGTTGTAACAGCCGTTTAGGAGCATCTGAAAAAGCAACATTGCTGTTATGGAGTCCTTACTGCGCCAGGTTCTGGAGCAGGCCGGTCCCGGAATGGCGAACGCTGACTTCAATTGTGCCTTTCCTTGCCTCCTTCCGCTTCCTTTGGTTCGTCGCCGCTGGTTCACTTCGGTTCCTTCTGTCCCGTCCATGTCCGCTCCTCCAGGTTCCTTCTCACGGTCTCCTCCATGTTGATGTGGCTCCGTTGTTGTCACTTCCTCTGGACGCTCACTTTGACCAGGCTTCCTCTTCCTCTTGTTGGCCCCTTCCTGTTGACCCCATGACGCAATCCGCGTCATTTGATGTTTGCCGTGACGTCGGTAGCTATTCTCCTATCTCTGAAGACAGCATGTGCGCAGTCCACTCTGAGGCTATGTTGAAGAGGACGTGCAAGAGGCCCGGGAGGTTTGAATCCCCGCCGCCGTATAAGGATCCTAATAAGGGGAAAAAGGAGAAAACTATCAAACAAAGGGGTAATCTGCTGCCTGCCAATGATAGACAATCGATACAGACACAGATATCTGCTACCAATTGTTTTGATGATAGACATGACATTGAATGTTTTCAATTCTCGGTAAATGATGCTTCCCATATTAACCCTTCTGTTGCCAAGTTTCCATTAGTGGACAAGACAGCTGTTAATGCCGTTTCCAAGGCAACTGGAAATACACAAACTGAAACTGCTGCAGCTTTGTCCGTGGTTGCTGATCCTGTTTCCAGCATCCCTGCTACTTAGCCTGGATCTCCTAGAGGTGAGCATGCTAATGCCTCTATCTTAAGAGAGTTTGCTTTGTCGATGAATTATTTGTTTTCTAAATTATTGCCTGCTTCTCCTTCAGTGCCTGTTTTACATGTGACCAGTCTGGGCTTACTTCTGTTTGGAGGGATAATTTGACTAATGCTAATGTTTCTCCTGTAGTTCATAATGTGGCAATTTCTTCTCCTGTGCTGCAGGCGTTGCCTATTGTGACACCCTCTTCTAATGTGCCTGAATCGTATTTGAAGGAGGTGCTTTCATGTGAGCTATCGCCTTTAGGGTTCCATTTGAGTTTAGCAATTAAGGAAAAAATATGGAAGGGAGAATATGTTGATCTACTCTCCTTGCTCCCTTCTATGAAAGATAAAAGGTAGAAGAAAGATAATGATGAGAAATTTGATGATGATAGACGTAAGGTTGTTTCTCGTAGTTTTAATAATTGTCTTCAGGCATTTAGTATATATGCTAGTGTTTTGGGAGAACGTCACCCAGAACTCTGCAGTGGTCTTTTCTAGCACGTGGAGATAATATTGGAAGCATACAAGAACTTTCCTGGCTTGTCTTGGTTCTTATATGATGAATCCTTTAGTCAAAAGCTGGCTGTGCATAAAAATTTAAGATGGGGTATGAAGGATGTTGGTCTTTGGCTGAACTTGCTTTTACCTCAGAAACAGGTTGTTAAATCTACCATGCCTACTGCTGGACCTTATTGTATAGGACTTTGTTTTAATTACAATGAGGGTCAGTGTAGCTAACTGCAGGTACAAGTACGAATGTGCCCATTGTGCTGGAACGCTTCCTGCTGTTCGTTGCTTTAAGAAAATGGGACATCAGATTCCTCTTTCCAGGGAAACATTTCTTAAAAGCATTTTCTCAGGCGAAACTGGAAAGCATGTTGCCGTGGCTTCTTCGGTACCCGGATCGCAGGAGTGCAGACATGTTAATTGAGGGTTTTAGTTGTGGTTTCCTTTTGCCTTAATTTTCTGGCTCTGGTTGTGTTGTATTTGATAATTTGGCTTCTGTTAATGTGCATAGGGATGTTGTGAGAAAGAAAATTGTTAAAGAAATTGAAGATGGTCAGCCAGGCGCATGCGTGAAGCCTAGCGGGACAGACATGCCGGGCTAGAGCTCCACTCCGTGAAGGAGAATTCCCGCCGATATAGTACCGAAAATCAAGGCGAAAACTAACAGGGATTCGGTACAACTTCCACAGAGGTGAGGGACACTTTTTATTCGAAAAATGGTGCTGGGAAGAGCAAGAAACAGGGACAAAACAAATCCTGTCAGTGGTGCTCAGCTGGCTAAGAACGCTGCAAAGAAAGCACCTGTCCCCTCAGAGAGCCACACCTCAGTGAAGGCACACCAAAGCACAGCCAAAGCTGCTAAAACTGCTGCACTTATGGCATCCCTCAGAGACTTGGACTCAGACAGTGAGGAGGAAGACAGAAATGTGGGAAAACTATCTACATCACAGGACGCCACAATCCCCTCAGGTATTTTAAAACAATTTGAAAGAATGCTCCATAAAGCCCTGCAAGTCACCTCAGACCAGATTACAGCCAACCTTACCAAGGAAATCAGGGAGCTGGGTAGCCGCACGGAAGCCCTGGAAACTAGAGTAGAAGAAATAGAAATATACACCCAGGAATGCCTGTCAGAAATAGACACTCTCAAAGAAGAAAATTTAATACTGCAAAGCAGATTGGAGGACTTCGAGAACAGGGCCAGGAGGTCTAACCTAAGGTTTAGAGGTATCCCTGAGTCAGTCACAGACCTGCAAGCCACTACTCTGGCATTGTGCCAAGAGCTTCTCCCTGGGATACCGGTAGAAAGGCTAGAAATGGACAGAGTACATAGGGCACTCACCTCTAAAAAAGCTGACGGTCCCCCTAGGGACATAATAGCAAAATTTCACTTCTACAAGACAAAAGAACAAATACTGGAAGCCGCCAGAGGAAAAGAATGTCTTTCATTTCAGGGCCACAAATACCAGATCTTTGCAGATATATCGCAACTGACTATAACTAAAAGGAGGGCTATGAAGCCTCTCCTAATGGAGCTACAAAACCGCAATATAAAATATCAGTGGGGTTTCCCCTTCTCACTGCGATTCACCTATCAGGGGACAAAAATTGTATGCAGAACACCAGATCAGCTTCACCAAGCTCTTTTAGACTTCAAGTTAATCGACAGGCCAACTTCAACAAGTACAACACGCAGGAGAACAGCATCCTCCTCTCCACGCAATGATTCACCATACCAGGAACAAAATAACGGCGTGCAACAATCAAGTAAACGTGGCAGATTCATGGACCAGCCCCAGGAACAAGAAACAGATACTATGGACTGAACTTTCCATACAAGAGCATTCTAACAATGCACTTCTCCCTTTACCCAATAATCGGATTAATCTGGCACCCCAATCTGACTCTATCTCTGCACAGGAGGCCGCAACACCCCACCAAATTTGACCTCACTTTTCTATCTAACCTATAGCAGCTCCCCCCCCTCCTTTTTTTTTTTTCACGTTCTAGAACTCCCAACTCCAATTACTTAGCATCTACCCACTTTATATGGAATGGGGCAGAAACCCGCTGTCTTGACACATCCCCTTGCAGCACTTTCACATAGATGCTCTCCCTAGTACCACTTATTCCTGCCCATAGATTGGAAGCAAAGCAACCCCGCCTGCACACCTCAGGCCCCCATCTAAGCTATGCTCCATTTATTTAGAAATGCTCTCCTTAGGGCACTGCTAATCAAACACCCTACCCTCATCAAGCTGACACTCTTCAGCAACGCAACTTCAGGCACCCTGAGGGGAGCCTGAAAGTTTTATCTTTTGCCTTTTTGTTTCTTTTTTTTCAGTATGCGGGTCTCCAATGCACGGAAACAACATGCGCCACCTTAGACCCTCCTCTGGACCCGGCAATATTATGCCGGACCTAGACGTGGGCATTTTTTCCCCTGAAGGGAACTTGTTCTCCCCTTCACGGGCCAGACTTGGACACTCAGTTAATATAAAGTTGTTTAAGAATTCTATGTCTTGTAAGGTTTTCTATCTTTTTTTCAAGGATAATATTTTTGACACCCCCCCCCCCTTTCTTCTCCCTTCCTGTCTGCATGGGCTGGACCGGGACATCGCACCGCGAACGGCCAAGGTAAGATTTTCATGATGGTTTGGCTGCCATGGCTCCGTTAAACTTGTTATCGCTCAACGTACAGGGCCTCAATGTTCCTCAGAAACGTTCCAAGGCATTTAGACACTTTCAGGCTAAGAAAGCACATATAGTTTTTTTGCAAGAAACCCACTTTACCCCTCAATCCACTCCTAAATACTATAATGCATCCTACCCACAAGTATACACAGCATCCGCCTCTACCAAAAAGAGAGGCACCCTTATTGCATTCCACAGATCAACACCCTTTACCTTGAAGTCAGAAATAAAAGACCCAGAGGGACGCTACCTAATCCTAACAGGGCACATAATGGACACGGTAGCGACAGTAGTGTCATACTATGCGCCTAATCAGAACCCATTACCGTTCATGTCACATCTCCTCCAAATCGTTAACACGCACAAGATGGGAGCTCTCTTCATGTGCGGTGATTCTGACCAGGTTATCCTCCCTTTCTTGGATAGAACCCCTTACGCCCCCCCAAAACAGAATACTAAGGGGTCCCTCCCCAACCTATTATCTAAACATAAATTGGTGGACACTTGGAGAGAATCCAACCCAACGAAACGTATATATACATACTACTCGAACCCTCATAGATCTTCTAGCCGTATTGACCATATTTTTACTACCATTGGAATGTTGCCAGAAGTACTTGATTCTAGCATCATTCCCATTCCCTGGTCAGATCACAATGCAGTCTTCACAACTTTCTCATCCACAATTCCTAAGAATCATGACCCTACCTGGTATCTCCCAGAAGTTCTTCTTAAACATCCCGTCCACTGTTCCGCAATTGAGAAATTGAAGATGGTAGGGTTGCTGGTCCTTTTCATATTCCGCCGTTTCCTAATTTTAGAGTATCTCCAATAGGTGTTGTTCCCAAAAAATAGCCTGGTTTTTTCAGACTTTTACATCATCTGTCTTTTCCATTTGGTTTTTCTTTGAATGACGATATGAATTCTGATCTTTGTTCAGTTTCTTATTCTTCTTTTGAAGTTGCTTTGGATTTGATTCGCTCTGCAGGTGAATGTGCGTTGTTGGCAAAAGCTGACATTAAGTCGGCCTTTAGGTTGTTACCTATACGGGCGTCGGCTTTCAATTCTTTAGGTTTCTTTTTTGAAGGAAAATTCTACTTTAAAAAAATGTTTGCCAATGGGTTGTGCCTTGCCATGTTTTTATTTTGAATTTTTTTCTACTTTTCTCAATTGGGTTATTTGCCATCGTTCGGGTTCTAATCGCTGTATTCATTATCTTGATGATTTTTGTTAATTGGTAAGGCTGATTTATTGGAGTGTTTGTATATTTTTTTTGGATTTTTTAGGTATACAGATTGACACGGTTGCAAAGGAATTTCGGCATCTTGGGGAAAAGATTGTGAAGATCAGGTTGTTGTTGGATGTTATTCTTTCAAAAGAAAAAGTTCAGTTACGGACGATTGAGTCTTTGTTGGCGTTCGCATCCAGAATCATACCTATGGGCAGGATTTTTCTAGGCGCCTTTACAGAGCTATCTCTGGTGTTAAGTCTCCTAGACATTTTGTTAGGATCACATCTAAAATTCGTGATGATTTGATAGTATAGCATTCGTTTTTGGTTTCTTTTAATGGTTGTGCTCTTTGGCAATCTCCCTTTTGTTCTTCTTCTGCTTTGAATTTATATACTGATTATGCTGGCTCTTCTGGATATGGTGCCTTTTGGTAGGGTCATTGGTCTGCTGGTATATGGCCTTCCTCCTGGGTTGAGCAGGGTTTGGTTTCCAACATTGTACTTCTGAAATTATTTCCCATAGTAATAGCCCTTGAGTTGTGGGATGATCAATTCAAGAATAGGAGAATTCTGTTGCATTCGGATAACAAAGGTGTGGTCTTTGCGATCAACTGTTTGGTTTCAAAATCCATTCCTGTCATTTCCGTTGTTCGTTTTTTTAGTTTTTCAGTGTCTACGGTTGAATGTTTGGTTGAAGGCAAAATATATACCAGGTTTTAGTAATTCCATCGCTGATTCGTTGTCTCGCCAACAGATGCAGACATTTCGGGAATTAGTTCCAGATGCAGATGGGATTGGGCTTTCTTGTCCTCCACATCTGTGGTCCATAATTTGAGCTCTGTATTGACTGCCTTGTAATTCTTTGGCTCCGTCCACGCGAGCAAGTTATGTACTTGGGTGGACGTCTGGGGGGTGGGCCGTTACCCATGGCGCATCGGCGCCGCGCATCCAGCCTCACGTGTGACGTCAGCATTTGCGCCATCACGTGAGACATGTGTTAATCCATCATAGCCGACCAGCTGAGAAATATGGACATCTGCCACGGACGGTGTTCACCGCCGATGTTAGAGCCCTTCCTGTTTGGTGCTGTGCTGCATGACGCTGGTGGGAGCAAGAGTGCACATTTGTGGGTGGGTATTGTAGATAGAGGCTCCTGCGCTACCGAGGGGGGTGGTGGAGTGGTATGGGGTCACTGCTGCAAACACCTGACACTCTGTCCTGGGCAGAGAGAAGTAGCAAATGGAAAAACAAGGGGGGTGGTGTCTGCGCTGTGAAAAGTGGGTGAAATCCAAGGGTGGTACGGGAATAAATCCCTGGACTGGTGAACGTGGGTGGACAGGGGGGGGGTATGGGGGGTGGTGTATTTAAAACAGAGTGATAGCGTACATAAGTTTTGTGTCAATACGTAAACCGTCAACATGTAGCACAAAAGATAATATTGAATACTAAACAATGGCAAGTGACAAAGAAGGAGTACAAATTCACAAACAGTAAAATGTACACAATGTGCTGGTCCAGGTAATGTGAAATCAGGGAGAACTTCCGCTAGGGGCGCCCCTGAGTGTGTAACACAGTGAACAATACAAATAATAATATATAAATCAGTGAAGAAATGCAAAAAAGTCTCTGAAAGCGTTTCCCAAATGTCCCAGAAGACAGGGTCCAAAGATGTCCCAGAAGACAGTTTCCAAAAGATGGAAGAAATGGTGCCAGGAAAGGACGTGGTACAGTGAACACCTCAGGTGGTCCCTAGCCCCTCACGGCTATGGCACGGATAGCCAAATAAAACCACCTCTGGCAGGGGGGAGGAGGAATACACTTCAATGGACAGAAACGACATCAGCACTCCTCAGCAGTAAGGCATGGAGAGGATACAAAGCAAGTAGGATATGGTGTTATGGAAGTGTCTAAACAGGCAACATCATTCACTCATACATCCACTCACATGGAGGTGATGGATGGTGGGCCTATCTCCCACGAACACCGAGTTCGTCCTAAGTCCTGGATGCACACCTGGCTCCTCTTCTTCTGTGTCTGAGCTGGGTGGACACTTGGAGCAGATAGAGGGGACCCTCACACAGCATATAGGATGGTAGAAAGAAAGACCATAGTACAGCCCCGCAAAAATGGAACAGGTTTATTAAAACATATAGGTGCACTCACATTTGGATGATAAAAACTGGGCACAGAAACCAAACGGACAGCAGGGGGGTCTTGCTGCGTCAGGCGTGTGGACTCTGATGCTCCTCGATCCCTACGCGTCTCGTCATGTCACATGACTTCCTTAGGATCCCTGTAAGTAACATGGGTCGGGCCGCAATGCCTTTTCCTGGTATTTTGAGTTACAATCATACCAATTATACTATCATATTTTGTAGATATCTCTGAAAAAATCCGTCCCTGATGAGTGTTCTCCTTACACGAAACGCCTCGGGCATTTTTTGGGATGCAGATATATGTCTATACTATACTATCAACTCAGAAATTCAACTACTCACCATCTACAATATCAATACTTGTATATAAATTTATATTATTTACAGTATTTTCTCGCACAGGCTGCTTCAATGTTTCTTGTACATATATGTATCATTCAATGTATCTACCTATCAATTTAGTCCACTATGTTAGCACAAGTTGTTATATACCCATATACTCTTAATGCCCATAGTTCACACACACATACATATGACTGTGTGAACAACTATGGAATGATGTTTACTATAATGTCTTTTTCTATGTGGTCCTTCTCTTTGATATGTTTTTTTCTAATTTTATGATCTATAAATATGCACTTTGATTCATATACCTCCACTCTGTCTATGGTCTTATTTAAAGTCCCAAACCTTCCGCTTTTATAGCTGCGTGGGACTTATGGAATTATTTTTTAGGTTCTTTGGATTTGTCTATCACACGTGACCCTGAAGAATTGGTTTTATCTTTTCTGGATGTGTTAATGGGAAAAGGTTATAGTTATTCTAGGATTGCAAACATTTTAGCCGGGTGTCCTATTTTAAGAAATTTAATGGTGAAGCTCCTTGCTCTAGTTTCTTTGCTGTTAAGCTTGCTTTTAAAGGTTATTGTAAACAACATGGGCCAGATTCTCAGAGGCGTTACGACGGAGTATCTCAGATACCCCGTCGTATCGCCTTTTTTTTTGTCTCGTATCTATGCGCGTGATGCTGAGCATCACTTTTGCATAGATACGCTTCTACATCCGACAAGTGTAGAAGCATTACACTTTCGGATCGTAGGTGTAATGACAACTCCGGCCACTAGGTGGCCTTTACGTTGTTTTTTCATTTGCATATGCAAATGAAGTAGTACGCCGATTCTCGATCGCTTTTACGCCGCCCCGTCGTCGCGTACGTCGTTTTCGTTCGCGTAAGGTTACCCCAGCTTCTATGTGGAGTAACCTTACGAGGTCCCGTCGGATGCCATGTTAAGTATGGCCTTGGGACCGCGTCGTGTTGTGCGTCGTTTACGTCGTTTGCGTACGTCGATTCTCAATGGGGCTGGCGTACGCTGCGATTACGTCGTTTACATTGAGAAAATGTGACGTCCTTTGGAGCATGCGCACTGGGCTTTTTCCCCCGGCCGGCGCATGCGCAGTTCGTTCGACGCGGGGGCGCGCTTAATTTAAATACAAGCTGCCCCATTTGAATTGCGCGGGTTTACGCTTGGCGATTTACGAGACGCCGGCGAAAACTACGGAGCAAGTGCTTTGAGATTAAAGCACTTGCTCTAGTACGCAGCGGCGGCGTAGTGTAAATGGCTTACGCTACGCCGCCGAAAATATATGAGAATCTGGCCCCATGTCTTGATGGATAAGAGGTTGCATATTACTATTATTATTATTATTAACTCAATTGTGTGCTGCTACTGACGCTGTTTGTTTCTCTTCTTTTGAAGCTTTGCTATTTCGGCTTGTTTTTTGCCTCTGTTTTTACGGTGCTTTTAGAATATGTGAATTAGTGCCTAATATTAAATACTAAATACGTCTTCTGCCGTATTTCTACAGACAGGAGTTCTACGTTTGCTTTTACAGAGGAGCAAGACCGATCAATTTGGTTGGGGTCGATGGATCATTATACACAAACATTTTAAGTAGGGTTGTCCAGATACCAATACTAGTATCGGTATCGGGACCGATACCAAGTATTTGCGGGAGTACTTGTACTCGCGCAAATGCTCCTGATACCTAAATAGAATACTTTTTTGTATTTATCAACATGTTCTGTGAAAATTCTTTGAGTTTCTTACTACTGCGTGACAAGAAAAAAAAATTTTTTTATTCATTTTTACTCATTTTTATTCTTTTATAATGTCTTGAGTTAGAGTTCTTCATAATTCTAAAGAAAATATCCTTAGTCTGTATTGTGGTTTGAAAACTGTCACATGACATTTAAAAAAAGTATCGGTATTCGGTATCGGCAAGTACATGAAAAAAAGTATCGGTACTTGTACTCGGTCCTAAAAAAGTGGTATCGGGACAACCCTAATTTTAAGGATTCAGTTTGAGCTGTTGCTTTAGTGCAACGTAATATACTTCTACGTTCTACCGGTAGTACTCAGTTCCTTCTTCATGTTGCTTCTACCCCTTTAACTAGTTTTCAGTTTAATTCTGTTCTGAAGAAGTGCTTAATTCATTTGTGGTTGGGACACCTACCCATATCTTCTCATTCATTCCATATTGGGGCTGCCACTACTGATGCTAGTTTAGGTCTTGATGTATCTGCTATTAAGAATATTGGTAGATGGTCCTCCAACTCTTACAGTACTTACATTTGTGCTAATAATTCTGTTTAATTTCAGATTCTCCGATTGTCACCTGGATCGTCGGCCATTCTTTTATTTTTTGGGCCCATAAGAGAGCTGACTTCAGATGTTATGGTACCAATCTTACTTTGTCACCTCGTAATGTAAAATTATATTGGTATGGACATATAGGGTTATCCTGGTTTAATTAACACAGAATTCTGTCGTTTCTCTATCTGCAATGGCCGGTACCTGATGTTATTATTTTGCATTTGGCTCGAAATGATCTGGGTCGTCACAAGACACTGGATGTTATTTCTAATATAAAAAAATATTTTTTGAGCATCCATACTGTTTTACATAATTGTGTCTTGATATTTTCTGAGATCATCCCTCGTTTAATTTGGTTTTCTCCACAGTTTAAAAAATTAGAAAAGGTAGGAAAAAATGTAAATAGGGCTATTGCAAAATGTTGAAAATATTTTATTGATACCTATAATAAAGGCCATTAACTTCCACATATTGGTATTTTATTTATTTGAATTATTTAGTTTAAGTATTTAAGTGTTGAATTATGACTAGCATTCCATAAATGTGAAGGGAGGGGCATGAAATGTCCCCACTCAACACACATGGAATGCTGGCATATGGTAACAAATTTGCATAAAAGTTTTGAAATATACTTTCTGTTATTGGTGATATTAACGGTCCAATCAGCAGGAATCCAGACCTATCAAAGAAAGACAATGTGTCAGTTGTAACAGCCGTTTAGGAGCATCTGAAGAAGCAACATCCCTCCCTCCATCCCTGTCGCGGCTAAGTTATGAGGTTTTGTCCTTTTCTTTGAAAAGGGACTTTAGTGTGATGGTATTGTGGTTTGAGCTTTAATAGCTAAGCCAGATTTGTATTGTCTTGGAATTTATTGAAGACGAGTATTTATTATATTTATGATATACTTACAGTTGAAAATATTTTATTGATACCTATAATAAAGGCCGCGGCCATTAACTTCCACATATTGGTGTTTTATTTATTTAAATATTATTATTTATTTAAGTATTTAAGTGTTGAATTATGACTAGCATTCCATTTTATCCCCCCCATTCTATCCCATACTATCCCATACTATCAGCTCAGTTTTCTCCTCCTCTGTCTCTGTCATTTAGCCCAGGTTCCCATATTCCACCCATATAACTGACATTTACTGGTTCCACCTCACACACATTTCCCTAAAATTTTCACATTCTCTTTCAGTCATCATTTACCCCTTTCAACTGTCTTTCTCTGACCCTTTTTCCTCCTGTAGCACCTGGCTATTTTCAGAGCCAGTGCTTTTGGAAATGTAGGGGAAAGTTCAGATAAATAGTTGAACTAGTCAAATTGTTTATATTTGGGGTCTTGCTCTGGCTTGGCTGTGCTGTCTGCTATCCTTTTGTCTGGGGACTCCCGTCACCCCTGGACGGCAGGTGGCAGCAGTGGGGTCAAGTGTGTTTGAGTATCACTCCTCAGCAGCCTATCAGGAGGGTGGGCCACTATTTCCTCTGGGTTTTTCCTTGTGTGGCGCTCACCATTGCGGTAGTCTTTCAATGACACCCCTGCAAATGGTCCTCCTGGCCGGGGTGTGCATGTGTCGCAGTGTTCCTGGTTCCGGGACCGCGTTGGCTCGGAGCAATTGATCTGCTGTGTGGACCCAGTGTTCAACCCAGGGTCCTGAGCTGTCCGTCCAATTGGAGGAAGCTAACCGATAAGGAGTCTGTGTGAAGGATACCAAGCATGAGGCTGGTGTTCCAGGAAAGGCCTGTCCATTCATTGGAGGACAACCTTGGTTCTGAGAGGCTGGATGTTGGTCGCCTGTCAGTTGCTAATTTGACCAAAACTACCTGAAGGAGATCCGGGTGCTGAATCTACTGATTCCAGACCATAATTGTCTCCAACCTTGGGGAGGGTCTGTGGCAGAGACTTAATCCTAAATTCGAGTGACACTCTTGCTGCCGGGCTGGTGAGAGAGGCCTGTCCAGGTGCACTATACCCACTCTGGCTAGAGTGGTGAAATAAAGTTGTCTTTGGAAGCAGGACTGTTTCCCTATCCAGTTACACCGTAATTTGCCATTTTCTTTTTTTCCTATCTCTACAGTCATTTCTGCTATTATCGTTTTTACCCGGCTGGGCAATAAAAGCACAGAAAAGACATTCCTTTTATTACAGCTCTCATCAAGTACCCTAGACGGCGGAGATACAGAGGTAACATGCCACCCAAAACAAACCAGCAGATCCTTCGGGGGTAATGCTACACTTCTCATATTTCTATTCATTGCTTGTCAGTCTGTACCCTCTCATTCAGATCTCTGTTTTCTTTCCTTTCAGGTTCGTTGCTGAAAATCTTTCCATGTGTAATTTTCTCCTCTACACTTTGTGTCCCTATTATATTCCCCTTCAGCCCTGATGCTCCTCCTCCCTATCATCCTAGCCCAAGGGTCGGTAACCTATGGCCCGTACCGTTAAATGTTTGGCTTTCTGTGCACATTATGAATTTACATGCACTCCGCCCGCAAACATTTTAACCCCTTTACGCCGACCTGTACCGGGGTGATGCATGCTGCTGCACCCATCACCCCGGTACCATTTTTTGAACATGCAGTTGGCTTTCTTGGGATAACAATTGATGCAGCTAAGAAGCTGCTCAACTGTTATCCCAAGCAGCGGGAGGGGACGTCACCCTTCTCACAGCTCACCCAGGATCTCCTGTCCCCCCGGAAAGCCTGAGTGAACAACCGGCACGTTTATAACATTCAAAACAGGCAAACTTGCCATTTTGAATGCTTTTAAGTGCAAAGGAGGGATTTGGGGTCTTATAGACCCCAGATCCCTCCATAAAGAGGGAAGAATGATCAGAGTGAGAAGTCGGTTTGGAATAATGAAGTGGTGGCCACAAATTTTATAAAGTTGTTTAAGGCCGCGTACACACGATCAGACATGTCCGATGAAACAGGTCCGACGGACCGTTTTCATCGGACATGTCTGAAGGGATCTTTTGGTCTGATGTGTGTACACACCATCGGACCAAAATCCCCTCGGACCAGAACGCGGCGACGTAGAATACACCGACGTGCTGGAAAAAGGAAATTCAATGCTTCCACGCATGCGTCAAATCAATTCGACGCATGCACGGGATTTCGGTCCGATGGTTGGGCGTACTAACCATCAGACATGTCCGACGGACAGGTTTCCAGCGGACAAGTTTCTAAGCATGTTTAGAAACTTTTGTCCGCTGGAAAACTGTCCGCTAGGCCGTACACACGATCAAACATGTCCGCTGAAAATGGTCTGCGGACCAGTTTCAGCGGACATGTTCGATCGTGTGTACGCGGCCTAAGAGGGAAGAAAACTTTGATTATTTGGTGCAAACTCTAATAAAACTGTGAAAAAAAAAGATGAAAGAGATGAAAAAAAAATGTTGGTGGAAATGGTGGTTGGTGAGAAATTTAACTTAAAAGCAGTCAGATAAACACAAACGTGAGAATGCTAAAGATGAAAGAGTGTTCAAGGGAAGTTTCAGTAGCTTAGTTTAGACCATTTTAGTAGCTTTTTTTAGACCACTGGAAAGCAAAGTTTTGAGCCTACATAATTAAAAAGTCCCATATTTGTATAACATCGAATCTACTAAAAAAAAATATTTGAGAATGTCTTCAGTGATTGAGCCTTTGAGATTATAATCCATACTGTTATGTGTCAAGAAATGTCTTGAGACAGTCTTACTCTGATGTAAGACTGGTATTGAGTTGAATTTCTGTCAAAAAGTTTGGCTTGTTCTGCCCACAAATTTAGGTGGCAGGGGAATGATAAAACATAGATTACATATTGTGAAGAACAACTGAGAAAAGATTTGATAGGACAGTTTACGCTAAGAAATTATGATGTTGGCATTTTTTTAAAGGTTTGACAATTTAGATATTTGGGGACATCTGAGTACAGTAGGTGTCATAAAGACTGTCAATGTATCATGGGTGGAAAGGATTTTACTAGTTCTAGGGTATTTGTAAGGGTCAAGGCTCTATGAAAGATGATTCTGGGTTTGGATGATAGTTTCTTTTTGAGGAGAGGGTCTGAAGATGGGTAATAACAGTGTTAGGAGTGTAGGGATAAAATAAGGAGTCTAAGAAAATGTAGAGTTATCGTCTTAAGTTGCTCTTTAACCACTTGCCTACTGTGCACCTACACCCCCTTCCTGCCCAGACAAAATTTTAGCTTCCGGCACTGCGTCGCTTTAACTGACAATTGCCCGGTCGTGCGACATGGCTCCCAAACAAAATTGACGTCCTTTTTTTCACACAAATAGAGCTTTCTTTTGGTGGTATTTAATCACCCGTGCGGTTTTTATTTTTTGCGCTATAAACAAAAAAAGAGCGACAATTTTGAAAAAAGACACAATATTTTTTGCTTTTTGCTATAATAAATATCCCATTAAAAAAAAAATGTTATCTCAGTTTAGGCCGATACATATTCTTCTACATATTTTTGGTAAAAAAAAATAAAAAATAAAATCGCAATAACCGTATAGTGACTGGTTTGCGCAAAAGCTATATTGCCTACAAAATACGGGACATAATTATGATTTTTTTAATGTTTTTTTTTTACTAGGAATGGCAGCGAGGGGGAGCTGTGGTGGCTCAACGTGATTGGCACTGCGCTGACAAGCCATTCACCTCTGCAGCCAAGGGTTCGGATCCCGGTCTCGGCTACATGTGAATTGAGTTTGGTGGTCTCAGCCCGGCTCCCGGTGGGTGTGCTGTGCAAGGTACGCCTGTGCTTAGTACGCCCACCCCCCCCCCCCCCACAAAAACCACCACACTTGCACGCACACAAAATTGGTTTAAAACACATGCACTTTGGCCATGCGGTCTCTTAAAATAAAGAGAGGCGAAGGACCTACGGGGCTGGCTGGGTGCTTTTGGACTGCATACTTGATTCTGAGCATGCACGTTGTTTTCCCCTCGGAAAAGCATACACACGACCGTTTTTCGCGACGAGAAAAAGACTGACGGGAAACAAGACAAGAAAAAAGAGAGTTGGTTTCAATTTTTTTGCAGGCAGTTTTTTTCATCGAGAAAACTGCTAGGGAGCATACACACAACCGGGTTTCTCGTCGTGAAAGCCGGTGGTGTGTACAAGGCATTAAGGTTTTCTCTTGATCCACAAAGTCTGTGTATCATGTAAAATTCCTCTGTAAATATTTTGATTTTGCCATATGGTATATTTCACAGCCATGGTTTTTAATGACAAATATTAACATTTAACCACTTGCCTACTGTGCACCTACACCCCCTTCCTGCCCAGACAAAATATAAGCTTCCGGCACTGCGTCGCTTTAACTGACAATTGCGCGGTCGTGCGACGTGGCTCCCAAACAAAATTGGCGTCCTTTTTTTCCCACAAATAGAGCTTTCTTTTGGTGGTATTTGATCACCTCTGCGGTTTTTATTTTTAGCGCTATAAACAAAAATAGAGCGTCAATTTTTAAAAAAAATGCAATATTTTTTCCTTTTTGCTATAATAAATAACCCAAAAAATATATAAAAAAAATTTTTTTCCCTCAGTTTAGGCCGATACGTATTCTTCTACATATTTTTGGTAAAAAAAAAAATGCAATAAGCGTTTATCGATTGGTTTGCGCAAAATTTATAGCGTTTACAAAATAGGGGATAGTTTATGGCTTTTTTTTTTTTACTATTAATGGCGGCGATCTGCGATTTTTTTATTGGTACTGCGACGTTATGGCGGACATTTTTCTGACATTTTTGGGACCATTTACATTTATACAGTGAACAATGCTATAAATATGCATTGATTACTGTATAAATGTGACTGGCAGTGAAGGGGTTAACCACTAGGGGGCGGGGAAGGGGTTAAATGTGTGTCCTATGAGTGTTCTAACTGTGGGGGGAGGGGGGGTGACTGGGGGAGGTGACCGATTGTGTCCCTATGTACAAGGGACACAATCGATCTCCTCTCTCCCTGACAGGGACGTGCAGCTCTGTGTTTACATACAGAGCTCCACGTCCCCGCTCAGTTACTGAGCAATCGCGTGTGCCCGGCGGCGATCGTTGCCGCCGGGCACTCGCACGGGATTCCCGCAGAGCGGTGACGCGCGCGCCCGCCCGCGGCTTTAAAGGGACATCACGTCATATGACGTGATGTCAGGATAATGCAGTCCTCTGCCCGCCGTCATTTGACGGTGGGCAGATGACAAGTGGTTAAAGAGCTGGTACTATCAATGCTTTAAAAAACATCATGGTGGTGATTCCTTTTTAAGACAACATAAACTCAATTGTGAAGCATTGAGTTTGACTGGTAAAGGATTATGTCTATGTCTTTTCATTCAATTATTGAAGAAAAAGGTGGATAGGGTCACCAACTGGAAGTGCCGACGTCACCCAGATGGTAGTGATGTTGAAACCCAGAGAAGGACACCTCCTCAAAATTATTTTCTTCATCTTTATTCTTTACTCTTTTCAAGGCACAAGGCTGTAATAGATATAAAATTGGAAAAATTTAAAATAAGCCAATAAAGTAAGCCGACACCCCACACCGTAAAAAACAACTCTTAGGCCGCGTACACACGATCAAATTTATCTGCTGAAACTGGTCCGACGGACCGGGTCAGCAGACATCTCCGATCGTGTGTACGGGCTAGCGGACATGTTTTCCCAGCGGACAAATTTCAAAGCATGCTTTGAAATTTGTCTGCCGGAGACATGTGCGTCGGATATGTCTGCTGGTTAGTACACTAACCAGTGGACAGAAATCTCTGCGCATGTGTCGAATGGATTCGACGCATGCATGGAAGTATTTTACTTCCTGGAGTGGTGACGTGGCGGTGTCAACGTCACCGACACGTCACCGTGTCCTCAGCCCGAGGGGATTTTTGTCCGACGGTGTGTACACGCCATCAGACCAAAATTCGATGAGACATGTCCGCTGCAAACGGTCCGTCAGACATGTTTGAGCGGACATGTCTCATCGTGTGTACGCGGCCTTAAACCAACATAAATGCAGATTTTAGTGAAGACAGAGACTTCCAGGCTGAATATTTCCTGATGAAGTGATTGTGAGTCCTATTCTCACAAATCAGAGGAAAAACACAATTTTTAGTTGTGATTTACAATCCTCTACTGTACTGCATAGTCAAGAAGATAAGTCCCCTTTAAAGTCTCCTGTGACACATGCCTTCTTGCTGGATAGAGAAAGTGATACAGTTAACTATAAGCTTGAAGCAAAAAGGGGACATAAGAAGATGTAAAACTGAATAAATAAAAAAAGAAAGTCACCTGCCTGGTTTTAACCCCCACTGTCCACCTAAAAGAGAATGTGCAACCGCTCAGGGCTGTACCCATGCCGTTGTTGCAATGCTGTTATTAGTGCAGAGCCAAAAATAATATGTTGTGCGGAAGTATCGCCCCCAAATGAGACCTGTTCAAGTGAATAGGGTCGCTTTTCAGGGGTAAAACAGGCAGCGAGGAGGTAACATATTGGGGTTGATGTACTAAAACTGGAGAGTACAAAATCGGGTGTAGCTCCACATAGAAACCAATTAGCTTCCAGGTTTTTTGTCAAAGCCTAATTGAAAAAGTTAAAGTTAGAAACTGATTGGCTACCATGCACAGCTGCATCAGATTTTGCACTCTCCAATTTTAGTTAATCAACCCCAGCTGCCTGTGAACAATATGACCACCCAACAAACCCGTCAAGACATGAACTCCACTACACCTCTGAAGGCATGCTGTGGTATCTGGCACCAAGCCGTTAGTAGAAGATCCTTTAAGTCCTGTAAGCTGTGAGGTGGGGCCTCCATGGATCAGATTGTTTTCCCAACACATCCCACAGATGCTTGTTTGAATTGCGATCTGTTGAAATTGGAGCCCAAGCCAACACCTTAAACTCATTGTTGTGTTCCTCAAACTATTCTTGAACAGTTTTTGCAGTGTGGTATGGCGCATTATCCTTCTGAAAGAGCTAATTGACAACAATGTTTAGGCAGGTGGTATATGTCAAGTAACATCCACATGAATGGCAGGGCCGAAGGTTTTAAAGCAGAACACTGTTAAAACCATCACGCTGCCTCCACCAGCATGTCTTTATTCCATAATGCACCATCTTTTCCCCAGATAAGCGACACATATGCACTCGGCAATCCACTTGATGCAAACAAATTGTGATTCATCAGAGCAAGCATTCATCTTCCATTGTGTTGTGATGGACACAGCTGTTAGAGGCAGTATGATGCTTTGGGCAATGTTCGGCCCAATTTGCCCACTGTTGGTGCTTTTAGCTGTGGACAGGGGTCAGCATGGGCACTCTGACTGGTTTGAAGCTACACAGCCACATACACAAAAAACTGCAATGCTCATTTTTTCTGCTTTAAAAACATCAACTTAAGGGACATGTACACTTGCTACCTAAAATATCCCACCAACTTTCAGATGCCATTATATAAAAACAAACAATTTATTCACTTAAACTGTCAATGGTCATAAAGTTATGGCTGATCAGTGTATTTCAACTGTATATGTAAAAGTCTGCATTAAAAAAGAAACTGGTGTCAGTTTTAAACATGTTTTTATTAGACAAAACTTTCTAGAACACCAAAAAAATTACAAAAAAATTACAAAATTATCATATGGTCTTTATTTTCTATCATTTACTTACTCATGCATGCAAAGAAAAAAAAAATCCCATCAAGGGTAAAGAGTGAAACGTGTTCATTTACCTGCTTAACAGGATGTAGTGTGGTTACATTGTATTCTTTGTAACTGCAATATTTCTTTTTGAATGATCTAATTAATCAGGGCATGGGAAATAGACCATGGAAATCTCCCTAGGTCTTGCAATCTGATTAATACTATTATAAATGATGTTTGCATTTGCTCAATACAAGTTTTTGTATGTTTAAGTAGAAAGGCTTTTTATTTATCTAAAAAAAAGTGAACATGCTGTAATGACCACAAACCCAACCTCAGACAAAACATTTAATTTGTTTTGAATAGAGCAGGGGAAAGTTAGAACCACCGGCAGGTTTTTCATTGCTGTTCCTACTGATGAGATTACTTCTCACATCTTGCTGGGACCGGTAGCAATAGAAGATCTCTCCAACAGAGACCTGTAGAACAACAGATGTCTAGTAGAGTGAGGAAGAGTTAGATATTTTGATAATATTATTATTCGACCATGTGTACGCGGCGTTAGGGGGAAAATGTGGTAGACTTCAGCGGTTTGCTAAAACACTGTGTTTCATAAGCAGTTGATTTTTTTCCTTTTAGAAAATATTGTTCTCACAATTTTCAGTGCTGCTTATCTGAAAAAATAAATAAGAAACGTGCGCAACCAAATCAGAACAATAAATAATGTATGCAAGTGTCCTTATTCCAATAACGGAATAACGGAATACACCAGAAAAAGAAAACATAAAGAAAGACAATCCTTATGATATCACACCGATGCAAGGGTTTGTAAAGGAGCTCAGTCTTCAGTCTACCAACAAGGTTGATGCAGATATCTTCAACAGAAATCCCACGGACAAGTGTAAATAAATGGCCGCTTACCAGATCCGTCGGATCCCCACGGGGATCAAATGGGCTCTGCACAGAGATGTCCTCAGCTGGTTCCGAACAATCCCTCTTGGTCCGCTCCTCTGCTGGTAATCCGGCGAGAATATTTCTATCTCATGCTAATTTCTCAGGGAGTGGGAGCAGCCTTTAGGAAATGGTATGGGAACGTGTGGATAGAGAGGAAAAAAAGTGCTTCATAGTGCAGTATTTTGGTAAAAACTTTCACTTTATTCCACTCAATGGAAAAAGAACTGACATCTAAAAAGCTTCATAGGTTACAAAGTATCAACTTGGAAGCATAAGCAAAAAAGTCAAACAAGCTTCAGCTCTGGCCAATCAGCTGGGGGCGTGGTGACGTCAGCGGCTATTGCTTCACCTGACGCTGCGTTTCTCCCTATTGGGCATCGACTGGGAACGGAGGCAACTGCTTATCTACTCCAGCCTCTTGTAGCCTTTCCGTCTATTATTATGCAATATGCAGTAGCTGAATATTTTTTCTCAGGGCAGGATTCCAAATGGGGACAGAAGTGGACCATGCCTTTGCAATATGAGTCAGTATGGGTGCTCGTAGTTTCCACTGAAGTGCATGCGAAAGGGTGACAACGTAGGAAAGGCATAATGGGAGAGCATTGCCACCTCACAACAGGAAGTGTCTAAACAAGGATCTTCAAAGCAGAATTAGCTTATATTACTAAATTAATAAACTGCAGATTTAAACATTTTGAAAATAATTATTGAAACTACATTAGCATGTTAAAAATGTAGGCCTAGATTCACGTAGGGCGGTGTAACTATGAGCGGGCGTAGTGTATCGTATTTACGCTACGCTGCCGCAACTTAGGACGCAAGTGCAGTATTCTCAAAGCACTTGCGTCTTAAGTTACGGCGGCGTAGCGTAAATGTCCCGGTGTAAGCGCGCCTAATTCAAATGTGGAAGAGGTGGGCGTGTTTTATGTAAATTTATCGTGACCCCACGTAATTGACGCTTTTAACAAACGGCGCATGCGCCGTCCGTGGACGTATCCCAGTGCGCATGCGTCGGATAGAATGCCTAAGATACGTCGAACACTGCCTACGACGTGAACGTAACTTACGCACAGCCCTATTCGCGTACGACTAACGCAAACAACGAAAAAAAATACTCTTGTTCCGACGTCCATACCTTGCATGAGCTGCGTCACCTAGAGAGCTGCTTTATCTTTATGTCTTACGTAAACGGCGTAACTAATTGCGACAGGCGCACGTACGTTCAAGAATCGGCATATCTAGCTCATTTGCATATTCAATGCGGAAATCAACGGAAGCGCCACCTAGCGGCCAGCGTAAATATGCACCCAAGATACGACGGCGTAGGAGACTTCTGCCGCTCGTATCTTGGCCGAATTTATGCGTAACTGATTCTAAGAATCAGGCGCACATATACGACGGCGCACATTTGGACTTACAACGGCGTACGTGGAGATACGCCGTCGTAAGTCTTTGAGAATTTGGCCCACAGTGTTTAGGTTTTTTTTTTTTTTTTATATATTATGAGATCTTCAGGACCACTCAGTATATTATGAAGTGAGCACAAAGGGCACAGTACACTCTCTCACGCGCGCACATACACAGAAACATACTGTAAGTTTGTGGTGCCATCTACTGGAATTTTAGGAGATATTTTCAGGGTGTTTTAAATAGGGTGCATAAAAAGAGTAAAGACTTTGGAGAATCCATATGGACCAGGTAAAAAAGGACAGGCGGACAATCTACCCTGTCCCGCCACAGAACACTTTGTACTCATTAAAAAAAATATATGAGTTTCTCTGGATGGTGAAGGTGGTAAGCGAGCAAATCTCTGTGTTCAGTGTGCAGAGTGGAAGCTGCAGGAGTAACCTGTTGGGCCATTATTTCATCCTGGCTGGCTAGGTCCTCCAGCCCACTTTACAAATTGGGTGCTTGTTTTGTTATTTTATCATCATGCTATGCTCTTATGTATTTTATTGTCCCTCTCTTGGGAAATACTTTTATATTATGTGACGAATAAACGTTGTTATATTTTATACCTTGTATTACTTTTTTACACTCCCCTAACCTGCCTATAAAGTCCACGCTGGGGCAATTTCTTTCTTAAGCTGCAGGAGTAGGACCTGGAAGATTATGAATATCACCGCGTGGAGCGCGTTACTACAGTAGTTTCCAACTTTCATGGCAGCTCTCTAAAACGTTTTTTTTTTTCAACTTTTTTATCTTGGAGGAAGACCTGGAATACCTTTCTGGTTTCTTGGATACCCTAATAATAACAATAAGAAAAGGGATGGTTGGTACTCAGGATGACATAAAAAATAATAGTATTCCTTTATTGAAAAACCATGTACAAGGCTGCAAAAACAGCCTACGTGTTTCGGACGTGGTCACCTATGCTGGTTAATCATGCGACCTTTTTATATACTATTTACTGTAAGGCCGCGTACACACGACCAAATAAATCCGATCAAATCGATCTGACAGACCGTTTTGATCTGATTTGTCTGCTGGGGTATATTGGTTTGATCGTGTACATATGATCAAACCAAAATCCCCCCCGGCAGACAGTGCGGTGACGTGGCGGTGACCTTGACGCCGCCACGTCACCGTCACCAGGAAGTTAAACACTTCCGCGCATGCGTCAAATCCATTCGACGCATGCGCAGGCAGATATGTCTGCTGGTTAGCGTACTAACCAGCAGACATGTCGGACGGACGGGTTCCCAGCAGACAGATTTTAAAGCATGCTTTAAAATCTGTCTGCTGGAAAAACCCGTCTGTCTGCCCGTCAGACCGTTTCCAGCAGATAGATTTGATCGTGTGTACGCGGCCTAAGTGTTACTTATTCTGGTTTTTCCTTAAATTCTTTATTTTATCATTTTTTCCATATTTCATATACAAACAAGGCAATACATCTAACTTTGAGATGTCCAAATAATATTTTCTTTTGCCATTACATCATGTTATTAATTTACTGTATATTCAACAACTACTATGATTACAATTTACTCCGTTGTGATGTCTTTTCAATAAAGGAATACTATTTTTTAGATGTCTTTTGGAGTGCTGACCATCCCTTACCTCATTATGGTACATTGGAGGTGACAGCAGCCTCAAGATCTGAGCACCTTGCGGAGTTATGTGAGAAGGTTGTAGTGCAGGGGTGCCCAACCAGTAACCCGGGGGCCACATGTGGCCCGCGGAGCCCTCTGATGTGGCCCGCGACCTCCTGCAGTTTGCTGACCCATCATCCCAGAGCATCAGTGTTGTGAATGAAGCCGGCGGTAGAGAAAGCAAGCAGCTGCAGAGCCACATAAGCTGATGTTTTCTGTATAGCACCAGATCCTGTCACAATCGGTACCAAAGGCACTCTGTCTGGGACAGCAACAGCCGGGGAAAACTGAATGGAAGATTGTTACTAACAGGTAATTTTATTACTGAAATCGGTGCAGTTAGCCATAGACTTCTGTTATTACCTGTGAGTTTGGTGCGCTTTCAGAAATTGCACCACACCTGCAGGATATAATAGAAGTCTATGTCAAAGTGTAACTAACCTGCAGGAAAGCCACAGGTGCATCAGTGTGAAAGCAGCCTTAGGACCCAATTGGCCTCCAAAAAAAAAAAAACGGAAAGGGGATCCATCCCCTTCTGTCTGGGTGGATTGAATTGGAGGGCCCATAGAGTAGGGTGGTCTGTATCTGTTCAGCATATGCAGCGTGGACACAGACCTATCATCCACCCATTCCACTCATTTTGGCCAGCGACCGGTTACCAAGTCGCTTCAGTGGCCCTCGCTCTTCAAAAGGTTGGGCACCCCTGTTGTAGTGCCTACACACCTTCTTTTCCATACTAGATTTAGAGCTCACAGTACAGTAGCGTGATCGTCAAATGATGAGAATGCTCATTAAATTTATGGTCAGTGGAGGACCTTAAATGATCCCCCCCTTACACACAGCTAATAAAGACCATTTGTGTCAGTAGTTACTCATCTGAAAGGCAGAAGATGCTCATTTATCAGGGAACCCCTTGCAACCTCTAGAGCAGTGGTTCTCAACCTGGGGGTCGGGACCCCCTCGGGAGTCAAATGATGATTTGCCAGGGGTCGCCAAATCCTGGGCTGATCCTGAAGCCTGCACTGTTCTCCCAGGAAGGGAGATAATAAGAGGTGGAGGAACAAAGAAAAAGGAAGAGAAAGGAAAAAAAAAGAGAGAGCAAGAAAGACAGTTAGAGGGAGGGATGAGGGGGGAAAACAAGGAATTAGGATAAAGAGAGATGAAAGGGAAAGAAAGGAGAGCAAAGAGAAAGAGGGGTACATCCTAAAATGTACTATAAGGGGTTTTAATACTGTACGAGTGGAAGGTAATCAGGTAGTGCTAAATGTCCGTGGGTTAGGGGCGCAAATTACTTGTCTTGCCTTTGGTTCTTTCAACCCATGCAATCAAAATTATTTTACTGTTAGGGGTCCCCACAACTTGGGAAATTTTATCAAGGGGTCACGCCACTTGAAGGTTGAGAACCACTGCTCTAGAGGAACCCCAGGGATCAATGGAGCCTTGGTTGAGAAAGTCTCCTCTAGATATAAGATACGGATTTAGCTCTACTTTAATAATGAAAGCAGTAGTGATGCCATAATGTGCTAGCATGCCCAAACAGAGCCCTCCAGCTGTGCACTACTGCTTCCATCTTTGCACTTACTTCCTGATTGCGCTCTCCAGCCATTTTAATGGCTGGGCTGCAATGACGTCATTCCTGCACATTGGCATTCGGGTCACGATTTTGGTATTGAGCTCTCTGCTTTCATGACACACTCAGTGTTCTGTGAAAGCAAAGAGTACTGTACATGAGCCGGTGATGCTATTGGCTAGATCCAATATCACTAAGTATCTACTAAATGTTGCAAGTTCAAGCCATTTCAAAGACACCTACAGGTACGATTTTTTTTTTAACTCTTACCTGTAGGGCAAATTTGAACTTTTAACTTTACTACCACTTTTACAGGGGGCAGGGGGAAAAGTGTAGGATAAGTGAATGGTTTGGGACCTATCGTTGGTATTTGTCCCTCTGTTGCATTCCAGTTAATGACATTTTAACTGGAATATGGAAATGGTTGCACTGCGGGTAGTGTGTTGTCTCCGAGCCGGTGTATTGCAACTGGAGGCCTATTAGGATAAAAGTTGTGTGTAATTGGATGTATTCTTGGGTTGCCTCAAAGACCAAGAGGCTTAGCCTCTGATATTTTTTTCTCCGTATGTTAATTTAAGTTTAAATTGTTATTAAAAGACTACTATGACCATTTTTACTCCACTCGCTGTGTGGTCTCAGTTTTTGGCCTAGGTCTGTAAAGTGGTTGGGGGGGTGAATTTAGTTTGGTCATCAGCCAGTGTTAAGGTTTGGGACAGCTGTTTTACACTGGTCACGTTCTTCCCATCCTGCATCTACTATATAACACTTGATCATTACTATATATTGCTGCATTGTATCACTTGTGTGGTATTATTTGTTGTTTGTTGACCTTTTTCGGAAATAATATATTCAGTATCAAGAGGATGTCGGCATAACTCCCAACTGTCCCTGATTTCGAAGGACAGATAAAGATATGTATGTAGGTGGGGTGCAGGGCAGTGGAATAATACACTTATTCAAAGAACTTGTTAAAATAAAAAAAGAAACAGTTCAAAAATATCCCACTGGGAAGGCAGCCAAACCAGGAACACTCATGGTTCCAACAGCATGTAGAAATCATAATGTAGCCAAGCTGTCAGCATCTGCAGAGAGGAGAATAATGCAGCCTGGCCATCTTGTGCCCAACAGGCAGGTGTCCAAACAAGTTGCAAGCCCTACCCTTTCCATTCCTAGTCAGGATCCTTTACCAGCCGGTAGTATTGTCCCTACTAGGCAAGGTACCTGTTTCTACTTTACCAACTTACAAATGCATTGCCTGACCCATGGGGCCGCAGAATCCAATTTGTTCGCAGTACCCAGGAAGCCATAGAGGAACTGCATTCCTCTAGACTTCCTTTCCAACAGCAGTACCGCTGTGGAAGAGCGCCACTTGCAGTGGAGAAAGTAGACCAATTATTGGTTTTCTGCTCATTCCTGTCGATCTTTGCACTTTAAAGGCCCATATGTTTTCTGTTTTTGTGTTCTTTACTATAGTAAGGGATGCAGTGCTATAAAAAATGTACCTATTCACACCGTCCTTCTTGTAAGGTTTTCATTTTCTTACTGAACTATTCTTTGGTTTAACATAACTGTAACTTTTTAAAAATAAGGATCCTTTCCCCTGATAGTTGCCTAATGTCCCAGAATCCTGTGGAACAGTCCTTGGATTTTGGACACTGTCACGCTGTATTTGCATCCCACATGATGTCAAGCAGGATCCAAAACACTGTGCAGAGTGGCAGTGTATGCCATTTGTTCTACAATCTGGCACTCTAATTATGCGCGATCACCTGCCCGATAGTAAAAGCAGCAGCAATCCATCTAATAATAGCAGTCTCCAGATGACAAGAGAGAGAGGACATACAAACCACTGCTGGCTGACGTGTTCCGAAGGGATATCTTCTTCCTAAGGCCCTGAGACATTATCCACCCTGAACTTTAGATCACCTGATCAACACACTTGTGCGCAAGAGTATTTGTTTGCTGCCATCAAAATTTTAAAACTACACATAGTATAAAAAAGGGTTATTTTATAAAAAAACATGCTTTGATGTACATTATACAGTAGTGCATAGTATTCAACACAATTGCCAAAGTATATGCGTAAGAACCAAATGATTTAGGATTGCGTCTCAACGTGTTTCGTGAAACAAAGTTCACTTCTTCAGGAGTGGAGGCAATTTTCCATTTAATTACCCATTAATTGGAAACAGTATGGGGTATCCCTCATGTCGCACATAGTTAGGGCAGGCCAGTTGAGGTCCTTCACTGAGCTCAGGGCAGACTTTCAGCTTCCAGCATCCATGCACTTTTACTACCTGCAACTTAAACACGCATTTGATGCTCAAAGGGAGGCTGATATATGGTCCTTGGACCCGGCACCAGTCTTTAACTTCCTGTCCGAGGTGTCCACCTGCAAGGGGTTCATATCCAGCTGCTATGCTATGTTATTAAACCTCTTCCTACCGAGTGCCCCTCTCAAGGTGGTGGCTCGGTGGGAGAGGGACGTGGGAGCGTTCGAAGATGAACAGTGGGAGGAGGCCCTGCAGGCGGTTCCCATGTGCTCCCTGAATGTGGCACACAGGCTGTCGCAGCTTTACATCCTCTTACGGGTCCATTATACACCAGCTAGGCTTGCGCAAATGGGAATGGGTGTAGACCCCTGCTGCACTAGGTGCTGCAGGGATCATGGCGATCTCATCCAACTTTTGTGGAGATGCCCGAAGCTCCATCGGTATTGGGCAGGGGTGGTTGAAACTATTAACGGGGTCTTCCAGGTACAAGTTCCTTTGGAACCCAAGGTTTGTCTGCTGGGGATTACCGGGGACCTCCCAGTGGAGGATATCCCTAGACAGGCAATAGGCCGGGCCCTGTTTCAGGCCCGCTTAGTGATATTGAGGCACTGGAAGGACACTGAACCACCCACGGTGCAGGAATGGATCAAGCAGATGGGAGTCACTTTGAGGCTGGAGAAGGTGGTGTATCAGAGAAGAGGGTCTAGCGGTAAATATGAAAAGTTATGGGCCCAGTGGCTTGATGTTCCGGGGCTAGCCCCGATAGATCTTGTGTATGACAGGCTATTTTAGATCTGCAGTAGACTGGCTCCTGGATACTCAAATGTGTTCGCAGGAGGGGGTGGAGGGCTGTAGGGCTATTTACCACACTGAGTGGCTTTTGATGAAGTGTCATGCTATGCTAGGTGTGTACTCTCCCATGGAAAGTCAATTATGATTATGCTCTGGAGTTTTGTAAGCTGTTTTCTTTTTTAAATTTGCTCAATAAAAACCTTTGTTTGAGAAAAAAATAATTACCCATTAATTACCCATAGTCAGAAAATATGATGTTGGTGTATACAAATTGTATGAAAAACAGCTTGTATATCTTAGCAAGTCTTCAACCATAAAATCAAAACAGAAAAGAATAGGTGCAGATGACTAAATGCTGGTCAGGGCAGTCTTGCCTGATAACTGTCCTGACCCCCTGTACCCTCTACATTGTCCTGACCCCATGTACTCTCTACATTGTCCTGACCCCCTGTACCCTCTATATTGTCCTGACCCCTGTACCATCTACATTGTCCTGACCCCCTGTACTTTCTATGTTGTCCTGACCCCCTGTACCCTCTACATTATCCTGACCCCCTGTACCCTCTACATTGTCCTGAGCCCCTGTACCCTCTATGTTGTCCTGACCCCCTGTACCCTCTATGTTGTCCTGACCCCCTGTACCCTCTTCATTGTCCTGACCCCCTGTGCCCTCTACATTGTCCTGACCCCCTGTACCCTCTACATTGTCCTGACCACTGTACCCTCTACATCAGGGGTGCCCAACCTTTTGAAGAGCGAGGGCCACTGAAGCGACTTGGTAACCGGTCGCGGGCCAAAATGAGTGGAATGGGTGGACCACCCTACTCTATGGGCCCTCCAATTCAATCCACCCAGACAGAAGGGGATGGATCCCCTTTCCGTTTTTTTTTTTTGGAGGCCAATTGGGTCCTAAGGCTGCTTTCACACTGATGCACCTGTGGCTTTCCTGCAGGTTAGTTACACTTTGACATAGACTTCTATTATATCCTGCAGGTGTGGTGCAATTTCTGAAAGCGCACCAAACTCACAGGTAATAACAGAAGTCTATGGCTAACTGCACCGATTTCAGTAATAAAATTACCTGTTAGTAACAATCTTCCATTCAGTTTTCCCCGGCTGTTGCTGTCCCAGGCAGAGTGCCTTTGGTACCGATTGTGACAGGATCTGGTGCTATACAGAAAACATCAGCTTATGTGGCTCTGCAGCTGCTTGCTTTCTCTACCGCCGGCTTCATTCACAACACTGATGCTCTGGGATGATGGGTCAGCAAACTGCAGGAGGTCGCAGGCCACATCAGAGGGCTCCGCGGGCCACATGTGGCCCCCGGGCGACTGGTTGGGCACCCCTGCTCTACATTGTCCTGACCCCATGTACCCTCTACATTGTCCTGACCCCCTGTAACCTCTACATTGTCCTGACCCCATGTACCCTCTACATTGTCCTGACCCCCTGTAACCTCTACATTGTCCTGACCCCATGTACCCTCTACATTGTCCTGACCCCTGTACCCTCTATATTGTCCTGACCCCCTGTACCCTCTACATTGTCCTAAATTCTGCACTGTACATACCTTACAGATGTTTTACTAAAACATGTATTATCAAACCTGCTGTTTGATCATATTAAAACCAAACTTTTTGTTTTTTGAAACAAATGCTTTTAATTTAATTTAAATTGTAAAGCCTCTTTACTGTCTTAGCCATATGTTCTTATTATGCAGCTGGACTCCTAGATGTGTATGTGGTTAAGACAATGCGATTAGTTTAGAAGTGTAAAATTTCCTCCAGTTATGACATTTACAGAAAATAGCCCACAGCCTAGCCTGAAAAGAGGGGACATCTGCAATAATGTCAGTTTAGCACGTACCCCACCTACACATTATGTCTGTAGACCACCCAAAGCCTTACTGTCTGGTAAACAGAAATAGCTTTCTGTTTTTTTTTTTTTTTTACTTCTCTTATTACTCATTCATATGTTTAACTAATTTTAATTTACAAATTTGCTAAATGGAAACAATTATATTGGTTAGCATAGACATTTAAAGTATAGCATAGGTATTTAATTGGTTGATTTACTAAAACTAGAACATGCATAATCTGGTGAGCTCTGCATAGAATCCAATCAGCTTCCAGGTATTTTTTGTCAAAGCGTAAAGCGTAGACCTTCAGTTATTTTTTCAACTTTCCATCTATTTAATCTTTTGCTCTTGTTGTTTTAACTTTGGATAGTAATATATATATATTTTTTGTACTTAATACAGCCCACTTCCTGTTTCTTTTCTGGTAAAAAGCCTAGGCTTATGATATCATGCACAGCTCTCTCTCACTCTTGTTAGAGTTTGCCAGGAAAGGAGGGGGGCTGAGTCATAAGAGGGCCAATGAAAGCTACAGACCTGGAGATGTGCCTATGTGTGTCTGTCTAAATCCAGTAAGTGAACAGGCAAATGATTTAGCTGCCCACTGTTAAAATGGCCGCCGATTAGAACGGTGCCATTGCTGTCAAATGCCACCTGTTTGACAGGCGATTTGACATGTCAAATCACCTGTCAAAATGCAGCAGTGTAAACCAGGGCTCACTCATATCCAATATGAAAAAAAAAGTTTGGCCCGTAGTTCTACTTCAATTGAACAAGCTAAAGTTAGAAGCTGATTGGTTTCTATGCAGAGCTGCACTAGATTTTGAGCTCAGTTTTAATAAATCAACCCCTAAATGTCAAGTCAACAGAAACATTGGGCCAGATTCTCAGAGGCGATACGACGGTGTATCTCACATACACCGTCGTATCTCAATGGGTATCTATGCGTGTGATTCTTAGGCCGTGTACACACGGCAGAGAACCTCGACGGGCAGAACACATCGTTCCGCCCATCGAGGTTCTCTGCCGGCCGTCGAAATCGGCGACCCGCCCGTCGGGAATGGCAACCAGAGAGCATGCTCTCTTTTCGCTCGACGGGATTCCCGACGGGCGGGGCGAGCCAGGAGCGTACACACGGCCGAGGTTCTCGCTGGAATACAGCTTCCAGCGAGGTTCTCGCTGGTTTCCAGCGAGAACCTCGGTCGTGTGTACGCCGCCTTAGAATCACTTACGCATAGATACACTAAAAATCCGACAGGTGTAAAATAATTACACCGTCGGATCGTAGATGTAATGACAACGCTGGCCGCTAGGTGGCCATAACGTTGTTTTCTCATTTGCCTATGCAAATGAGCTTAATACGCCGATTCCCGAACGATTTTACGTCGCCCCGTCAAAGTTTACGTCGTTTCCGTAAGGTTTGCGCCCGTAAAGTTATCTTTACGAAGGTGGCGCATCCTATGTTAAGTATTGCCGTCGTTCCCGCGTCGCCATTTGAAAATTTTACGTGGTTTGCGTAAGACGTCCGTGAATGGGGCACGTCGGGAAGTTTTTGGGACGGTGCATGCGCAGTACGTTCGGCGTGTGAACGCGCCTAATTTAAATGCTCTACGCCCCCTACCCGGCTCATTTGAATTACTTGGGCTTGTGCCAGGGGAATTTCGCTACGCCGCCGCAACTTTACAGGTAAGTGCTTTGAGAATAAAGCACTTGCTCTAGTACGTTGCGGCGGCGTAGTGTAAATGCCTAACGCTACGCCGCCGGGGATTCTTTGAGAATCTGGCCCATTGTCTATCAACATTTGTAATATTACATTAGGGGGTGTATTTATACAAGAAAAAAATTGCTTAGCTGTTTATTCATTGAACCTGCATGTACATTCATTCTGTGCTAATAGTTCAAAATGGAATGTTCTCTAGGCTATATATTCTTCAGATTGAGAATGTAACAATGGTTAAAATGGTTAAAATACCATATTATGGCCACTAGGTGTGGCTGATTATCATTGGTAATACCGTAGGTATGTTACTCAGCGCCATCTATTGGCCATAATGCAGTCTTTTCCGCATTCACATATTTGAGTTGCTGATAATATAGCCTGAGAACGTTTGAATTTAACGTATTTGCACAGAACAAATTTACATGCAGTTTCAATGCACAAACTGCTTTGTTAATTTTTCTTACAAATCCACCCCTAGAGAGCCCATTTAAAGGGTATGGGTATAACCTAACTGTTACTTTACTGCTGCTTTTTAAAAAAAAGATAGATGGTTCTTGTAACGGTCACCACCGTTTACGATCTTCCATCAACCCAAGACAGCTTATTCGACAATCCAGCCGACAGGACCCATTTCATTCCCTCAGAGAGACGAGACATACGCTCTGTGCTTTCTGGTTTCAAATGAATGAACAAACTCTTTAATGGTTAGCTCTCTTATATACAGTACAAGGCATGTTTCAGTAATCACAGGAACAATCAAACTCTCCACCCCCAACTTCACACCATGGGGGGGCTTCAATCACATTCTTTTAGATAATGACATCCAGTTGAGCTAATCATTAGTCATCCCCCAGACGTCCCCTCTCCGCAATTAGATCTCGTGGCATGCTGAGAGTTGTAGTACTGCCAGGCTTTGTACAGAAATCCTGTTACATCAGCTAGAGACTGCTCAGTCAGTCAGTCAGTGACAGTGGGAGAGTAGGACGCTCCGGCCTCCCGCACGAGTCGCTCTCGCCAGGGACCAGTCAGCCAGACAGTCAGGCAGGCTCCCTCCACCCCTCCAGGGACGCATTAGGCTTCCCCTGATTTGCCTGATCCCCACTGGCTTCCTCCTTCATCCCTTCGCCAGGGAGTCAAGAAGGTAAGCCACACACGGCTGTCCTTTTCAGGACAAGCTGAGGCAGATTTCCCAACCCCCCACAGCTCTCCCCCTTTCATCCAGTACCCCCATACTACCCCCCCACTCAGTGCTACCCCCCTTCGCCATCTATCCCCGCAATTCCACGCCATTCGGGCGTTTTTTCACACTTCCGCGCCGGCCTGTGAGGATTCGCGGCAGCCGCTCCTCACGCCCGGCAACCGGCAGCAAATCACCTTAAATGGCCCAGAAAGCCTCCCCCTACCCCAACAAAGCCCCCCTCTCCTCCCAGCTATTCTTCCCGGCCCCCCAGGCAGCACCGATCCACTTAATTAGGTGGACCCCAGCCTGGATCCTGCTGCCTGGTCGGCGGCCATCTTGGTACACCCAGCCCCAATCCCCTTTCCTTAACACTATTAGGACTTGATCCAGGGTTTGCCGATCGCCTCTTAAGGGGTCAGGAAGGAATTTTTTCCCCGCCGTAGCACATTGGCACTGCAAGGCCAGGGTTTTTTGCCTTCCTCTGGACCAAGCCTGTGTGGAGGATTCAGTCACTTCTTGAAAATCCTCCACTCCGCCCCCCCCCCAGGTATATGGCGACCATGGTCAATCTGCAATACACGGCAGAGACCATTTGGGACTTGAAGCAATGTGCCGCATTATTACCAGCTATTACCAAAAAAAAACTAAAAATTCTGCGCCTTTTGAGAAACGATCGGCGATCGACTATCAAACACCCCAGCCTAAGCACATATCATGTGCGTTGATCAACACAAGATCGGCAGTAAAACATTGATTAGAAATCCATGATTTCATTCTACAATACGATTTAGACTGCCTCTTTATTACAGAGAGCTGGCTCACAGCCGACTGTAACACCATTTTAGGAGAAATGGTGCCAGAAAACTACCGTATTATCACGGAAAACAGAATAGGGCAAAGAGGAGGAGGACTGGCGGTGATCCACAAGTCTCATCTTACGATCATTAAACCAGTCCTTCAAACCCCTCTTCCATTCATGGAAACCCTTACGCTGAAACTGGAAATAAACTCCCAGGAGACCGTACAGATTTTACTCTGCTATAGACCACCCGGCCCAAAATCGCAGCTTTTACTATCATTGACGGACTTTATCTCCATCTATACCCTTAACAGCAAACATCTTTTGCTGCTCGGGGATTTTAATCTCTGGGCCAATTCATCACAAGACCCCATTGCCGACGCCTGTTTTGAACATCTAGGAGGATTAGGGCTACAACAACTAGTATGTGGGCCCACACATACTTCAGGTCACACCCTCGATCTTATTTTCAGGCAAAATCTGAAAATAAAAATCTTGGAAAAGGAACTATTGCCATGGACAGATCACCATGCAATTAAATTCATTATTTCCGATTTCCCCCCCTTAACAAAAACATCAAAACCAGTGACAACACACTGGACTAGATGTCAGTAGAAGCTCCATTCGGAACTCTTCAAAACCACGTTAAGGAACAAAATAAAAACAATTCAGCCGAACCAAACAGCTGTAGAAACACTGGATGCCATAAACACAGCCCTATTACAGTCAGCCGACTTAATAGCGCCGAAACATAAAACCTGCATCCGGAAAAATACCTCCAGCTGGTTCAACAACCAATTGGCGTTATTAAAACAAGAGCGTAGAAGGGCGGAAGCCGCCTGGAAGAGAAGCTCTTCAGAGGCGAACCTCTCCATCTACAAAGCATCAACCAGGAAATACCACAAAGAAATTTTCAAAGCCAAGAAAACATTTTTTTCCGAGGCTATCAACAGCGCCCTAAATCGCCCCCGTGAACTCTTCAGATTGGTCAATCAGACCATGAATCCAAGATGTCTAGAAGCCCCTAACTCTGACACCCAAGAATTTTGCGATGAATTGTCGGATTACTTCATTAATAAAATTGAGGGAATCCGGGAAAGCATTCAGCAGAACCAAACCCCCCCCCAATCCCTCCCGTAATTTTTCACACAGCACCATCAATATTTCGCCACAATCAGGTAAGTTCACCCTGGAACCCATTACTATGCAGGCCACAAAGATTATCATTGATTCTTTGCGTAACGGCACAGCGCCAAATGATATCATCACCACTAAACTGCTGAAGGAATGCGCCGACATCCTGGCACCTCCGATCACGCAGCTTATAAATCAATCCTTCAAGGAAGGCATAGTGCCCTCCCAGTTGAAAGAGGGCATAATTCAACCCATTCTGAAAAAACCTACCCTTGACCCCAAGGACCCAACTCACCACCATCCCATAACAGGCCTAAATGTCCTCTCAAAGGTAATGGAGAAAGTAGTGGTACAACAGCTGCAACAGCATCTAGATACCCACAACCTACTAGATCCATACCAATCTGGCTTCCGTCCTGGACACGGGACGGAAACAGCACTGCTCAAAATATGGGACGACGCCCTCAAGGCCGCAGACGAAGGCGAATCCTGTCTCCTGGTCCTGTTGGACCTAAGCGCAGCCTTCGACACAGTAGACCATAAGCTATTACTGACTCGACTAGTCAAAGTAGCCAGAGTCGCAGAAAGCGACTTATCATGGTTCTCCTCTTTTTTGGAAAACCGATCGCAAACTGTGAAGTTGGGACCTTTCACTTCCGAGAAACGCACAGTTTCGTGCGGCGTCCCCCAAGGATCGCCTTTGTCGCCGGTGTTATTCAACATCTATCTTCGTCTTCTTTTTGAAATAATTAGCAGCCAAAAACTGCTTTATCACTCATACGCAGACGACACGCAACTGTATTTCCGCATATGCAATAAAAAGGATCATCACCTCAATCTAGAGACATGCCTCTCTTTGATAGAGAACTGGATGACAAAGAGTTACCTAAAACTCAATGGAGCAAAAACAGAACTTCTACTGTTTCACGCCAAGCGCACGAATCACCCGGGGACAACTTGGACCCCCCCGCCCATTTTGGGCAAAATCATCACCCCTAGCACCAAAGTCAAAAGTCTTGGGGTCATCTTTGACTTCTACATGACAATGGATGTACAAATAGGGTCAGTAGTCAGCGGATCTCACCATCTGCTACGCCTACTACGCAGACTTATTCCTTTCATCCCCAAAGAAGACGTACCAGTCGTGGTGGGAGCAATTGTGAATTCAAAATTAGACTATGCAAATGCCCTTTACCTCGGACTCCCCAAGTACCAAATCGCTCGTCTTCAAGTCGTGCAAAATGCGGCCGCTAGACTTGTGACTGGAAAAAAAACATGGGAATCAATCTCACCTTCACTGAGATCCCTTCATTGGTTGCCAGTAAAAGACAGAATTGTTTTTAAAGCACTCTGCCTAACGCATAGATGTATTCATGGGAATGCTCCCCATTATCTATGCGAAAAAATAAAAACCCACAATCCCAATCGCGTTCTGCGATCCACCAATCAAAATCTGCTCCAGATTCCGAAAGCCAATTTTAAGTTCAAAGAAGAAAGAAGATTTGCGGTCCAAGGTCCCAGACTATGGAACGCTTTACCAACCAGTATTCGGTTGGAGGAGAACCACCTAGCATTCAGGAGAAAGATCAAGACTCATCTCTTTTGATTTCAAAGAGAAAGGAACAACAAGCGCCCAGAGGCGATTAAATTCGCATGTGTTGCGCTATACAAGTTTTCATTCATTCATTCATTCAGAGGAGGTAATTACTACAGCTTGACAAGTCACATTCCTTTACTAAACATAATTGACATACTAATTCAATACACCTGAATTCAATACACCTGAAGAGAGACGTCTGACCTTTAGAATCAAAACACATCTATACACAATGAAAGGTCTTAGGAGCAGACTGAATTAACACCTCTACAGCCTTACACAATGGACAATGGAATATCTTAGGAGTCTATTGACCTGGTGTGGGTCAACATTAACCAACAACTTGTAATATCTCAAGATATCCTGCAATACATGAATTATTATTTATCAGCCACCCTATGCTCAAAAGGGGCACAGGGTGACCTTGGACCCAAGAGTCCTTAGTGCCGCTGGCACAGGAGTATCCCCTATCCCTTAAAAGTCTCTGGGCGTCACGGGTCATCCTGTTACATCTCTCCCCTTTCGGTGAGAGACTGACACAGGAGGAAACCCCAAACAAGTTGACTCCAAAGTTAGTCAGTAGTTCCAGTCCTCCAATGCTGGTATACATACTGTACCCCAAATAAATTGCTCCAAACTGAGCATTACTCACCCGCCATCCTCTGCCTCTCTCAGAGAACATGTCTGCCGCTGGGGAGAGGCCTGGACTGGCCCTTCTCCCTGGAGTCCTTTCAGCTGCTGGAGAGAAGACAGGGTGGCTGGGCTCAGTCCATCATGCTGTTGGGCATCTGGGCCAACTGCCCCCCATCCTTGGGGTATACCAGTGGAGACTAAAGTCCCATCCACTGGTGGTAGGTGAAAATCCCCCGGTGCTTGCAAAGCAAAGCCGACATCCTCCTGTCTCAGTGCTGCACCCTTTTCTGGGGTTGTGTCAGTGAAGACTGAAGTCCCATCCACTACCCCAGGAACTCCCCCTTTCATTAGTTGAGAGCAGAGGCTTGTGGCACTCTGCTCTGTTGCCAGCTCTTCCGCTGGGTGGCTGTGAGTGGAGACCACAGTCCCTTCCACTATCACAGGAACTTCCTCTCCTGCTAGTTGAGAGCAGAGGTCCGTGGCACTCTGCTCTGTTGCCAGCTCTCCCGCTGGGTTGCTGTGAGTGGAGACCACAGTCCCATCCACTATCACAGGAATTCCCTCTCCTGCTAGTTGAGAGCAGAGGTCCGTGGCACTCTGCTCTGTTGCCAGCTCTTCCGCTGGGTTGCTGTGAGTGGAGACCACAGTCCCATCCACTACCACAGGGACCCCCTCTTCTGTTATTTGGGAGCAGAGGCCGGTGGCACTCTGCTCTGTTGCCAGCTCTTCTGCTGGGTTGCGGTGAGGGGAGACCACAGTCCCATCCCCCGATATTAGCTCAAGCTGCAGTTGTGTGCAGCGGCCAGTAGCATCCTGCCCTGTTGCCAGTGATTCAGCTCGGAGTAAAAGCTTTACCACCTCAGCTTGTTGCTGGAGAGAGGGGCCAACTGCCCCGACTCCCTGACGCTCCACTTCCATGGCGACTGACATCTGTACCTCTCCCCTCTCTTCAGTTGGTGCTGCGGTGACTTCTGCTGCTGCAGCACCTCTTTGCTGTAGCCAAGTGGCATCCATAGCCGCTATAACCCGGTCTATGATCTCCGGTGGAGGATTAGTTCCATACTGTACCAGTCCACGTTTAACAGCCCAATTAAAAAATTGTTCCTCGGGTGTCCTGTCTGTTACGCTGGGGCTTTCAGCTCTATCCATTTTGACAAGTTCTGCAATAATGTCCCTTCTGTTACGGTTGCTGGCCGATCTGCCCGAGCTCTCCAGTAAGTCCATGAGGAAAGAGAGCTTAAGCCGTTCATACAGCATCTCCATTGTCCTGTGTCCTTGTAGCCGTCTTTCTGCCGATGGAATCATCCCACTGCTGCCACCACTGTAACGGTCACCACCGTTTACGATCTTCCATCAACCCAAGACAGCTTATCCAACAATCCAGCCGACAGGACCCATTTCATTCACTCAGACATACGCTCTGTGCTTTCTGGTTTCAAATGAATGAACAAACTCTTTAATGGTTAGCTCTCTTATATACAGTACAAGGCATGTTTCAGTAATCACAGGAACAATCAAACTCTCCACCCCCAACTTCACACCTTAGGGGGCTTTAATCACATTCTGTCACATAATGACATCCAGTTGAGCTAATCATTAGTCATCCCCCAGACGTCCCGTCTCCGCAATTAGAGGAGGTAATTACTACAGCTTGACAAGTCACATTCCTTTATTAAACATAATTGACATGCTAATTGACATGCTAATTCAATACACCTGAAGAGAGACGTCTGACCTTTAGAGTCAAAACACATCTATACACAATGAAATGTCTTAGGAGCAGACCTGAATTAACACCTCTACAGCCTTACACAATAGACAATAGAATATCTTAGGAGTCTATTGACCTGGTGTGGGTCAACATTAACCAACAACTTGTAATATCTCAAGATATCCTGCAATACATGAATTATTATTTATCAGCCACCCTATGCCCAAAAGGGGCACAGGGTGACCTTAGACCCAAGAGTCCTTAGTGCCACTGCCACAGGAGTATCCCCCATCCCTCAAAAGTCTCTGGGCGTCACAGGTCATCCCGTTACAGTCTAGAACCCCCACTAAGGGCTATATAAAGGGGGCTCCGTGGCAGCGGGTTCAAACGCCTCAGATGGCAGAGATTTGGTGACCTATGAGTATCTCCATTGACCTCCACCCCCGGGTCAAAGAGGGTTCGCAGGCAAAAAAGGGGATTGTTTGGGAATCTATGCCGTCTCTTGGGGAAGAGGAAGTGGAGCTGCAGGAGGAAGATCTGGGACGCCGTTGGAGGGACAGCGTCATGTCCTGGCCCTTGGGGTGGGTTGGTGAAGAGGAGGCGTACTCCGCATTGAAGACACTGCTCATCTCCGCCTTGGGTGGAGCCGGCCAGGATCGCTGTGCGATCCCCTTTGTGCAGGCGCCAGACCATGGGAGCCACATCGCAGCACATGCCTGGAAGAAAGCTTGCAGTGGTGTCTCCGGGGCAACAAATGACACCGACAGTCGTCAGCGCCGATGCATCGGCAGCAAGGGTCCCGCTTGCTCCTATCTGCAACCAGGACGGGAGCGCTATCCCGGTGATTGGGCCCTCTTTTGCTTAGTGTACAGGATTTATACCACAGCACCAAGGTGCTGGTGAGTTATCCTGCTTAACTTTACTAATAATTTTGTGGGGCGAACAGTTCGATCCGAGCAAAAGTTCAGCTCAAACATAGCCTGTTGGGCGAACACCCGAATTTGCAGGGTGCTTGGTGTGATATTCGCCTGTTGAGTGCCCCACAAGGCACTGCACGCTTCACAGTGCATTCTAGGGCCCTAATTTGATAAAGCCTTGCATCTGACCGCTGGTCAGGTGCAAGACAATGCCAATTAGGGCACAGAGCTTTGTCAGAGCCCTGATTGGACAAAGTGATGATGACTTTCTTCAATCACGGCACAGTTCTCAAAGTTCCACCCAACACTATACAAGGTTCCTTACCATATAAAGCTTTTGCAGTGTGTTGGAGTGGAGATTGATAGAGCAGGGCTCAGATACTACTACCAAATTAGTGTGCTCACTTATTGTGACTGTGTACTGTGAGTGTAGAGTGTTAGTGTAGTATTAGTATAGTGTGTGAGTATAGGGTAGTGTAAAAAATCCACTGCGGGACATTCTTGTTGAGCGGGGCCGCGGATTGCAGTTGTTGAGCAGGGGGGTTATGGTTGCCGCGGATCAAAGTTGTTGTGCGGGGGGGATCGAAGTTGCCGCGGATTGATGAAGTTGTTGCCTCTCTCACCTGCCTGCCGCAGTTCTCACACAGCTCTGGTCAGCATGTCTCCCCCTCAGACCTTTTTCCTCTCCTTCCGAGCTTCTTGTGTGGGACAATTAACCCCTTTGCGGGACTGCGGGAAGATGCAGTCTGAGCAGGAAGTTCCCGCAGAATCCGTGCGGGTTGGGAGGTATGTGTCAGTGTAGTGTGTTAGTGTAGTGCAGTGTTTAACACAGCATTACATAACATTTGAAAGTGTTAGTGTAGTGTTAGTATAGTACTTTTTTTGCATTGGTACATGTCCTCTATGGCAGTAGCCAGTACCCAATACCATTTTTATCGCCAATGACTTACATATAAGCCTTCAAAATAGTGAATTTTTATATTTTTTTCTGTTCGGGTCCCATAGACTTCAATAGGGTTGGCCATTCGGGTCCTAACGTTTGAGATGTTCGAGCGTTCTGGCGCAAACTGAACCAGGTAGTGTTCGGCCCATCTCTACTTAATAACTAGAATTTCAGAATTGTTAGCTAGGCTGGTTAGGGATTTACATTTTTTATCTACTCATGCACCGGCTGTCCCAGCTTCGGTTATTATGCCTAGTGATAATGCTGTTGCAGAGATTTGGGTGCCATCTAGTGGCCTTTTTGCTAATGACGCTCAGGTCTCTTTCAATACTTCTGAGCCTGAACTTTCATCTAATGTCTCCTCTAGTTTTTAGTTAGCCAAGTCTCAGAATATTCCTGAGACATGTTTAAAAGAATATATGCCTTGTGAACTTTCGCCTTTAAGATATTATTTTTCTTTGTAGGAAAAAATTTGGCGGGGAGAGTTTGTTGACATTCTATCTCTGCTTCCTTCCACCAAAGAATTTATTTTGAAAACTGAAAAAAAAGATAACAAGGCTGATGATGACAGGGGAGACCTATGTCAAGGACTTTTAACAATTGGCTTCAGGCCTTTTTTGATTTCTCTGGTGTCTTATGTGAGAAATTTCAGGAAAAGAGATTTAGATTTGTCCAGCGTATTGACATCATCCTCGAGGCATATATGACTTTTGGTGGTACCACCTGGTTTAAGTTTGATGAGGCTTTTCATCAAAAACTCTTGGTCCATCCTTCTCTAAAGTGGGGGTTAAAAGATGTTGGCTTGTGGCTAAATCTTTTTCTCCCTCAAAGATTATTTTATTCTAGGCAATAAACAAACCGGTGCGCAGTTTTCCGCACTGTATGTCTACAAGAAGGGAATATACTTTAGTTTGAATGATGGACAAACTCCTGTAAGTAAAGGCTAGTGTTGGGCGAACGGTTTGGTCCGAGGACAAATTTGGGCCAAACTTTAGCTGTTCGCCTGTTTAACAAACACCTGAATTGTCAATGCGTCCGTCCGTTTGTTCGGCCCACCGAGCGCCCCACAATACACTGCCTGCCGCACAGTGCTTTGGAAGCCCAGATTGGATGAATCAATTAAGGATTTGCCCAGTCAGGGCACAGAACAGTGTCAGAGCCATGATTGGAGAAAGTAATGATGACTGTGCCCAATCATTGCTCATTGATCATAGACCCACCCCCCTCTATAAAAGGATCCTTCCCACAACAGCCATTTGCAGTGTGATATTGGAGTAGAGATATATAGAACAGGGCTCTGTTCATTGCTACTAGCAAGTTAGTGTGCTATAGTGTGCTAATAGGATTTATTTTGTGAGTGTAGAGTGTCAGTTTAGTGTGAATATCGTGATAGTGTAGTGTGAGTGTAGTGCAACCATTCATTTTTACGCAGAGGTGTATCTAGTGAAAATGGCGCCTTTGGCAATTACTGAAACTGCGCCCCTGTCAAAACATTTGAAATCCATCCTTCAGATAACCTTAGATAATCCAGCTTAACATAACAGCCAGGCTATTAGCACTTTCAAAAGAAGACAGGCTTGGTATTTGAATCTGATGCCCTGTACACACGATCGGTTCGTCTGATGAAAACGATCCGATGGATTTTTTCATCAGATATTCGATGAAGCTGACTTTCATCAGACTTGCCTACACACCATCGGTTAAAAATCCGATCGTGTCCAACGCGGTGACATAAAACACAACGACGTGCTATAGTGATCATTCCTTTCTTCCTGCCTGCCTTACATGTACCTTAGTGATTCTTCCTGCTTTATATGTGCCATAGTGATCCTTCCTGCCTTTCATGAGCCATAGTGATCCTTCCTGCCTAACATGTGCCATAGTGACCCTTCCTGCCTTCCATGTGCCATAATGATCCTTCCTGCCCTCTATGTATCAAAGTGATCCTTCCTGCCTTCCACATGCCATAGTGATCCTGCCTGCCTTCCATATACCATAGTGATCCTTCCTGCCTTCCATGTGCCATAGTGATTCTTCCTTCCTTCCATGTGCGAAAGTGACCCTTCCTTCTTGCCTTCCATGTACCACAGTGATCATTCCTGCCTTTCATGTGCCATAGTGAACCTTCCTGCCTTCTATGTGCCATAACGTTACTTTCTTCCTGCCGTCCATGTGCCACAGTGACCCTTTCTGCCTTCCATGTGCTTTAGTGATCATTCCTTCCTTCCTGCCTGCCTTACATGTACTATAGTGATTCTTCTTGCTTTATATGTGCCATAGTGATCCTTCCTTCTTGCCTTCCATGTACCTTAGTGAATCTTTCTGCTTTGTATGTGCCATAGTGATCCTATCTGCCTTCAATGTGCCATTTTGACCCTTCCTTCTTGCCTTTCATGTACCACAATGATCCCTCCTGCCTTTCTATATGCCATAGTGATCCTTCCTGTCTTCCATATGCCATAGTAATCCTTCCTCCCTGCCTCCCATGTACCACAGTGATCCTTCCTCCTTTCCATGTACCGTAGTGATCCTTCCTTTCTCCCACTCCCACTCTTAGGCGCAGCTTGACCATGAACATAATTTGCTACTATGTGCTATACATACAGCAGTACTTATTCTTTTGCTCCATCCTTGGGTTCCTCAGTTCCTTAATATTCCTCTATTTTAAGCTCTCTGTCTATTTTCAATATATACAAAACCATATGTATTGGAAATGTTTTTCTAAAATATTGTGACTCCAGATTGTGCACAGCAATCAAAGCATATTTTATAGGTACAAGTAGGGATGAGCTCCGCGTTCGATTCGAACGTATGTTCGACTCGAACATTGCCTGTTCGTACGTTCAACGAAATTCGAACAAAACGGGTCGCCAAATTCGAGTGACGCGCAATGGCCCATAATTCACTGTGGCATTGCGCACTGATGATTGGCCAAACATGCACTATGACCCTGCATGCTTGGCCAATCACAGCGCGCAAAAAACAGAGAGCCATAATTGGCCAAAGCCAGGGTGGCTTTGGCCAATTATGGCTTAGGGCTTTAGCACACGCCCCACGCTATATAAGGCCGCCTGCTGGGCAGCCTTGTGTAGTGTGTTCCAGCGCTGAACAGAGATCAGTCAGAGAGACAGAGAGATAGTCTTTTTATATAGCTAGATAGAGCAGGCAGGCTAGTCAGTTTAGCTTAATTTACAGTGTGTAGAGGATATATATACATCCCTAGGAGTTGTACATATATTTATACACTGTATAGCTTAGCTAGATCAGTTCTTCCTAATTTACTGGCAGGCAGGTGATTGTGCTATTTAAAGACGTTATCACAGGTATAGACACCCAACAGGTACAATATTAAAAGGAATTTTTCATTTTCTTTTTTATTTAAGCATCATTAAAATCACTGCTCCTGGAGCAGTGATTTTAATTTTAATGATGCTTAAATTAAAATAAAAACAAAAATTACTTAAAATATTGTACCTGCTGGGTGTCTATAGTTTGCCTGTGAAAACGTCTTTGAGAACCCGGGTCTTGCCCGAGGGAACATCTATCAATGGAAAAAAGATTTAAAAACTGTCATTTTTCAGGAGTCCTGCTCCTGAAAAAACAACCGTTTTTAAAACTTTTTTCCATTGATATATGTTCCCTGGGGCAAGACCCGGGTTCTCAAAGACGTTTTCCAACAATAACTTGAAAATTGGGCTTTACAATGAGCACTTTTGAATTCAAACTTTCGAGTCCCATAGACTTCAATGGGGTTCTAAATGCGAACGGTCGGTCTGTTTGAACGTTCTGGTGCGAACCGAACGCGGGGGTGTTCAGGCCATCCCTAGGTACAAGGAAGACCAGGTTTTGTTTTTACCACTGCCCTTAAGCCCCTTCCACTATCATGTTTTGTCACACCCACTTTTTGCTGCAGTGCATGTAGGTCACTGTCTCCCTGAAATGTCCCTCGTTCTCAAGTTCAAAAGTTGGGAGGTAAGCAAATTCCTTTACAGATTAAATAGTCTTGAGCTGAGATACTAACAGTATTCCTGTCTGCAGCGAAACATGTGCTGTAGCAAGATTCCTGAAATTTCAGAGCAATAGGGAGCCAATAAGCAGTAGGTCGCAGGTACTAAATGGGCTAGGAAGTCTGTTTCTCAGTGTGGCAAACTATGATAGAAGATGTACTAAACTGAAACAACTGGAAACAACAGAACCACTTGTAGCTTGTGATGGTTTGGGTTATGGAACCCAGTCAATAGACTTAGCAGACCGAAGGAGGGGTTCTCTCAGTCCCTCTGTGGTAGAAGCGATGCCGATACCACGATCCAACTGTCTGCAGGGTTGACTCTCCTGTCTCAGCAATGCAGTCCCCTTTTCTGTCTCTCTGATGCAACCCAACCAGGCCTGAGTCCTCTGAGTCCCACACTGCCATCTCATACACATCCTGACACATTGTCCTTCCTTCTTACCCCAAAAGTTCCCAGACTTTAGATTATATAGGCTCCCACCCCTTTGCCAGATCTTCTGGGAAATGTAGTCTACATTCAGCTTGCCTGAGTACAGAAGTCCTGTTATCAGCATACAAGTTCAGCAATGCTTTTCTGTACTTTACCAAACTCTAACGAACTGTAGCGCCCCCCCTTATTTCGTGGGGCGTTACACTAAAGTTAGTGGGCAATGGGAGAGTTAAGTTTGATCCCATTCGCAAATTATTTAGACTGGTGCTACTGCCGGTTTGGAACTGCCTTGTAGGTCAATCTGCGTGTCAGGGGTGTGTTATCACCCCTGGGCGACAGTTGGCGCTAGAGGGGTTCTGAAAGACCCACCTTCCCCGAGCAGCCAATCAGAGGAGCGGTTCCCTCTCTGGGCATGCTGGCAGGGGGGTATATCTGGGGAAGCCGCCATTAGTGTTCTGTTCTACACGGGGCCCGAGTTTTAGGTGCGGCATCCACCTTCAGGGTGCGTGCATCCATGGGCCCCCGCCATCGAGGCCCACCTGGCCGAGGTTGCGCATCAAGCGGAGCTTCACTCGGATGCAAAGCGGGGCCCCAGCGGCTTGCTGGGTCCCAGATCCTAAGCTGGGAGCTGTACGGTGGGGGATCAGCTCGGGAGAACCCAGAGACAGAGGTTGTCTGCGAGGCCTGGACGAACCACCGGGGATCCGGTCACCACGCCACACGACAGGTGCACTTCAGCTGTCAATTGGTGACCTTCAAATTGGACTTACTGGGAGGATTCACTAGTTCTAACTCTGATAACTTCAAAATTTACCAGGTCTGTGGCAGAGGCCCTGTTTCCTCCCAGTGACTTTGTTTGAAAGTGGCCCTTCGGCTGCCAGACTCAAGTTAATCGCCTGTCCGGGGGCACTTTACCCACTCTGGTGAGAGTGGCGACGTTTGAACTTGACGATGCTGAGAGCAGGCTAACTCTCTCTTTGATATCCAAGGCCTGATACTGTAGTTCTCTCTCTGCTCATCAACCTTTCTCTATTGTGTGCCATGTTGATGTAAGCCGTGTTGGGCCCTGGAATAAAGCATTGAAAACTCAAGTTGATGTCTGGACACTTGCTCTGTATCCACCCTCACCAATATTATCCCTAGACAAGAACCACTGGTAACACAACATGCCGGTCCCAAACTAATCAGCAGCTTCTTCGGGGGTGAGCGCTACATAACTAAACTGCAGAACACTGCCATCTTGTGGTCAATTTTACATACTGCAATCAGTAACAGTGCAGTGTGTTACAAACGTATACGGTACCGTCTGTCAATAGCATTAACACAGTAGTTTTTGTTTTTACCAGTTATTCTGGTAGCATTGTTTTATAACCTGTGTACAGGTTATCTTAAGCCCCGTACATGGGCCGGATGTCACGCGTTATCGGCCAGTTCAACAGAAAGAGCTGACATTTGGCCTGTGTATACAGCAGCTGGGGCATGACCGCAAAAAGGCTTGCCATTTGGCATCTAATCATCGCCCTCAGTGCTAACCAGTTTGTTCTGGCAGGGGAGGGGGTTCTGTCAGAACACAATAACTTAGCGGGGGGGGATCGCTTTACTAAAATCGATAGTTAGCTCCTCCAGGTTTTTTTTCATTCAGCCCACTCAGTTGAACAAAACAAAAAAATGCTAGTGTGTACCAGGCATTAAAGGGGTTGTAAAAGTTAATTTTTCTTTTTTAAATTGGTTCCTTTAAGCTAGTGCATTGTTGGTTCATTTACCCTTTCTTTCAATTTCCCTTCTAAATGTTTTTTTTTGTCTGAATTTCTCACTTCCTATTCCTCCTCAGTAAGCTTGCCCCCATCACCCGAGCCGTTCTGGCTGGGGGTTAGTCAGCGTGCTCACCCTCTCCATTGGGACTACATTACTGCAGCTGAACACAGCGTCTCCCCGCAGGGATGTAGAGGGGGTGAGCACGCTGACTAATACCCAGCCAGAACGGCTCAGATGATGGGGGCAAGCTTACTGAGGAGGAACATGAAGTGAGAAATTCAGACAAAGAAAAAAAACATTTAGAAGGGAAATTGAAGGAAAAGGTAAATGAACCAACAATGCACTAGCTTAAATGAACCTATTTAGAAAATAAAACAACTAACCTTTACCACCCCTTTAAGCAGGCCATAGATTGTGCTACTTTCTTTCCTGCAACCATAGTTTGTGTTGATCAGGGAATCCCTCCCATGGAGCTATTGTGTTCTTGCAGCAGGGAGGTGCAGGGATCTGTCTCTGCCAGCAGAACACATTGATTACTGCTAGCAGGATCAGGGGCGATTGGGAACTATATAACATCCAGGGGCTTTCTTGCACCCAGGGAGCTGCATGTGCTGCCTAAGGCCCCTTTCACATGTGCGAACCGTATGTCCGCATTTTCATCCATCCGTTTGCGGATAAAAACGGGACATACATTGATCCCTATGTGATTGCGGGTGTCAGTGGATAAACATCCGCTGACACCCATAATTGTCTGCCTCCGCAACGATCCACTTTTGCGGACGGAAGAAACCCCTATTGTTCTTCCATCTGCAGAGCTGATCGGATGAACACGGACACACGGTCCGTGTTCATCCGATCCCCCATAGGGGAGAGCAGAGAAAAAACAGGGCGGTCACTGAACAGTGTGCGGGGACCGCCCTGTTAGCCGACAGCTCAGCGGGGATTTACGGAGGAATCCCCGCTGAGCAGACGGACACACGGAGGTGGATCAATACTGATCCGCCCCGTGTGAAAGGGCCCTAACACTCCAAAACAAGTGAATGGCAGTCTGTAGCCTTACCCATGTAAATGCTGATGACGGCTGCAGCAGTGTTTACCCACGTATGCATGAACAGTCTATTTCCACAAACAGGAAAGGTGTGTTTGGGGAAATGCACCTTACCTGCCATGTACAGCAATTCACATGTATTGGCAATTGTTTACAGAACATGCAGCTCCCTGGGTGGGAAAATTGGTGGGAATTTTATGCTTGAGCACATTGGAGCTAATAAACATCCATGTGTATGAGGCCAAAAACGATCAGTAGGAGTCAACTGTTGGAATGAGCTTAAGTGTGTTCGGTTCATAGTCCAAACTCACGTAAAATAGCCCGCCAGGAATAGGGTGACCACAAACTACCATTCAGTGACACCCTCCCTTCCCAAAAATCAGACACGTGGTCACCCTAGCCAGGAAGCTGTCACCATTCTCTGCCAATCATTCCCTGCCCCATAGTTGCACTTATATATGCCACTGGTATAAGTCATGCACATATATATGGCCCCTTACAAATAGCATAGTGCAGTTACAGCTTACTGTGCTCATTCCTTTTCAACAGCAAATCAGGTTCTTGTCATTATTAAAAACAACAACAAAAGTAGCAACACTTATACATACAATCTTTTATTTGGATTGTTCTCTTCTGTCACATAAGTCCATTCTATGTAATGGCAGGTATAAGTCTTTATTGCACAAGTAAAAGGCAAGCCACTTTATAAAGCAAGTCAAAGAGTAAAGAAATCAAATGTAAGTAAAAAGAAAATAATGATAAAAAATCATTTAATACTTTTGCTTCTGGAAACTTTGCCACTAAGCGGTTGATTTACTAAAACTGGAGAGTGCAAAATCTGGTGCAGCTGTGCATGGTAGCCAATCAGATTCTAACTTCAGCTTGAGTGTATGTAAACCCAATTCATGAAATTGGAGCTTTACTGTATATATCTGCAGTGTTTTCTTATCTCTCCTTAAAAGCCCTATGTCCCGTAGCTTTCTGTTCTTCTGTTATCAGCCTGATAACTTCTGACAAATTCTCTGACGTATGACATAAAAGCAGGCTGCATTTTGTGTCGTGCAGGTAGCTACAAATAGATTAGCAGACAGCTTGCTGTGTCACAGAACACCTCTGAGAGTCTTTGCCTATGTGGAGAGGGGGTGTGTGTCTTTAATCCAATCAGCTGTCTTCGCTGCATGCCCAGACTTCACACTCATGCCGCGTACACATGAACATTTTTCGGCATGAAAAACCTAATTTAAAATGATCGTGTGTGGGCTTCACATCGTTTTTCATCTTCTGAAAAAGCGACAAAAAAAATCGAGCATGCTGCATTTTTTAACGTTGTTTTAAAAAATGTCATTTTTTGGGTTGTAAAAAATAATCATGTGTGGGCTAAAACCACGTTAAAAAAGACGTTTTAAACCCGCGCATGCTCAGAAGCAAGTTATGAGATGGGAGCTTGAATGGAACTTCCCCTTTAGAGTGCCGTCGTACGTGTTGTACGTCACCGCGCTTTGCTCATCATTTTTTTTAAACGATGGTGTGTGTGCAACATTATTTTAATGATGAAGTTGGAAAAACATTGTTTTTTCTACATGCTGAAAAATGAATTTTTTTTCATGCCGAAAAACCATTGTGTGTATGCGACATCAGTGTTAAACAGGAAGTGAAAATCCTAACACGATCTGAAGTTTCTAAACAGTATATAATGTTGAAGACAGCAGATATACATGTAAAACTTATGTAGGTGGATTTGTTTAATCTCTGTGTATCATCTGAGGCTGTTCACTTCACTGGGTATATGTGAGGGTTTACATCCACTTTAAACTTTGACAAAAAAAACAAACTGGAAGCTGATTGGTTTCTATGAAGAGCTGCACCATTGTTAGAGACTAATAAATTGATTTCCTGATACAATCTCAGGGTTACCCATTCTACCGGTTGATTTTAAATTATTGAGATGAGACATGCAACCCAGACAGAGATTTCACATCCTCACCTTTCAGCTTTCAGCCAGCAAAGAGTAGGCTATAGCCCACGCGGCTTCTTTTTATTAACCATACAACATCACAAAATGCATTCTCATTGGTCAACCCATATAATTCACTTCCCATTTTACACGCCCCCTTGTACTCGGCATGGAACCCTCATTGGTCAGTTCTCCAAGGGCTTCTTCATAGTACAAAACAGTTCATGTTACAAAACTCAAACAGTCCAGTATACAGCTCCTTCAATCATCCAAAGGCGAGAATTTCCTTTCTAAAGTCACAAACACCAAGTGAGGAGGAAGGGAAGCCAAAGTCCATCTAGGAATGCAATGGGGAAGGGGATTTCCTCTTGAAAGTCCTTTCTGTTCTTTTGGAGTGTAGTATAAAGGAGGGGCCAAGTTAGGAGTGAGTAACTTTAATCAAAACATAGTAACTCCATAGATCAAGCAATAAAAGGAAATAAAACAAACAAATGATATAATAAAGGGAAGGTAACATTTGAGTGGTTCTATTCATAACATAAGATAACATTTTCCTTTTAGCACGTCCATCACACCATATTTTGCACACTTTAGTTTTAGTAAATCGACCCCTAAGTGTTGGGGACCTATCACAACACAGTTTTACAATTTTCTCTTTTCTCCCTCTTCAGTGAAAATCTTTTTATAATTCAATTATTCATTAGGAGAATTTACATACACATATTTTCCTTCTCATCTGATATATATATATATATATATATATATATACACACAAGTAGCTATTTACAGGAGCTTTCAATTTCTTAAAACTAAAATATTATTGACTCAGATCACCTGCTAGTGGCACTGTGGTTCCCTGGGCTGAGGGTTGTAATTCCCCACACACTAAGTGCCTCTGGCTCTAGTGTTTTGTTGCTGCCAGATTTTATTTGCCTAGATGATCCTCTTGCTCCTTCCCCTGTACCCTGCCACCTTGTACTTGCTCTCCCTTGTTACTGATTCCATTGTTGTTTCCCCCTTCCCATCTGCACCTTTTGTTTCTTCATGCTTTTCGGTGTTCCCCAATTTGTATATATTTGTATATATTGTATATAATTAGTTGTTAGAGCCGGTTTACACTGGGGCGCGACTTGTCAGGCGACTCAGCCGCTTGACAAGTCGCTCCGACTTAGAAAAATGTTCTTGTACGACTTCGGGGGCGACTCGGGGCAACTTGCATTGACTTCTATACAGAAGTCATTTTGCAAGTCGCCTCTGAAGTCGTCTTCAGGACGCATTGCCGAGTCGCCCTCAAAGTCGTGCCGCTGCAGTGTAAACCAGCTCTTAGTCTTCTGTGTTTTGATTATTAGTTTGGTATACTGTCACTGTGTTTTTTGGTTACACTTATACTTTTTATGTTTTCTGTGTGCTGGTGTTTGGAATGATTTTGTTTTACTGTAAATAAAAGTCACCTAAAGCATACATAGTCTGATCCCAATTTCCTGAGTGTAGCCCATGACAGACCTAGCCAGGGGCTTTTGGAGAGAACTGGGAAACCTTTGTTTCAGCCCCCCTTTGTTTGGGCACAGGGCGACCAAACAAATGGGACGGTAATATTTATCCACAATATCTTCCAGGAAATATACAAAGACTATTTCTGGTTTATTCCTGGTTTATTTAATTCTGAACTATACATGTTAATTGAAAGAGCTGATCACATTGGCCTCTGCACAATGTAGGAGATGGATAGTCTGCTACTGGGAGCTCCTGCTATTGTGTAAATGTGTCCTGTGCTTATACTTATGATAATGTGGATTGTTTATTTTGAGGTAGAAGACGACAAGGCTGACCTGAATGGTCAGGCCTCTGAGTCACCTAGGCTGGTTAAATGATTAGTTAATTAGCTCATGTTAATTTATGTTTCTGGTTACAGTTGTATTGTTAGGGTAATATGATCAGGAGGGGGGAACCTCCTCCTCAACTGTTTAAAAGACTGTATTCTTGTTCTAATAAACAGGTCTATTTCTGGTGTACTCCAAAACTAGTGTTGCTTGGTGTCATGGATATGCAATAGTGTCTGGCAGCTTACCTTTCCCTCCATGTGTTCATTAGAGGCCAGACTCTCTTATCTGGCAGCCTTTATTATCTCTCCCTGTATGTCTCCACCCCAGGCCATTCCAGGAACTCTATATTAACTAGTGCACTGCAGGTCTGCTTTGCTGATCAACGTTGTTTGTTAGCTTTGTGTTCCTGCTTTTTGTGTGCTATGTTAATCTCTGTGTACCGATTTTGGCCTGTCCCTTGAATATCCTTGTCTGCTTTTTGCCCCAACCTTGGCTTACCCTTCACTATCCCCTGTGTCCTGAGTGGCTGCTTCCCCTCTCTCCCTATGGAGCGTGACCTGGGGGACTCTGGGGGCCTGGGTTCAGTTGCAGCGAAGGCCATCCTCACCACTAGAGGCTCTGGTGAACACCAGCTGGACCTTAGACCCCGCACCCTGGGGAATCTTGGGCTCAAGCTTCCTGTCTATCTGTAGCAGTCTGCTATAGGGTTCACTACCTTGCGGTGCACCCCTGACTCCAACGGGGTGCATTTGTCATCTGGCCGCAGGTGACCTGACACTCGTTTCTTGGGATTACTATAGCCAGATCCATTGATTTTGTGTTCCAGGACTTGGGAAGCAGCTTCTTGGTGGAAAAACCCAACAGGGTGTCTGGAGGCCATCACATTGCCACACAGATCTGGCCATCTCTACTGCTTATTCCCAACAGCCAGGCATATCAGTCATATTGCTATATTAAGTGAATGATGTCACAAGCATCCCTTTGTGCATGGGCAGCTGTGGGGCAGAGAATAATTTTTCTGTAGCTGGTTGGCCTGCCACTGACAGCTTCCTTCCAGGATCACATGAACATGGGTTCAGACAGAATACAAGTTCATCCCTATTAGAGACACGTTTGTTATTAATTTATGGCAAACGTGTGCTTTGCCCCTGCAGACCAAATCCTTTGACAGGTTGAACAACCCTCATATATATATATATATACATTACCTATGCATTTAGTTGGAGTTAAGATACTGCTGCACTAGTTTAAAACACATTTTTTATCAAGTCCAAAGCTGGCCATCCACCAGTAGATTTTCACTCAAACTTTTGTTCAAAAGTCATTCATCAGAACATTGGATCTTGCCATCATTAGAACAACTAATTTTGTTTAAAGACCTTAACATTTCAGCTAGATCTGCTAAGTAGGATGGAATTCCAGATGTAATATACATGTTTCTTTTGTGCCTAGCACATGTGCAATACAATTTGTAAAAGGAAATCACATTCACAGTTAGAATTTTCTTTGTTCAGATAAGGGATGATAAAATGTTTCCATCCTGCTTCTCTGAATGTTCTTATCACTAAAACAACTGTTGATTTGACACCACTAACCATTATACACTCAAACATTCTGAAAATGAACATTATTTACATTAGTTAATGAAATTCTACCTGTGTATGGTCAACTTTACATGTTAATTTAAAAAAAAAAGTCTTTTAGGGAAAGAGTTAGGTCCTGTGTCCCTGTTTTTTTTTGTTTTTTTTAGATCAGAACTGCTTTCCCCAAACAAGTCAATGGGAAAGCAAATGTAGTTTGGGGCAGGGAGATGAGCTTAAAAGTATAGTCCAGAAAGAAGTCAAATTCATGTAAAGTGCACCTGTCAAAGAATTCTAAATTATCTCAGAAACTGATGTCAAATGCAAGTGTGCACTTCTTCTGAAAAATCCTCACTTCCTGTTCTTCTGTCTGTAACTCCACACAGTAATGCAAGGCTTTCTCCCTGGTGTGGAGAAAGCCTCTTGAGGGGGGAGGGGGCGAGCAGGCAAGTCAGGACACTCTCTACTTTGCAGATAGAGAAAGAAGCTGTGTGTTAGTGGGCATCCTGACACTCCTGCTCGCCCCCTCACCCCCTCAAGAGGCTCCACACCAGGGAGAAAGCCTTGCATTACTATGTGTACTTACAGACAGAAGAACAGGAAGTGAGGATTTCTCAGTAGAAATAAGGACATTTAAAAGCAAAATCGAGGTAAGTGAAGGAGGACAGCACTAAGGTAAATGAAGCTATATAGTGGAAACATTTTTTACCTTTACAACCCCTTTAATATATTTATTATCGTAATCAATGGAGAATGCAGTGGTGTAAATTCTAGTCTGGCTACCTTGTCCGACCTGAAACAATGGCCATCAAGGTAGGAACACCAGCAATCAGTTATAGGTAGCTATTATTGATCCAATCCTCTGACCTTCCTATAGATTTTAAATATTTGATGTGAGAGGGCTTATGCTTAATCTCTAATCAGAGTTGTCGGTATTTGCTACATCAATGGGACTGAAACGGTATGACAGAAGGCAAGGTTAGTTAAGCTAAGGCAAAATAATAATAATAGAAAATACACAAAGACATGAATTCATTTGTAGGCATTTCAGCTTAAAAGTGAAACTATAACTGAAATATTTTGATTTAAATAAATTGAAAAAGGGTTAGTGCCTCTATTAGGCTTTAATTTTTGTCTGTGTCCCCTGTAGGGAGTAGAGTTGATTCTCAAATTTGGATAACAATTTCATGAATTCAAAAGTCCTGACCAAAATCCCAATATCCATATTAAATTTAGCAATTTCGATTTCCAAATGGATTGTGTAGAAAGGGACCAAAGGCTTTATCGAAATCTGACCTTAGCTTGACTATCAGTGTCACCAAATCCCACCCTTCCATCGTTTGGTGGAGGAACTTAAAAGAAAGTGGCTTTGGCTGTTTGCCATAAAGTGTCTGCATAGATCAAACCATTGCATCCAAAGATACACAAGTATTTAAAGACCCAGATGAGGTACTTTACTCCGTTAGGTTTTTTGTTATGGATTCAGCTAATACAGAATGACTCGGCACCCACTGTTTCACATAATTTCTTTCATACGTTTCTTCTTCTCTGGTGTCTGAGCTAAGTGGTTTTGGCAGTGTGCCTTTGTTTCCAAAATCACTGTCCACCGGGCTCCCACATTCAGAATCACAGAAACCGCTGTCAATTGTGTCCAAATCTAGGCAAATCCTAGGATAGCCAAAATCAGTGCTATCCCCTGAGTCTGGAGAAAAGGCATTATAATTGTCATTGTAAAAAACATTTTCATCATTATCATGGCTTGGAGAATCTTGAAACTCCCATCCTTCTGGTGAAGCTGGAACCAGGTCCAGAATACTTATATTTGGTCCCAGGAAACCTTCATGCAGACGGACATTAGAGTGAGATGAAAAGTTTGTGGCAGCTTGAGAATCTGATTTCTGGTCAAGCATGGGGTTCAACAGTTTGCTGCTGTCGCTGTCAAGGTTAACATAAGGGTAGCTGTCATCTCCACTCTCATCCATGGCAGCTTCCAGACCGTCCCTGGTGTTGAAGTGAGGACAAGGATGAGTGCCCATTGGTAGGTTTTCAGAGACCTTGTCTAGAACTGCTTTATTACAGTCACACTTCCTGCACTTTTGGTTGTCTCTACTTGGGCATGGCTTTCTAAGTAAAAACTTCTGTTTTTCCATGCTGTTGAGATTCTGCTTAGATGCATTCTTCAGCAAACCTTGGCTGTAGACTTCAAAGATTTCTGGGAATGCCATGCTATCAAAAGGTGTTGCTTGGTAGTAAGAAGAACCCAGCCAGCTCTGAAAAAAATAAATATATAAATCACTGATTATGCGGCAGTAGAAGGCACTTTCTGGTTATTTCTGTCAATTATAATTATTTAGCTAATGAAAAATCTTTCACACGTAAAGGGAATTTCTAGAAAATGTTAATTTCTTATCTGTAAGTTTTTTAAATTGTTACATGTATAATTGTGTCTATATTTTGACAAGTTAGTTCCAGTTTGTGTTCTCTTTGTGGATGCCTGAAATTATTAATAAAAACTCTATGAAGGGGATTTACTAAAATTGGTGCAGCCAAAATCTGTTGCAACTGCACTGCTACCATTCAGCTTCTAGTTTTTGCTTTGAATGCTTAAATTAACAAGCTTTAGGGCCCTTTCACACGTACGGACCGTTCGTCCATTCATTAGAACTCCGTAAACGGACTTGTAATGGGGCCCTATGGGATTGCGGCCGTTAGCGGATGAGTATCCGCTAACGTCCGCAATCAACCCCCCCCCCCCGCAAAGATCCGTTTTTTCAGACGGAAGAAAACCCTATTTTTCTTCCGTCTGAAGGATCGGATCGGATGAATACGGACACACAGTCCGTATTCATCCGATTCCCCATAGGGGAGAGCGGAGGAGAGACAGGGCGGTCCCTGCACAGTGTGCGGGGACTGCCCTGTCCGCCGACAGCTCAGCGGGGATCCCCGCTGAGCCGACAGACACACACGGAGCGGACACAAAAGCGGTCCGCTCCGTGTGAAAGGAGCTTTAGTTAGAAGTCGATTGGCTACCATGCTCAGCTGCTTCAAAATTTGTTGGCCCCAGTTTTAGTAAATTCCCCCTACAACTACTTTGCCTCCGGACAGACCCTTGTTATAAGCCTGGCAGCCAAAGTGTCACTTTTAAATTGCTGGGAGGGATAGGCCTCTATTACAGGCCTGGCTCGGGCCTCTGCCACAGGCCTAGTACTTCAGTACTCAAGAGAACAATTCGGATTGAGCAAATCCTCCCAGTAAATGCAATGAAAAGGGTCACTGGTTGACAGCTGTCATGTACCTGTCAAATCCCAGTGACCAGATCCCTGATGGTTTGTTCAAGCCCCTTTGGATAAAATGCCTCCGGGTTCTCCTCAAGCCGATCCCCCACCGAACGGCATACAGCCTTGGATCTTCTCAGTAAGGTTGGGGACCCAGTAAGACACTGGGGCCCCTATCAACATCTGGATGGATCTCCATGGAGCAGGCAGCTCTGGCCAGGTGGGCCATGCGGACTGGGTCTGTGGATGCGCACCCTGAAGGTAGGTGCCGCACCTGGAACGTGGACCCCGTGCAGAGAGAGAGAAGACGACCACCCCCAGAACAGGTGGCGTCTGCCACAAATATACCCCTCCCCAGCATGCCCAGCGAGGGAAACTCCTCCAATTGGCTGCTGGGGAAAAGCAGCTCTGTCAGAACTCCCTTAGCGCCAACTGCCGCCCAGGGGTGGGATCTCACCCCTGGATTGCAGACTGACCTATAGGACAGTTCTGAAATAGCAGCAGCCTGCAATTTAACAAATTATGAATGGGAGCAAAATAACTCTCCCATTCACCCACTAACTTTAGCGTAGCGCCCATACTGAAAGCAAGGGGGCACTACACTGGTGTCCAATCTACTAGCTTCACATTTTACCTGGGTTGAAGATGGGCCCCAGGAAGCATAATTAGAAGTAAGCTTGGCCCTGAATCACACCTGTACTGCATACTGTACAGTATTACCTTTGCTCCCAAACATCACCTCCAAGTTCCCTTCACTTAACAAGAGTGCATCATATATAGAAGATTTTCTATAGGAGAGATTGATTTTTGCCTAGTCATCTAAGGCCAACTGACAGTACTCCTCTGCAACCTTCTGTTTTTGTAATTGGCTGCTTTGATTTATAGGCAATTAATCAGCACCAATCACAAAGCATAAAGGTGACGTTTGGTCAAATTCAGAATGCAGTGGCCACGAATGTCAAAATAGAATGTCTGCTAACTGCAACTCTCTACGAAGTTGTAAAGAGTAATGTCTAGTACACACAATAAAAATATTGGATAAAAAAGAAAAAACACATTTGGAAAGATTTTCTGATAATCTGTTCTTTAGTTCACAGCTTTTGGGAGCCGATCATGACAGTTTTTGCAAAGGAACAAGCACAAAAAAATGACAATTAAACGATTTTCGTGTAACTATTATAGTATTTGTATGTAAAAATTGTGTGACCATGACCATGCACACTCAGAAATGAAAGCATACATTACAATAAAATACAACATTGCTTTTGAAGTTGTATTCTGTCGTACAAGAATTTTCATAACTTTAGTTACTTATTCGTATGCGATATGAGACGAAGAAAAGCTAAAATAATTTTTACGCGCATTTGTGTAAAAACACGTAAATACACGCATTTACCATACTACCCATCCTTGGATTTTTTGATTTTTTTTCATAATAGATTGCATTTTAAAAAAATGGCTAAAAAAATCTAATTCCTTAAAGTCATGGACATAAACGCTACTACTGTACATTTATCAAAAACTGCAAATGAAGGAAATATATTTTTATTGCTCAACAAGCAGGTGTACAATGCAGCCTTTTATCTTTCTTTCTGATAGCAAACAAATACAATTGATATGGTGAATGATTACTGTTAGTATGTATTTTGTATTACCTTGATAAACCACATCCTCCATGTGTGAAGTGACATTCACAATAAAAACCATGTGGGTGGAAAATTTTAATTTTTTTGTGGTCTGGTTAGTTATTTACACGTAATATAGTAGCTGTTGCATATTTGAGAAAAATATAATATTTTTTAACCTTTCTGCTTATTATCCTTTAGAAAGTCGAACCAAACTTCCAGTACTGACCACAAACATTAGATGGCTGTTTGACTTGCATGATGGATTTTACTGCCAAAACACTGTGACTTTGCAGGGGTTGTACAGGGGTTGATTTACTAAAGGCAAGTATACTGTTCACTTTGCAAAGTGCAGTTGCTCCAGAGCTTAGTAAATGAGTGGGAGCTCTACCCACTTCCGTCATCCAATCAGGTGCACACAAAAATGCTGTTATTTTTTTATTTTCCTTGTTCATGATTGGGTATTCTTTTCAAAGTATAGCTTTACCTCATTTACTAAGCTCTGGAGCAATTGTTTATTTGCCTTTAGTAAATCAATCCCACAGTGTGAGCATTTTGATTTCTTCAATAGTTTCCGCAATAGCATTTTCTACCTTATATTTCTTATGAATAATGAGTAATCTCATGTTCCTTTTACAAAACTGACATGACTAAATAAAACAATGCTGAAAAACTGCCACATCAGATTTTTGAGTATGGTTAAGTGTCAAGGTTTGTAGGCATGCAACTGTTCTTTTCTTCTGGTTAATCACTTCCTTTTAGGAAGTGGCAGGAAACTATTGTGTGCAAAAGGTACAAAACAAAAATTAGTTTTTACACAAAAGTATGCTGTTATTATACACAATAACATAGGTTTCTGTGTAATCTATACATTTCTCATCCTTCTATCTTAAGGGAGAACTGCACTCTCACCGCATTCCCCCCCCTTACTTTTATGTGTTGAGTTACACACATAACACATACACGCCCAGGGCCGGCCTTTGGGGTGTGCGAGCTGGGCCATGGGCAACAGGGGCGCCGTGCGGCCATCACAGCTCGGCCGGCTCTGAGGCTGTCATCCTGTGCCCTCCATCTACTATACGCCGGTGACCGCACTCATCTCACCTGTTACCCCACACAGCCCTCCCTCCCTGCACTGCGCTGCCAGGGCACAGGGCCAGGAACACTGCCCACAGCCAATCGGTGAGCTCGGAAGGGCGCAGAGGGGCAGGGCTGTCGCCGTTCCCTATTTTCCTCCTTCGAAGCCGGAGAATTGGGGAGTGGCGCGGGTGACGTCACGTAGTGATGTTCCCCGGGACCAATGACCCAGCATCATGAATCTTCTCTGGGCGAGGACACCTGGGGAGGGAAGGGGGCACGGTGACACGAGTAGGGGGAGGACCTCTACCAGGCTAGATCCAGGGCGGTGCCAGCAAGTCATCCCACATTCATCCCACATTCTCCTCCTTCCAGGAGGGTGCCAGCATCCCGGGCATTGTATGTCTGTGGATGATGGAGCCCCCCCTCTCTCTCTCACCCTCCTCTCTCTCTGTCACCCCCTCCTCTCTCTCTGTCACCCCTCCTCTCTCTCTCTCTTTCTCTCTCTCTGTCACCCCCCTCCTCTCTCTCTCTCTTTTACCCCCTCCTCTCTCTCTGTCACCCCCTCCTCTCTCTCTGTGTCACCCCCTCTTCCCTCTCTGGGGGGGGGGGGGTGCCACAGGATTAGCTTGCACAGGGCGCCTGAACACCTAAGGCTGGCCCTGTACACGTCCAGCTTTCTGTGCAGATCAATGAAGATGGTGGTGTAAGATGAGGTGTGCAGCGGCAGAACAGTGCATTATTAGGGGCCAGCTGCAAGAATGAGGTAGTGACAGCCAGCCCCCTGATGATTTGCTGTAGGGCTTGCACTGTAGGCAAGAATCCAGGACATGTGGGGAAGATTCATGAAAAACATTTAAAATAGAATGACAGAAAAGTGGGTGGCGAGGGTGAAGGCTTTAACCTCTTGACGCCGGCCCTTTAAGAGATTTAGGATGTTGGTAGGAAGGGTGGAGTTTATGATCATGTGCCCACCGTGATTGGCTGCCATGGTGGTCACATGATTGGAAAGCTCCCACTCGCAAGCAGCGATCAGGAACCTTCTGTTAACCACGGGTAAATGTGCCAGAAACGTTCTCGGCACAGCTCTATTTGCTCCAATTCATTTAAATATGTGGCCGTTCGGCACCAAAGCCCACCTGCCAAGCAGCCGTATATTTGCGTGTGGTCAGTGCCAAATGGTAAATATGTCAATAGATATTAGATAAAAGCATCTCAATTTTTGCCTCGCTTATGGCTTACAACATAGCTATTTCTGGCATGAGTCAGAATATTTCAGGCAACTAAACGGTATTGGAATGGGAGCTAAATATGCTCCCAGTGTAGCAAATATCTTTATGGCTGAGTGGGAGGAACTAGCCATTTATTCCAATCAATCCAATCAGTTAGTCCTATATAAACGCTTCATTGATGATTGTATAGTTATTTGGGAAGGAGATCAAACATCACTTATTGAGTTCTTTGAAAAACTGAATCAAAACCAGAAGAATATCAAACTTTCATATGAAATAAATACCAACAATATTCAGTTTTTGGATCTTGAGATCAATGTGGAAAACCATAAAATCACCACCAAAACCTTTTTCAAACCTGTCGACAGGAATAGCTATATCCCTGTCGACAGCTGTCACTATGAACCTTGGCTCATTAATATCCCCAAAGGCCAAATGATGTGCATTCGTAGAAACTGTACGAATCCTGATGTATATCTAGAACAAGCCCAACAAATGGGAAAGAGGTTTGTCAAGAAGGGATATAACAACAAATTCATTCAGGATCACATCCAAAAAATATATGAGACCCCAAGAAATCTC